>CM032231.1:136112500-136712500 GCA_019009955.1 Riptortus pedestris | reverse complement strand
AAATTCGAAATATCTCCGTTATTATGCGTCACATCGAAAAATTGTATAGAATCAATCTTATTGCAAATTAAATTTACTATAAATATTGTTCTATATATTATTCCGTATCTTGAATATTAAGAGAGATATTTGCAATTTGTATGCATGTGTGTGGTCGGCAGGAGTCGGCTACGTTCTGGACTCTCCGCCGAGAGCTAGTGCGGGCCGTTTCGGTAACTGTTCGACCCTCGAAAATAGGTTTAGAGATTCCTTACTCCTCCTTCTGTTGTTATTAGGCGGATTTCACTATTGTAAAACTTCACGTGGGAAATCTGCTTAGTTTACGCAGCCTCTGCGTGAGGGACTTTTTAAAATTAATGAATCAAACGAGTGGACCGACAGGCAGAGAAGAATTTAAATTTGGTGTCATTCTCCTTAGAATAGTCTGAATAATTTCAGAATTTCAATTTTGTACCATTCTCCTTAGAATAGTCTGAATGATTTTAGAGTTTCAATTTTGTACCACTCTCCTCAGAATACTCTGAATAATTTCAGAATTTCAATTTTGTACCATTCTCCTCAGAATACTCTGAATGATTTCAGAGTTTCAATTTTGTACCACTCTCCTCAGAATAGTCTGAATGATTTCAGAGTTTCAATTTTGTACCACTCTCCTCAGAATACTCTGAATAATTTCAGAATTTCAATTTTGTACCACTCTCCTCAGAATAGTCTGAATGATTTCAGAGTTTCAATTTTGTACCACTCTCCTCAGAATACTCTGAATAATTTCAGAATTTCAATTTTGTACCACTCTCCTCAGAATAGTCTGAATAATTTCAGAATTTCAATTTTGTACCATTCTCCTCAGAATAGTCTGAATGATTTCAGAATTTCAATTTTGTACCACTCTCCTCAGAATACTCTGAATAATTTCAGAATTTCAATTTTGTACCACTCTCCTCAGAATAGTCTGAATAATTTCAGAATTTCAATTTTGTACCATTCTCCTCAGAATAGTCTGAATGATTTCAGAGTTTCAATTTTGTACCACTCTCCTCAGAATAGTCTGAATGATTTCAGAGTTTCAATTTTGTACCACTCTCCTCAGAATACTCTGAATAATTTCAGAATTTCAATTTTGTACCACTCTCCTCAGAATACTCTGAATGATTTCAGAGTTTCAATTTTGTACCATTCTCCTCAGAATATTCAATGATTTCAGATTTTCAATTTTGTACCACTCTCCTCAGAATACTCTGAATGATTTCAGATTTTCAATTTTGTACCATTCTCCTCAGAATACTCTGAATAATTTCAGAATTTCAATTTTGTACCACTCTCCTCAGAATACTCTGAATAATTTCAGAATTTCAATTTGGTGCCATTCTCCTTTGAATAGTTTTAATTAAAGGTATCCACACCGAATTTTAATATAATTTCAGGTAAACGTTTGGAGACAATATTATTCTTCATGAGCCTTAGTGTCATTTAATTAGCATTTACTTGCAATATGGTGTAATAAATAATTGAAAAAATAGCTGATGGCAAATCTTCTACTATTATACATTTTTACATATTCTTCTTCTGTTCAATATTTTTTGCCCTCGAAAGTCAGTTTGATAAAGGTAATAAAATATTCACAGCAGCCATACATGCATACTCTAAATATTTTTATTGAACAATATTATTGTTATTTTATTTAATATAATTGTTTTCCTATCTATGTAATTAGTATTACTCTATAAAAATGCGCTAATTTATATTAATGTGACATAGACACTTAATGACAAGGACTGATAAACCTATATGCAAATACTGCAACAAACACCTTACGATAAAACACATACTAACAGACTGCATCCAACGAGAAAACCTTTATATACCTCACGGTATGACAGAACTATTAACTGACTGCAGCCAATATATTCCACAAATACTAACATATCTAAAACACATCAATATCTACAAAAACATATAATACAAAATAGGATAGGTCTACACCATACCAAAAAAGATTTAAAAGTGTTAACTTTTATTATATTCTTTGGAGAAAGTACGGATATGAGAAAGAATCAGATATTAAAGAAATATTTTTCATAATATAAAAGTACAAAAAAAGGTAAGCACATGAAGGAGTAAATATATCATCCTAATAATGCAAATCACCATCGCTGTGGGGCACAAAACTAAATAAATAAAAAAAATAAAATAAAATAATAATATAAATGTACTAGTATATAGGAATAACAAAGTTTTTTTATTTAAACCATTTTAAATTATTGTCCTTATTACTAGTCTAATGTTTATTTATGTTTGTTTATGTCTTATGTTTATTAATTGTCTTTATTACTAGTATTTAATGATTATTTGTTGTATTTAAATTTTTTATTTGTTATTTCAGTTTTTGTTATTTTTCTATAATTTTGTTTTCATTTTACATTGTGAAACTTTGAGCCAAATCGCCAAGATGCGGTTGCTCCTGCATAAATAAATAAAAAAAAAATATTAATGTGACGTACATCAGAAATAGAAATCTATCTTTTTTATAGGGGCTAATTATAATTTTATTAGATATGAAATAAAAACAATTGTATCAAAGAAAATAATACAATCTTGTTAAATAATTATATTAAAAGAATGGATAATGCCTAAGATGATGAGGGTGAAAGGTATGTAACAGTGTAGAATATCCGCTGACTTTATTACTCTAGTAATACATATAGTATATTCAGTCTTTGTGACGAAATTTAATTTAGTATTTTATAATTTTTATCATTTAGTAAACCTATTTGCCATTATGATTATTTTTCCATCAATTGGTCTACCTTTAAGGGACATTATTCTGTTTCGATTTATGTTAAATGAATTTAGTGGCAGATGTGATGCTTTTCCCGCATTACGGCAATGTATTACCGGCAAAAAAAATCTTAAAAACTTTTTCAAAGCATCTCTACACATCGCTCGTTAAGTATTAAGTAATACTAGTGTTCTATAACAGGGGTGAGCAACCTTTTTAGTCCAAGGGCCATTCTAAAGTTTAAATTTTTTTGGCGAGCCGCACATAAAGTAACACTTATTAATAATTTACAACACTTTACTTATAATAATCATTAGTATACAATTTTTAAGAAAGTAAAGATTCCATATACAAATTTTCATATAAAATAAAAAGTCCGTCACGCAGGGGCTGCGTAAACTAAGCAGATTTCCCACGTGAAGTTTTACAATAGAGAATTCTGCCTAATAACAACTGTAGTAGTAAGAAACCTCTAAACCAAAAAAACAATATTTAGGGCGTAATAACCCAGTAGTTTCTAGCCCGAAAAAACAGTTAACCTAACCTCTAAACTTATTCACGAGGGACGATAGTTATGGAAACGGCCGCCAGAGCTCTCGGCGGAAACTCCGAACATAGCCTACTGGTGGCGACACGCAGAATACAAATGCAAATATCTCGGTTAATATTCAAGATACAGAATAAATGTATATAACAATATTTATAGTAAATTTAATTTGCAATAAGATTGAATATGTACAATTTTTCGATCCGACGTATGGCAACGGAGATATTTCGAATTTTCGAAAATCCTCCCCTTTAAACCCCCCCTCCCACTTGTCCGATTTCAGCCATTAACAAACTTGATCTTTCTTTTTACATAAAACGCTTAAATATGAAGTTTGGTAAGGATCAAACAAAAATTGCGATCGCTAGAGCGGTAACAGACAAATATATATATATATATATATATATATATATAATATGTTTCATAGAACTAACTTAAATATATTAATATATATATTTACAGTTTTGAACGGACCTCATTTTCGTCATCTACTAGGTAGGATCGATGGACATTTGAAGAAAAATGTCGAAAATTCCGTCATGAGTACAACCTCAATAGCTGATTTCCCTTAAGGGAAATCTGCTAAAACATCAATAAAAGAACAGAAAAATGTACTTGAAAATTTTAATGAGAAATGTGGTACTGTTTTTTCGAAACAAGCTGATAGATAATATTAGCCGGAATTGATGAGATAGCTACACACACGCAGCTTTATAATCGCGCATCAATCAGTCTTGATCGGTGGTCATTTTGATTAATTTCATGGTTGAAAATAATTGTTCTCTAACGTACGTACTTCCGAACAGAAACATCATTTGTTTTGCATTTTTCGTCAAAAGCGGACATTTCTCAGGGCTCACATAAGATTTATAAAAATTTTTGATATTTACTGAGAAAAATACATTTTTTAAATTGGTATTATTCTGCATGTCAATCATTTCCAATTGAAAGTCTTCGGGAATTGTATCCACATCGATGTTAAAGGGCGAGGAAAACATTTTCATGGAAACCGCTGTCTTCTCAGCTTTGAACATTTCGAATCGTAATTGAAATTCGTTGATTAAAATGTCTATATATTGTGTGTATTTTTGAGAAGTTGTAATGTTTTCTTTTTCGAAATGCGGAAAGTGAGACATATTATTCTGCAAAAGATGCTTTTTCCACAATTTTAATTTGCGCTCAAAGCCCTGAATTTTATCATACAAATTGTGAACAAACTGCCCTTTGCCTTGAAGTTCCACCTTAAGACCATTGAGATGCTGAGTCGAGTCGATAAGAAATCCAAAATCGCACATCCATTCTTTATTACCAAAATGAAGAAAGGCATATCCCTTCATATACACGAACATTTGTATTTCGCCTTTTAAGTTGTATTTCTCTTCTATTTAGCATTGCACCTCTACTAAGCCAACGTACTTCGACATTAAAAAACCACTTCGCCATATTGAGTTTCTAAATCTGTCAAGAATTCTTTAAATTCACGATGATTTAAAGCTTGCGACTTTATAAAATTGATTAGTTTAATTATTGGTACTGTGACATTTGACAAACACAATCTTTTCGCACACAAATGTTCCTGGTGAATTATGCAGTGGTTAATTAATATTTCCCTTCCTGTGACCTTCTTAATGTCATTTAACAGTCTTCCCGATACTCCTACCTCCATGCTTGACAATGCTCGTGCTCCATCTGTCGATATACCAATAATTTCTTCTAATAAAATTGAAAAATTATCCAACACAGGCTTTAGTTCATCGTACAGGTTTTTGGCGGTTTAGTCGCTTGCACCGGTTGCATTGGAATCAATAAACACAATTCTTCGGTAATATTAAATTCGAAGTCAATACCACGTAAAAATAAAGCCAGTTGTGCTGTATTGCTAATATGGCAACTCTCATCAAGTGTCACCTCTCACCGGAAAGAAAAACAATTACTGAAATATATCAGAATATAACATATTAATTTTATTGAAAACTATTTACTATAACTAGTACTTATTTCATATAGAATCAGAACAAATTTACTTCAATCAATCAAATTTTAGTAATCCAAAAACATAAAACCGGGGGTGGGTTAACAAGAAAATATTTGCATTATCTCATATATTAAAGGTCTCTGAAAACAATATTTGGCATTTAAGCTAAGAATAAAGTGGTTTATTATATAACAGAGTATTGTTTATGTAACATGAGTAGAATTCGGGGATTGCTGTAAGTAACTCGGTTAAAATTCGAGATAGAGAAGAAATGTATAAAACAATATTTATTGTACATTTAGTTTGCAATAAGATTTTTCAGTAATGCGAACTAGATACTTATGTAAGTACAGACAGTTACTCCGAAACTAATCAAAACGGGGAAAGTCAAAAATGATTATGTTGTTCGCATCTGAAGACCAAAAACATTCGTTATTACATACTTTTATTTTTATTTTTTACAAGGTAAGAGCTTGATATTTGTATAAAAAGATGTACTGAATTTGTAAGAATAAGTAAGATATACTTATAAAAATTAGACACTGAAATTGTATACAGCTTGATATATTTATACTTTTTTTATTCATTTGGTTTATGCACCACATCGATGGTTATAGGCAAGATCTCTGATTAGGGGGTAGTTAGAATAATATATTTATTCCTTCGTGTACACCTTGGTTCTACTTTATTTATATAGTATGGAAAATATCCCTTAAATATCCGAGTGTTTCTCATATCCCTACTTTGTCTAAATGAATATAATAAAAGTTACCCCTTTTAAATCATTTTAAGTATGTTGTAGACCTACTGGATTTTAATCTACATGTATTTTTAAATGTTTATATGTTTTAGATATGCTAGGATTTGTGGCATATATTGGCTGGTGTCAGTTAGTATTTATGTCACATCGTAGGGTATGTGAAGGTTTTTTGTTGGATACAGTCTGTATATTTATACAAAGAGGTTCTGAATTTGTATGGCATTATTGTAACAATATTTAGTTATATTATATTTTTGTTAAAAAAGGTATTAAATTTCTATTAAAACTAATTATTTCTATGAAAAGAGGTAATGATTTTGAAAGAAGCTTTTTTTATAAAAATATATATATATATATATATAGAGGTATTGAATTTGTAACAAGCTTGATATTTTTATAAAATTTAGGAACTGAAATTGTATAAAGCTTGATACATTTATGAATAAAAGGTATTGGATTTCTATAAAGCTTGCCATTTCTATGAAAAGAGGTAGAGAATTTGAAAGAAGCTTGATATTTTTATAAAAAGAGGTATTGAATTTGTAACAAGCTTGATATTTTTATAAAATTTAGGAACTGAAATTGTATAAAGCTTGATACATTTATGAATAAAAGGTATTGGATTTTTATAAAGCGTGTTATGTCTATGAAATGAGGTACTGAATTTGTAAAGAGCTTGATATTTTTATAAAAAGAGGTATTGAATTTGTAACAAGCTTGATATTTTTATAAAATTACCTAAAAGGCTAACCTTTTAGTATAACTTTTTTCGAAAAGTTTGGTAGATAACCATAGCCAAAAAACAAATCAATTCAACTAAAGCTAATCGAAAAATTCAATATAAGTTCAAATTATTTATTATAAGTTTATCATTACGTTGCTGTTAATATTTATTATTGTAAAACAGCTAATAGACTTCAATGAAAAAGTGTTCCATTAATTCAGGTTTATGAAAACTCTTTTCTGTTTGAGATTTGGAAAACTAGGTTTTCAATAATGAGAATTATTTTCTTTTTGGATATTTACTTTAAAAATTCTTACCAGGTACCGCGTGAATGATGTGTATATAATAGTACGATGTTAAGTATTGTAATCAGAAAAATTTTCGGGTTAACCCATTTTCAATAATTTGTATAGAACCTTGTTTATCATAATAAGTTCTATGGAATTTAAGCAGATTTCCCTTAAGGGGGACGGAGCTATTGAGGTTGTACTCATGACGAGATTTTCAAAAAGTTTCTTCAAATGCCCATCGATCCTACCTAGTAGATGACGAATGTGAAGTTCATTCAAAATTATATATATATATATATATATATATATATATATATATATATATTTATTTGTCTGTTACCGCTCTAGCGGTCGCTCTTTTCGTCTTATCGTTACCAAACTCGATTTATAGGCGTTCCATGCAAATGCAAAGATCAAGTTTGTTAATGACATCGGATCGGGTTTTTTGTTAAACATTCGTAATATTTCCGTTATTATACGTCGGGTCAAAAAAGTCTTTGGATTTTATAGTTTTCGGCTTTCAGTAAAACACCACTCCTACTCGTTTCGTATTAACAATTAGCTGTTATATCGTGAACCACTTCATTCCAATGTTAAATACCAAACTTTTTTTACTCAGAAATATAGAATATAGGGCAAGATAAGATTAGTAGTGTCCCATCCCTTTGGAAATCTTCTTAGTTTAAGCAGTTGCTGAGTGACGAGTTTTTATGAACTGCAAAAGTGGAAAGGAGATGTCCTATATAACTTTTAAATGAAATAATTTTGAATGAAGTGCAGGGAAACATTTTGCTTAGTTAATAGGTGCACTCATATTTTTTAACTCTGTATTAATAATAATATTTGAAAAATTTCCTGCAAAATATATTTTTCGATTTTAGAAATATATAGAAATTTTCATATGTGTAAGGGCCTTATTTTAGTCATCTCTTTAGTAGGACCCCTGAATATTTTAACGAAATTAGAGAAGTTTTTAGGATGAGTATAAACCTTTGACCTATAGACGGACAAAGTTATGCTTAAAAAAAAAACTTGACCGATTTGCTAAGAAAATTAACTTGTCAGAGTTTATTTGAACTTCATTTGCTATGTCGATATTATAAAGCGCACTATAATTATTTTACTTGTTTAAATTATATTTTTAAGTTATCGTATTATTTTATTTATTGAATTTTATATTGCCTTTAATTTTTTTAGGTTATAGTTTCCTCACCCCTTTCCTTCGATCTGTGGTTAACGATTTATGAAGAAATAGAAGAATAACAAGGAAATCAATATAAGGAAGATGTTTACTTATTTATTTATTTTATGTTAATTACTTATTTATTCTTTTTCAGATTAGGAGGAGCAGAAAAGGAGTATTTGGGAAAAGGAACCAAAAAAAGTATTTGGTGCCTTGGTTTGGAATTTTCTGCCTTGAGTTAAACGGAACCGTGCTCCTTGCGCTATCTATTGAGCCCCACTGCAGTTCAGAGATAATCCGCTAGATGGCAGAGCTATAGGAGAAATCAATGTTTTCTCTCTCTTTCCTACGCCTCATTGAAACATTATATTTCTCGGTTTATATACTTCCCTTTCAGTTCTCCTTTTAAATACGTCTAGGATATCAATGAGTTTTAATTGTCAAACTCACAAATTGATGGGAATTGATTTTTTTTTTAAATCATTTCCTTTGTGGTTTTGAACCAATTGTCAAATAAAAACGATATGAAATAAAAAATAAACCCCTTCAAGACGGGGCTGCATAAACTAAGTAGACTTTCCACGGGCAGAATGAAACATTGCTGATTTCAAATCTCTCTGTGCTCGAATTTTCTCCCCCATCTTAATGATACAGCAGTCTTAATTGATTGCATTTACCTCATACATAAAGAAGTCCGCCACGCACGAGATGCGTTAAATAAGCAGATTTACTAAGTGAGGCACGTATTTGCATTTATCTCAGAAGGAAAAAGTTCAATGAGAACAATATTTGATATTTCAGCTTCATATAATGCGGTCCATGAAAGGACATATACTTGGAAATATGACATGGATTGGAGAGAGTTTACTGAAGCCTGAAAATTAGAAATATTCATTATCATGGTTAATATTGAAAATAGAGAAAAAAATGTGCATACAGTCATTTATGGAAAATTAAATTAGAATTAAATAAGATTGATTTTATAGAATATTTCGATCTGATGAATAATAATGGCGAAACTTTGAATTTTCGAAATTTGCCTCTAAAGCCTTCTTTCAGATTTCGGCCGTTGACTAACTTGATTAGTTTTACATGAATCGGTAACGATAAGATAAAAATTGTGGTAAAAAAAAGAGCGGTAACAGAGATATATATATATGGTGTTGTTATTCTTTTTGGAGTTTTGGTCAATGTTGGTGAAAAAATCTTTGTTTATGCTGATATTTCGAGAATCTTTATTTTCTCTTCTTCAGGGCAAGAGTAAAGATACTTAAAAACTATTACACATAACTATTACACGTAGGACTAGGGTTATAGTAACCCCTTAGGGTGATAGTGACCACTTAGGACTATAATATCCACGATAGAAACGTATCTTAAAATCATCAATAGTTAATTACTATAGAAATTGTATCTTAAAATCATCAATAGTTAAGTACTATAGAAATTGTATCTTAAAATCATCAATAGTTAAGTATTAAATTGTATCTTAAAATCATCAATAGTTAAGTACTATATAAATTGTATCTTAAAATCATCAATAGTTAAGTACTATAGAAATTGTATCTTAAAATCATCAATAGTTAAGTACTATAGAAATTTTATCTTAAAATCATCAATAGTTAAGTACTATAGAAATTGTATCTTAAATCACGCATACTTATGTACTATAGACATTTTATCTTAAAATTATCTATAGTTGTGTACTATAGAAATTGTATCTTAAAACCATCCAAAGTTATGTACCGTAGAAAAGTTGACTTAAAATCAACCATAGTTATGTACTATAGAAATTTTATCTTAAAACCATCTATAGTTATGTACTATAGAAATTTTATCTTAAAACCATCTATAGTTATGTACTATAGAAATTTTATCTTAAAACCATCCAAAGTTATGTACCGTAGAAAAGTTGACTTAAAATCAACCATAGTTGTGTACTATAGAAATTTTATCTTAAAACCATCTATAGTTATGTACTATAGAAATACAATCTTATTTTAGGCTATAGTTATGCAATATAGAAATACTATCTTATTATCACTCATAGTTATATATGATAGAAATGATATCTTATTATTATTATTTATTTATTAACGTCCACTTTTTGCAACATAGGCTAATTGGGACGGGTTATCTACAGGTTACCACCCTTTTCTAGCCAGGGAGGGATTTTAGGATGTTATTTAATGAATTTTGTCACTAAATAATTTCCTTTGCCCAGGCGAGAATCGAACTCGCCACTCTAGGTTTACCATGTGAGATAAAGGTCGCTTTAACTCGCTTGGCTAACCTGAGCCCCAAAGATATCTTAAAATCATTTAAGATACAATTTCTATAGTACTTAACTATTAATGATATCTTAAAATCATCAATAGTTAAGTACTATAGAAATTGTATCTTAAATCACCCATACTTATGTACTATAGAAATTTTATCTAAAAAACATCTATAGTTCTGTACTTAAGAAATGATATCTTATTTTAGGACATAGTAATGTACTATAGAAATGCTATCTTAAAATCTTTCATAGTTATGTACTACCGAAATTTCATCATAAAATTATCCAAAGTTATATACAGTATATAATGATGTCATAAATCGTCCATATTTATGGACTTCAGAACTGTTATCTTAACATACTCCACAGTTATATACTATATAAATGTTTTCTTACAATTATCCAAGGTAAACTGCTAGCCAGTTTTTTTTATTTATTTTCTCAACCCTCTAATATTTTATTGTATAAAATGATTTGTGACATTCAGAAATTATATTCTCATTTGATGTTTTGCTTTTCTTTTTTTTCAATAATATTTATGTCCGTTACTAAGTGCTTAAAAATATTTTGCTAGTTGACAAATATTTTAAAACTTTTAAATAATTAAATTTGCCGATCTTATGAAGAAGTTCAAAGTGTTTATTGTTGGAGAGACCAAATCCAATCTTCTATTTCTTTTGTTTCTATTAATCAGATCAAGAAGTATTTAAGATCTGGACTATCAGTATTTTGCGATGTATTAAAACACCCTGTACATAGTGTAGTTTTTTGTCTCCATTTGGTCCTACTCTACAAATTGTTTTAGTTAACTAACATATTTCTAAAAAGTTCGGACAGATTTTATTATTTGAGATTTATTGTTAAAAAAAGATCTTGAACAAAAGTTACATTTACACACTCACACGCACCGACACAAATTAACAGCATACTTGAAGTAGTGAATCCGCTTTGTTGCCAAGGGAGCATCATTACTGAAGATATTGAAAACAGATTTTACTATAGAAGAATATCATTAGCTAAGCAAACCTTCCTAAATAATCAGTGCTGCGCTAACTAAGCAGATTTCCCACGAATTTGTTTTTATCTCAAAACGTTTCGTATTTAAGCAACAATATTTCGCACTCAAGCTAGTTTCAAATAAGGTGCTTTATGATATGCCTAACGGCTGATGATGATATGGAGTGGGAGTTTACTGAAGGTCATCTTCTAGGTAGGATCGATGGCCATTTTTTGAAAATATCGTCTTGAGTACAGCCTCTAAGGGAAATCAGCTAAAAAGACTAATTTAACTAATAAGCTATAAGTATGGGCACTAGAAAAAATGATTGCCTAGTCATTTTTTTTTGTGTGTGATGCTTTATTGAATTGAAAATTGTACTCTTTCTAAAATCCAATATTCTCGGTTAAAACGAATTAAACAATGGATAAGGCACAGAACCACCAGAACAAGTTGTTCTGAAAAGAGATTGAACTTGATTGTTCTAAAAGAGGTAAGACATAGCAATAGGCCACAGAGAAAATGAGACTAAAGTTCTTGGGCATATCTTAAGAGGTCATTGTACACATGAATTTGGAGGTAAATGTGTTGCGCAGTTGGACACAGAGGGCCTAGATGTCATTTTTTGTATACATCGAACATCTAATATATTTGGAGGTGTATAGTAATGTGAAAAGAGCAGCTTACGATAGAACACAACGGTTGCAACCGACCACAGAAATTTGAACGGTTGGTATTTTTTTTTTTGGCTAAGATCTATTAGTATGAAAGGTTTCAGCGATCATAAGTCGCCACGCTTCTTGTGGTAAAAATGACAAATGGTAGACGTTTTACTTCTATAGAGACTACTTTCTTTAAGGGATCTGGTTAGCCATGTGAGTTAAGACGTTGGTAAACACTTGGTAATCCTAGAGTCATAAGTTCGATTCTCACTTTAGGAATTTATTCAGTGATTGACTCATTAAATAAAATCCTTAGCCCCACCCTGGCTGGAGAAAGGGTGGTAAACTGTAGTTAGCCCGTCCTAAGTAGCACATAGAGGACCTTGATAAATATCATTTAAAACGTACTTACTTTTGGACTGACTGCTACTGTGAGTGAGGCAGATCTCGACTGAGGTACCGATGAGTGACAAGACAGAGAGGTGGTGAAGGCTGCATCAAAGGGAAGTGTTGGAAGAAAAAATCACTGGGGTTCTATTGGTCTAAGAGGCATCTGGTCTTTATGGCAGTAATTCCAGTAGCTTTGTCTTCACTCCTACCTGCTTCTAGTCCCACAGATCCTGTTTGTCGAGGAAACTATACATAGTCAGATTCCGAAGTTCACTTGATCCGAGCTAGGAAACGAAACGCGATTTGCTATTGAGGTCGTACTCATGACATGATTTTCGGAAACAATCCAGAAATGTCCATCGGATCCTACGTAGGAGATGACGAAAATGAGGGTCATGCAAATATATATATATATACACATATATTCATCTGATGCCACTCTAGCGGTCGTAATCGGTAATTTCGGTAATCGTAATTTTTGTCTGATCGTTAAAACTCAATATTTATACGTGTTATGTTTAATTAAAGATCAAGGTCGTTAACGGCTAAAATCAGACCAGAGGGAGGGGATGGGTTAGAAGGGGGAATTCGGAAAATTCAAAATACCTCCATTATTATACGTCAGCTTGATAAATTATATAGAACCAATATTATTTTACGTTGTATAAATTTAGTAATATACATTATTAATATTCTCTATATTCAATATTAACCGAGGTATTAGCATTTTTTAGATTTCAGTAAACAACCACTTTCAGTGATCGCACTTTAAAAATAAGAGAGTATATCATGAAACGTCTTATTCCAGGGATAAATACCAAATATTGATTTCAACTGATATTTATTATGTCAGATACATTCAAATAGTGTGTCATTCCAACATGTGGAAAATCTGCTTAATTTATGCAGCCCTTGCGTAGTGAACTTTTTTCTCTCGCAGTCCAGAATATTCTTAAAAATCTTAATGCAACATCTACACAGATACCAGTGTACAGGTACTGGATTGTATAAATTTGTCATGTGAGCAACAAAACTGATAAAAACGCTCCTATCTCTGTCATTCTTTAAAACCCGCCATTCTTTAAAAAAAAATGCTTAGAAGCAATGGTGAAGTAAGCAACAAAAATAGGTGTATACCATTTTATCTCATATTATAAACATCAATTTTAGAATGCTGAAATATCATATTTAGGACTTTCTAGTTAATCATCTCTTTTTCTGATTAAAATCGACTAACATGGTTGATGGGGTTAGAATGCGGCGGATGGAAAAAAATCGTTCATTTCTCCATAGGTATTAGATCTGCAAAAATTATGTTTGGAACCATTTTTGCATTTCATGAGAAGATCTAAAAATTATGTTCCATGATATAATTTTAAATTGAGATGTATCTCAACATTTCGTTTATTTAAAGTCATGTAACCACATCAGGTTTTTTTACTGCACAATTTACATTCAGGTGATATATTTATTTTTCTACTGATATTTCACTTCGTTTCTCGAGAATTACGATATAACCGTATTTTTCTTTATGCTGTCCTTCGTTATTCCCCCGTATTCCTGGCTCTACCTTTTATAATATTACAATAAAAATTAATATTAACTTTAAGCATACGACTTGATAAGTGTTATCAATTTTAAAACAGGGAAAAGGTGCAATAAAACTGACGTAATTAAAAGTCCTTAGAAATTCAAAGTGTCAACAAATAAAATTCAAGCGAACAAACGACACTTGAAGACGTTTACTAAACTTGAGAAATAATATATTGACGAAAACCGAAAATTAACGCTTTAAGCTCTATTACAAGCAGACAATGATAGTTGAGGTTGAACTGATTAAGAGAATGGCAATGTCTTCCAAAACAAAAGGAGTATTTTAGCTGCAACAATCGTATAAACATGGATCCTAACAAAAATGTTTAATAAGTATTTAAGAGTTTACTGCTTTCCGGAAGCCCAAGGGGATATAATAGTTTGGAACACAACGGAAATTTGGACTTAGCACAGATCGCCAGAACAAGTTGGACGAATAATATAAGCTCTAAATGAGGTAAGTGAAAGTAGAAGTCTTATCAAGGCCATAGGAAAAAGGAGGTTAGACCCATCATAATGGTGGGTGGCTTCTTGGGCATATCATGAGGCACAAGGATTTCATCAGAAATATATTTGAAGGTAAGGTCCTTGGGCGTAGGCCTAGAAGAGCCTAAACATGTTATGGACTTCGTTGCGTATAGTAATACGAAAAGAGCTTTTTCTGAAAGAATTCAATGGTTGTACACCATTGTCTTTGGTACAAGACGTAGACTACAGATTTTGTGCACACACACTCAATGATTACAACTGCAAAGGCCTAGTCTTTAGGTAATGGTGATGATGATGATTGTGAGGACCAAACGTCGAACCGAAAATATTGTGGACCGAGCATGATAAAGCAATGCTCTTGAAGTGTGTACGTTTTCATTTATTTTGAAATATAGAATGTGAAAAGAAAATATCATTTCTTATCAGAGGAGCAATCTGTCATTGATAGATAAATAGGAAGATATATATTTTATTGGCTTATGTTTACAAATATGTCGCCAAGAGTCTGATTTCTGAATCAATTTTCTTTTTTGAAACTTTGAATTTCTAATGACTTTTAATTACTTCAGTTTTAATGCACCTTTTCCGAGCTTTAAAATTGATAATACTTTAATATTAATTTTTATTGTAGTATAATTAAAATGTAGAGCCAGGAATAAGGGGGAATAACGAAGGACAGCATAAAGAAAAATACGGTTATCTGGTAATTCTCGAGAAACGAAGTGAAATATCAGTAGAAAAATAAATATATCACCTGAATGTAAACTGTGCAGTAAAAAAGCCTGGTGTGGGTATGATATGCATTTAAATAAACGAAATGTTGAGATACATCTCAATTTAAAATTATAAACGATATATCAGACCCAATATCACAGAATACAATTTTTAGATCTTCTCATGATATGGAAAAATTCGCCACGCAAAGGATGCGTAAACTAAGCAGATCCCGTACATGTTGGAATGACACACTGTTCATCTCATCACAGCCTATATTCTATACTTCAAAAAAAAATAAAATCCGATGATTAAAAGTGGGTAGTTAATAAAGTCCAAATTGATCACACGAACTATTCGCATATCCCTCACACTATACAGGCCTGTTTGAAAACCGTATTTGGTATTTATCCTTGGAATAAGCCGTCTCATGATATGTTCTCTTATTTTTAAAGTGGGATGTATAAAAGTGGTGGTTTACTAAAAAATGCTTATGCTAATAATAATGCTCATTAATAATTTTTTCATCCTACATACTTAGAAGTCACTTCCACCTGCCAGAATACCAACTCAGAATATGGTCAATTACTGTTAGTGAGTTTGTTAATATAATATAACGTATTAAAAAATGTGTAAATAAAAATAATAATATTTTCTAAAGAACAAATTAACAGCATATACATTGGAATGTAATATTATATATATATATATATATATATATATATGTGTGTGTATATATATAAATATTAATCTAAATAATTATAATACTCAATTCAATAAATCATAATTTAATGTAAATGTAGATTAAATCATTTTTTTTAATGTCTAAATAAAGATCAGTTTTTTGATATATCAAATTAATATAATTCTTCTCTAAGATTTATAACAAACAGAATAATAATAAGCATTATTGTATATAATAAATAATGTGTCGAAGAGTCTTTCTTTAATACTATTAACTTATGAAAACTTTTGATAAGAGATAGAAAACATCATTAACATTGTCAATAAAGACAATCTGTCATTGAGAGGTTTAATCTGATAAGACTTGTCAGGATATGTGGTAATTTAAATCCTGCAAGCAGATCCTGCAAGATTGACTTTTTACTCGTGTTTGGCTAATAATTTAATTATTTTGTAACTACAAGGCGCAGCCTTAGACCATGATGGTCACATACCGGATGGAGGAATTACGACGGGGCGGGAAATGCGTAGACTTGACAGCTGTAAGGCACCTCCGGAGAGAATACTAAGGAGAGATAAATACTAGTTAAGGTAAGTAGCGGCGAGAAATAAAAGTTAAGCACCTAAGCCCCAACGAGAGAGATAGGGCTTTACTGCTCTACGTGATGCGCGCTCGGACGTGTTCCACCCTCTCTCAGGTCCGGGGTGGTCTCACACTCACTCGGCACAAGGAAATATTTCCTTGAGTAATTGCTAGGGTTTGCGCTGTTTGTTACAAGCCAGTATTAGCCCAGCCTCTAACTAGCAGGTGTTGGAAATGACAGTTGGATAATGGTTAGTTACTGGCAACAAGGCACTTGGTAAATGGATTTTTTCTGGTAATAAAGACATATTTGTTTGTTTTTGATCGGTTACTTTAAGTTGTAGCTTCCTAGTAGTTTTAGCATATTTATTACTATTTTATGTGCAGTTTGTTATAATATTTAGCAGATTCCCTTTAAGGAAAATCAACTCTTGAGATACAGAATATCAACAAAGTTTACTTAAAGGTCCATCAATTCTAGGAGATAAAGAAAATGGGGATAAAATCACTAAAACTTTCAGAGTTAAAGCGTTGCCTTTAATCTCCCATGGTAATCCTAGAGTGGCAAGTTCAATTCCCGCCTGCCGAAAGGAATTTATTCAGTGACGGAATTCATTAACCTTAGTCCCACCCTGGATAGAAAAGGGTGGTAACCTGTAGATAACCCGTCCCAATTAGCCTTAGTTGTAAAAAAGTGGACGTTAATAAATAATTAACTATATCGAAAGTTTAATTGGGATAAAAGATAAACAAAAACCCAAGGGAACAAAATACAATGATTATAACATAAAATGTCCGGCCTGTGACAAATTTTATATAGGGGAGTCGTCGCAGACCTTAACCCTTAACTGGCCAAAGTGTCTTTAAAGACGCCGTTAATATTTAACTCTCCCAGAGAGCAACTGCTTCTATTCTTACCCCTTTTGGGCCATAGTTCACACCCCTGTAACCTCCCAAGCATGAGCATAAGCGACAAAAGTCCATTTATTGTTATTGGAGCTAATTACTAACAATATACTGAAGAAAATCATCATTGTTTACCACCCTACTTCACACTAGTTGCCAGCGAAGTTTCTAATTCATTAAAATATACGCTATTCGATTTAAATATGAACCAAAATGGGTGAATTAGTTGTAAAGGATTGTATTTAAGTTCCTATGTGTTTCATTTTCCATTCTGGATAGAAATAGAGTTATAGGATTTTAATGATGTTGTACTTAAGTTCACCCTGGCCAAATACCAACAAATTTGCCCAAGGGGTATGATTTTATATTATTTCTTATTTTTACCATTTTAATTAACAGATACGTATAAAAGTCGAGGTGAAAAGATTTTTCTCTTTGCTATCAAAATTTAGTATCACTTCTGATGAAGAAGAAAGCGACAATGAAGGAGAAAATGCACACGGATGCCCCTAAATGGATGAAGGAAATTTTCAAATTGAAATGAATGAAGTATTGGAACTTTTCAATATTGAAAGTGAAAGAGGGAAGAGGATGTTTTGAAGAATAAGTTGATACGAAAAAGTGTATTAGCGTGATTAAATGGTATGACAACAAAGTGTTGTCCTTAGTGACATATTCGTTGCACTTTATAGAACAGGTATCCCACAAGCATTACATGAACATTTTCAGCTAATAATTGGATTTGGTGGTACATAACGCATTACTATTGTACAAAAGGAACACCCTAAAAAAAATTGACTTTAAAACAATTTCGAATACACATTGCAGAGGTTATTCTGCTGGACCGGCGAGCTAAAAGGGCTAGTGGAGCCAGGACCACCAATTGCAGCCAAGAACTGCTGCAGCTCTCATAGCCGATGCAGCAAGACTTGTTGGGATGCACCATTGACAAGTATTCACTACAAAAGGAAAGTGTAGACTGTGTCACCAAAATCAAAGGGTTGTTTTATGCCGAAAATGTAATGTGGGACTTTGTAACACACGTGAAAGGCCCTGTTTTCTTGAATGAATGGAAGGTTTAATGATATTTTTGACGGATTTATATTTTGTTTACAATGTACTTATTTTTTATTTACAACACGTTTCTTTTATTATATAATAAATTATTAAATTACATTTTTAGAAACTATGTCAGTATATTAAAATAACTTACAGACACCACCATTGATTTACGGTGATTGGCCAGAGTGTACTTAAAGACACTACTAAGGTTTTAGGGTAACTGGCCACAGTGTACTTAAAGACACCATGTCATATTTTTGTTCAGAAAAAAAAACTTAAGTAAAACCTTATATATTCTTTTTATTAGGAACGCAATAAATGTGTTTTTAAGAAAAAAATTCATTTCAAGTCATTTTTTGAGTTTCTGGCCAATTAAGGGTTAAAGGAAAAGATTGAAACAGTATTGCAGAAACGTTGAAAATTTAGAAAATACTATAGAACATCTTTGGCATACCATACTTTGTCACTTAAGCATAAATTTAATTTTCCAAAACGTAACCATGGGGAAGAAAATATCTAAACTATTAAAAACCGAAAATATGTTGTGAACAAGAAAACTGAGATAAGAAATTTACACGGAATATTTATCAAATATTTAAATAAACAGCAAGTCGATTAGATGTAGCTATGCTTGTTCTGGAATCGATTTTTCAAAGCTCAAAACTTTTTAGGTAATCGATTTTTATATTGTGCTTCATTTTATTGTATCGATATTATTAGCTGAGTAGTTTGGTTCATCCCCATTATTGTTACGTTAACGCCGAGTTGGTAAATAAATCAGTGATAGATAAAGTTCATGTGTTTTTCTTCTATTGGCCTTCAGCCATTTCTTCTTTAACGAAGATTGAATTGAAGTTATATGAAATAATTATTGTGATGATGCCATCAATCAACATTTTATTGACCACCCACTTTTACCCAACGAATTTGTTTTTTTTTGGAAATTTAGAATATATGGGAAGATCAGTAGTGAGTTATTCTGAATTGTGAGAAATCTGTAGTTTACCCAACCCCTGTGTGACTGACTTTTATTTACATTAACAATTATTATCATAAAATAAAATACAGTAAAAACAAAAAGAAAAGAATAAAATAAAAATTCTAAAACTAACTATAAATTAAGGAACTTTACTTTATCTGTGTATTTTATATTTATATGGACCCGGCAGACGTTGTTCTGCATGATATATCAAGCGATTAGGTTATTAAATTTAATAATATTATGTTTTAAAAAAATCTACTTTTAATAACGCAAAACACAACATTTGTTATGTGCACGTTTGACTAAAAAAAATAGTACATAAAAATATCGCAAAAACTTGCTACGCAAAAAGAAAAGGAAAAATGAGAGAAGAAAAAGAATACGTTTTAGTTCCATGATCATCTGGTAGAATGCGCACTACACGTCCTTAAAAACAAACAGTTGTAGACCATTAATTGAAATAAATCAATACCCTAACTAGATGATGCTATATAGTTTATGTATGAATTAGCACTCTATTCAGCAATATGTCCCCTACTGTAACTTGGCTGCGAGTTGTTTGCCTTGATACAATGTTCAACGTATTTAAATCGTCAATGTCCGATATCTCAAAAACGGTGGGTGATAGAGACAAACGATTTGCATTTTTTTAATCAGCATGTCTGAATTGTCTTAAAACAAGTGTTGGACACCAAGATATCCGCCGAAAGTGTTTTTTTGTTTATCAGTGTAATGTTCTCATTGAACTTTTACGTTTTGATGATGAAATGCAAATACGTGACGCACGTGGGAAGTCTGCTTAGTTAACGCACTTCCTGCATGACGGACATTATTGAAATCCTTGGCAGAAATGAAATTAACTGTCCAGTTTCTTCTGAGGTTGAATGGGCACTGGCTGAAGACGGTTAGGAAGGTACGCTGGTCACACTGACTCACATTGCAAATCCAGGGTTAAGGGGAAATCTACTAACATTTCAGGAGTTACGGAGCATTCCTCGGCTGACAGATATATTGTTGCTGATCGTCTCGAAAGAAGAACAATCAAATATATTTTCACAATGGGGCTTCAAGGTGAAGTTCCAATGGCGTCGTGTGAGGCAGATGCTCCGTAGTTTGGCGAGGCGATTAGTTGTTTGTATCGTAATTGAATCTCCATTTTCTCTCTCAGCTGTAATTTTCCAGGAGCGAAGCCATAAGTGGCCACCATTGTTGCCATACTATTAGGCTAATGTAGGGCATACAGCTGGGCCTCGAGTTAGCATGAAATACTGCCTTCGACTGGAGCCTGGGCGACTTCCAAGAAGGCTGCAGTAGCTATAACGAGCTATCTTGCACTTAAGCTGCATGCATTATGCATGAGGCTACCTCCTTAACTGCCTCAGCTCTCAAGGATGCACTATCTCCAATCCATATATTCAGTGCTCCAAGTGCACCGGTAGTCTGAAGCGGAGCTGGCTGTATTTGTATTCATGATTTTGAATATAATTACTCATCTGGTATAACGATTAACAATATGATAAAAGCTCACGAAGGGTCTGCGTTAACAAAGCAGATTTCTCTCGTGCGCCAAATCCTAAAGGTTCAATGAGAACAATATTTGTTATTTAGGCTTGAAATAAAGTGCTCAATAATATAACAGCTTATTATTAATATGACATGAGAAGGTGTGTGCGTTTACTGAAGTTTGGAAACTAATAAATTCAAAAATGTTGCTTAATAATCAAGATACTAAAAGTCCGTCACGCAGGGGCTGCGTAAACTAAGCAGATTTCCCACGTGAAGTTTTACAATAGAGAAATCCGCCTAATAACAGCTGTAGTAGGAAGGGATCTCTAAACCTATTCACGAGGGACGAATAGTTCTGGAAACGGCCACCAGAGCTCTCGGCGGAGAGTCCGGAACATGGCGGGGTTCCGTCGATCACACACACAATACAAATGCAAATATCTCGGTTAATATTCAAGATACAGAATAAATGTATAGAACAATATTTATAGTAAATTTAATTTACAATAAGATTGATTCTATACGATTTTTCGATCCGACGCATAATAACGGAGATGTTTTGAATTTTCAAAACTCCCCCCTCTAAACCCCCCCTCCCACTGGTCCGATTTCAACCATTAACGAACGTGATCTCTCTTTTTACGTAAAACGCTTAAATATGAAGTTTGGTAACGATCAAACAAAAATTGCGACCGCTAGAGCGTTAAGAGACACATATATATATATATATATATATATATATATATATATATATATATATATATATATATAATTTTGAACGGACCTCATTTTCGTCATCTCATGGGTAGGATCGATGGACATTTGAGGAAATTTTTCAAAACTCGCGTCATGAGTACGACCTCAATAGCTGATTTCCCTTAAGGGAAATCTGCTAAAACATACATAACAATCTTACATTTGCAAAATGATTGGTTCTATACAGTTTTTCTATACGACGCATAATAACTTAGATATTTCGAATTTTCGAAATTAACCCCCTCTAAACCCTCTAATGTAGCAGTCAAGTATATATATATATATTGAACAGACCTGATTTTCGTCATCTACTAGGTTGGATCGACGGACATTTGAGGCAATGTTTCGAAAATCGCGTCATGAGTACAACCTCAATCGCTGATGACAGAATTGTAGTAAACGACGACATCAGCACTTCTACTACGACTTACAACAACTATTGCCCATACATTAAACAGTTATTTATTATACAAGTGACGAAAGTAGATCATTTTACAACTCGAATGAAACGTTTACCCACACGAGGGAAGCGAGTGTGGTAATTTCACGAGAGTTGTAAATTCTACTTTCGTCACGAGTGTAATATTATATTTTTTCTGTAATCGTGTAATACATGATCAGATCTAACCAGAATATGAACAAAATTAGGATGTTGTGAATATTATGGTATGTGGTTGGTAGGTTATAAGCATGGTTGTGAAAGGTTATAAGCATAGTTATAAAACAACTAGTGATGATTGTGAAGTAGTGCAGTTATAAACAAGTGCAGGTTATAAACATGAAGGTAATTATTATTATATTTAAATTTTAAAATATATTGATTAGTTCCACCAATAATTCATTCACATTTCAATTTATTTTGTTAAAATAAACTCTTACCATGTTAAGAAACATTTAATTTCCAACTTCAAATTATTTTTTAATTTATACTTATTACTAATTAAGAAGGCAATTCACTTTCTTCACTCTATTGCAAAATGTTTCACTTTCTTCACTCATTTCAGTTTAGTAATGTTACCATTATTCAACGATTACAGAAAAAATATATTCTTATACGTACACAAAATTCATATATACGACAAAATTTAGAATACAAATTAAGTTTGCGGTTTAATAATAGATTACAATTTAAATATGCATTAATTGACCCTTACATGTGTTTGTATGTGTATGAACGTGTTTTTTTATATAAATCAACAGCTTCCCTCAAGGAGAACATTGCGATAATAATTAGCAAAAGTATTATTTTCAGCAGTTCGATTCCTAATAATCATTCACAACTATGCTCATCACCATTTTTTTTGCCTTATTCAAAACGGAGAACGATAAAATAAGGTACCCACACAAGTTTAATATGATACCTTGGGATTTATCAGAAGCAAAAGAAGCAATCCATGAATCACCGAGGTTCTTCGTAATTAAAATTAACCTCGATGGAAAAGATGGTATATGTTACAATATCCTTAAGAAACTCCCTAATTTAGCACTCACCCGCTATCTTCAACTTATTAACAATATTTTCCAAATTGGCGAATATTGTGGAAAGAGTCTATAATTATTTCTATATTGAAGTCCAACCAAGACAAGGCTCTTCCATCCAGCTATAGACTGATTGCCTTTACCAGTTGCCTGTCAAAGCTATTCGAAAGAATGGTTAACAAACGTCTAGAATGGTTTCTTGAATCAGACGAACTCCTTTCTAAATAACAATGTGGTTTTAGGCCTAACCACTCAACCATAGATCACATAGTAAAATTAGAAAGTGACATATTAAATGCATTTATAAAAAAGAAACTCGTACTAGCCGTATCATTTGACATTGAAAAAGCCTACGACACAGTATGGAGAAGATCAATCTTGTCTCAGCTAGCTGAATGGAATATCCAGGGAAGAATACTTATATTCATAAAGTCATTTTTTAGCAATAGAACGTTCAGAGTTAAACAAGGGGCATCTCTCTCAGACACGTTCATATAGGCAAATGGCGTACCACAAGGTAGTGTTTTAAGTACCACACTTTTTAATGCTGCAATTAATAATGTCACAGAATATATACCACCTGAAGTGCATTACTATCTGTTTCTTCTCAATCTCTGCTCATTTTGGTGTGGTAATAGAACGAATAAAATACACCATAAATAACTTGGAAAAGTGGAGCGAGGAAAGCGGTCTATTTTTTTCCACCACTAAAACGAAAACTGTCCTTTTCACTAAAAAACGTTTGAAACCACCATCTTTATATCTTTACCTAAATAAAATTCCTGAAACAGACACAATAAAATTGTTAGGAGTAACGTTTGATAAAAAGATGAGCTGGCTACCCCATATAAAAATCCTTTACGAAAAATGCAAAAAATCGCTTGATATTCTGAGAGTTTTTGGAAACACAAAATGAGGAGCAGATAGGAAAACTATGATGATGGTATATCGCTCGTATACGAGATCCATTTTAGACTATGGAAGTATAGTCTTCTCGGGAGCCAAACCATCATACTTAAAAATTCTTGAGGTCATCCAAAACACAGGTCTAAGATTAGCAACAGGTGCCTTTCGAACAACCCCAAGTATAAGCTTGTGTGCAGAAACTGGAGAACTTCCATTAAATCATCGACATTCATATAATATCATGAAATACAGCATAACAACACTTTCCAGACAATCATGCCCTTACATTGAATATATCACACAAAACCCAAACATGGCCGATTATATTGATAATCCCAATTCGCATAAACCCTATAACTTCAGACTGTTTCAAACGCTACTTACTTACAACATTACGTTACCGAACATTTATCCCATACAACACAAAACAGCACCTTAGCAAATACATATAACAAAAACTAACTACACCCTTACAAAATTCAAGAAATCGAACCCACTTTCTTCCTTACACTATAAACACGAGTACCGGAATATAATTACAGAAAACAGGACGGGACTTTTCATATATACAGATGGCTCGAAATATGCAGGAAAATGTGGATCAGCCGCCATAGTGAAGAACCAAGTACCGTGTAGACTACCGGACGTACCAAGCAACTTCACTGCAGAACTACAGGGCTTAATTCTTGGACTACAACATCTTACTAACGTAGAGCAAGACAACATTCATGATTTTTCCCGACTCCAACAGTTTAATGCAGTCAATACTTGATCTTTACACAACTCACCCAATCACAAGACGGCTTCAGGAATTACTAACGAACTTACAAACACAAATGAATAAAATAATAACTATTCATTGGATACCAGGACATGTAAGGACATCATGGAAAATATCTTTGCTGACAGAGATGCAAAATTAACGACTGAACTTGACATATTACAGACTGATCACATTACAGGACACGATGCCATTAAACTTATTAAAAGAGAAGTCAGCTTAAAATGGGAAGTGGAATGGCATCAGACAGACACAAAACTACGAGAAAAAAAATACACTATTCGTGAATGGCTGTCAAGTAATCGGGATACTAGAAAAGAAGAAGTAGTTCTTGCTCGGTTGAGACATGGCCATTCACGGATAATACACCTACACCTCATGACTAGGACTGATCCACCATTATGTACACTCTGCAATACACACAACTGACTATCAAACACTTACTTACAGACTGCAGACAAATAACCGACATGAACTACTACCAATCTATCAGAACTACTACACGACAAAAGCCCATACATCGCGATAATCATGAAACACCTCCAACAGACATATCTTTTCAACTACATTTAAAACTTTTACCAAACCTTAACTTAAAGAATTCGAGTCTGCTACCATTAATGAGGAGAAAATGTAACCATGCCGACCTACGACTGTAGATATTTTAACATATTTTTCTTTTATTTTAAGGTGGCTATACCAACTCTTAGTATAATAATATGAGAAGTGTGAATCGCTAAAATTGCGACACACATAAATAAATAATTTAAAACTTTTACTTTTGTTATTTGATATAGTATAATATTTTTAAAAGGCAAATAAACTTTGATTTTATGTCCATAAATTAATAAAATATAGTGAATTAAATTTTCAACAAGATTTATCCTGTACAATTTTTTGATGCAATGTTCAGGTAACGGAGATATTTTGAAATTTCGAACTAAACCCCACCCCAACCTCTACTATTTTCTTTTCAGGAATTAAAAACTCGATTTTTAGTTTCACATGAAATTGAGTTGTGTAACGATCAAACAAAAGGTGCGACCATTAGAGCGGGAACAGACAAATATATGTATATAATTGTATAGATGTTTTCGACCAGGTTATTATTATAGGTGGTGTGATTGTTAGTTGAGGTTGAGGTCAATTTTGATGAAAGAAGTTTTAGTCTAAGGCAAGCATTTTATTTTCTCTTCTCCTGAAGAGAGAAAATAAAATGAATTTAATATTTAAATAAAATAAATTTTCTGAAGAAGAGAAAATAAAATTCTCAAAATATTGGCTTAAATTAAAACTTTTTTCATCAACATCCTCACAAGAAGGCACACCATCTCTCTCTCTCTCTCTCTCTCTCTCTCTCTCTCTCTCTCTCTATATATATATATATATATATATATATTTATTTTATTTTGGAGCGTTCGCAGCGAGGCGATATTGCTCATAAAAAACAACAAAAACAATTTATATAAACAAAATACAAAATGAAAATAGAAACAAGAAAAAATTAAATAATACAAAATAAGAACGCAAACCAATAACAAAACTCGACTAAATAACAGAACGCAACAATATAACAAAACACAACTAAATAAAATTCAACTAAATAATAGAACGAAATCAAATAACAAAACAACAATAAACACAAAATAACAAATAAAATAAAAAAACAAAACATTAAGTTCAAAAACAAGAACTGTAAAGACTAATAAAATTACGTAAACAATTATATAATTTCAATGGATAAAAACTAAACTAAAATCATAAATTAATATGTAAAATATTAATTAATATGTAAATAAAATGAAATATAAATTAATATGTAAATAAAATGAAGATTTCTAACACCTATTATTTACAATCATATGCTCTCACTTTCTTTATCACACATACAAACATGCATACACACTCACTCTCGCATACACACGTACACACACGCTTTTATATATATATATATATATATATATATATATATATATAATTTTGAACAGGCCTAGCTGATTTCCTTAAAGGATCTGCAGACTCCAGTTCAGAATACCAAGTGTAAGCAAGATGACTTAGATATTTACTAAAAGGCTGTCCCATCTCATCCCTACAGTCAGAGGGAGGAGAGAGTAATCTAAGGGTGTGTTTACGACAAGAGGCGTTAACTATAGCCGGGGTAACCAGCACATAACCTAGCCTGCTTAATCAGGCTGGGCTTTGCCTCCACTTTAGGGCAACGAGGAAATTTTTAATCAAGGAAAGAGCTCATAACGTCCCCAAATGGCGATCCATTACATTAGCCTATGTAAGCAAGGATCGTCCGGGATATGTCCTTAGCAAACATCTGGGGCTTATCTCTGCTCTCAGGCCGAACTGTTCATCTCTATTCACTAGAGCAACTATTGGCAGAATGAAACTCTAAACTCAGTCTGGTTTTTTTTCTTCTTACTCTTGACTTTCGAAAACAGTCTTCAAATGTCCAATATATTTCATCCTGCAGTCGACAAAAATGTCCTTCACGCAGAGGTGCGTAAACTAAGCAGTTTTCACACGTGCTCGTGTAGCATACTTGTGACCTCATCTCACCACATATTCTCTATTTTAATGTAAAAAGTTTGTAAAGCAGGGACCTAACGGGGAAATCTGCTAAAAATATATAGAACAGCATTTATGGTACATTTAATTTTCAATAAGCTTGGGTCTGTTCAATTTTCCAATGTGAGGTATAGTAATGAAGATATTTAATTCCCTTCTCTAACCCCCTCCTCCCACTGGCCCGATTTCAGCCGTTAACGAACTTGATCTTCTTTTTAAATAAAACGACTAAATATCGAGTTTGGTAACGATCAAACCAAAAATTGCGACCGCAAGAGCGGTAAACAGACAAATATATATATATATATATATATATATATATATATATATATATACACATTTTGAACGGACCTCATTTTCGTCATCTACTAGGTAGGATTGATGGACATTTGAAGAAAAATTCCGTCATGAGTACAACCTCAATAGCTGATTTCCCTTAAGGGAAATCTGCTAAAAAATTATAGAACAGCATTTATGGTACATTTAATTTTCAATAAGATTGGGTCTGTTCAATTTTCCAATGTGAGGTATAGTAATGAAGATATTTAATTCCCTTCTCTAACCCCCTCCTCCCACTGGCCCGATTTCTACTATTAACGAGCTTGATCTTTCTTTTAGCAGATTTTCCCTTAAGGGAAATCAGCTATTGAGGTCGTACTCATGACGCTCGATTTTTCGAAACATTTCTTCAAATGTCCATCGGATCCTACCCAGGAGATGACGAAAATGAGGTCCGTTCAAAACTATATATATATATATATATATACTCTATATATATATATATATAATATATGATATATATATATATAGACAGTATAATATATATATATATATATATATATATATATATTTTTGTCTGTTAGTTAACACTCTAAGCGGTCGCAATTTTTGTTTAATCGTCACCAAAATCGGTATTTAATCGTTTCATGTAAAAAGATGATGATCAAGTTCGTTAAACGGCTGAAATCGACCAGTGGGAGGGGGGGGTTTTAGAGGGGAGGATTTTCAAAAAAATCCGATCGAAATATCTCCGTTATTAAGCATCGGAATCGAAAAATTGCATTGAACCAATCTTATTGCAAATTTAAAATTTACAATAAATATTGTTATATACATTTATTCTGTATCTTGAATTATTAACCGAGATATTTGCATTTTTATTCTGCGTGTGGTCACCTAGGCTATGTTCGGACTTTCCGCCGAGAGCTCTGGTGGCCGTTTCTTATAACTATTCGTCCCTCGTGAATAGGTTTAAAGGTTAGGTTAACTGGTTAACTGTTTTTGGGCTAGAAACTACTGGTTATTACGCCCTAAATAATGTTTTAGGTTTTAGAGGTTTCTTACTACTACAGTTGTTATTAGGCAGATTTCTCTATTGTAAAACTTCTCGTTGGAAAATCTGCTTAGTTTAACCAGCCCCTGCGTGACGGAGTTTTTACTTATAATGATTAAATATCAACTTCGGAAACGGTCAAACAAAAATTGCGACCGATAGAGCGTTTATATATATATCGTTATCTCCTGGTTAGGATCGATGGAGATTTGAGGTAATTTGTCGAAAATCGCGCCATGAGTACGACCTAGTATAGATATGGATGTAGCAAAAATTCATTAGAATGTGAAGTTGATTGTGAGGAATGGGAATTATAATTCAATATATTTACCTTACATAGACTCGCAAATTATACTTCGTTGAGTTAAAGTTTAATTTCAATTGATATGCTTTTGTTCCTATTGTATTTATTTATTTACTTTTCATTCCATTTATGAATTCTGTTTGTAAATTACTCCTACCACTTATCTTAATATTGTATTTATTATTTTATTTTTTATTTCATTTTTTTTTTTTTAATTTTTTTATATTCTTGAATATTTGAATGACAGTTGATAAAGAAATATTTATTGTAAAATAATGATGTATTTAAACATAATAATACATGTAATATTCCATGTGGCAATGGAACATGTATTCGAATAAATAACTCCTCACAGGGTTACTATGAGGGGGAAAAAAAAAATGAGTACGACCTCAATGTTTAATTTCGCTTAACGGTTGTTATCAAAAGTCCGTCACGCAGGGGCTGCGTAAAACTAAGCATATTTCCCTCTGTGGAAGTTTAATAATAGATAAATATACATACTGCTAACACAACACCGTGAAATAAATACAAACGGAAATAAGAAATGTTTCATCCAAATTTCAATAGCCTGCCGACAGGAAAGCGTTAGGTTAGAAATGTAAACAAACAACGGTCCCCGCCTCAAACCGGAAAGAAAAACAATTACTGAAATATATCAGAATATAACACATAATTTTATTGAGAACTATTTACTATATCTAGTACTGTAATTAATAATGAGTCAGAATAAAGAGTTATCTCAATCAATAAATATTTAGTAGTCCAAAACTTTAAGATGGGGGGGGGGGGGTCACCAGACATAAAAATTTGCATGTATAATAGGTATAATAAAGGTATCTTGTAACACAATTTTGGTATTTAAACTTTCAATAATGTGATTTATTATGTATCAGAGTATTGTTTACGTAACATGAGTAGAAGTGGCGGTTTGCTGAAAACTGAAAAAATGCAAATATCTCGGTTAATATTCAAGATATAGAATAAACGTTCCGTGTATAACAGTAATTATTTATAGTAAATTTAATTTGCAATAACATTGGATGTACAATGTTTCTATCCGATGAATAATTACGTATATATTTTTAATTTTCGAAAATTCCCCCCTTTAAACCCCCCCCTCCCTCTGTTCCGATTTCAGCCATTAACCAACTTGATCTTTCTTTTTTACATAAAACGCTTTAAATATGAAGTTTGGTAAGGATTAAACAAAAATTGCGACCGCTAGAGTGGTAACAGACATATATATATATATATATATGATATATATATATATATAATATATATATATTATATATATATGAACGGAACGGACCTCATTTTCGTCATCTACTAGGTAGGATCGATGGACATTTGAAGAAAAATGTCGAAAATTCCGTCATGAGTACAACCTCAATAGCTGATTTCCCTTAAGGGAAATCTGCTAAAACGGTTATTATCAAAACTAATCTGTGCGAAAGATTCAATAATGTTAATTATCCAGTATTTTTAGTCGAACTACAACGTAGTTAATGTTCTTAATCATGTATGGAGGTGTATATGTTGGAGAGCAACTTGCCAAGTTTAACGATACCCACTACCTGTAATAACTGATTGTTTACTGTGCTCCCGGTCTTTAATTGCAGCGGCAAACTATGAAAGGGCTTTAATGATCAAAGCACCACTTAGGACTTACTTGTGCCTTTCTTTAAGGGGCTTAACTCTGGCTATTTGCCGCTTAATGGCACCCCTCTCCCTCCCTTTCTTCAACCATTTATTGTCCATTTTTCCCGCGCGCGCGCGCGTTTCCAACTACAGAATTCTTTCTTAATGATCCATTCAGTCTTCAAGGGTTGAATGGGTGATGGGTCAATCAGAGCTAGTAGTTGGTTTTAATTTTTTTTCCCCCAACTATTTTATCTGCTCAACAAGAATGCCAGGAATTGTTTAGTTTTTGGCCTCCAGTAAACCCCCTCTCCTACTCGTGTCATATTAACAATAAGCTGTTTTAGCATGAACAACTTTATTCCCAGCTCAATTACCATAAAATTGTTGATCTTTGATTGAGAATTTCAAATAATGATAACTTGAAGCTGTATTAAAATAAAAAAAAAAGGAAAATAATAATATCCGGGAATGTTTGTGAATGCTGCCAGGAATTCATGTCCGACGGATTAAAACATTTACATTTTATAATTTGCAATCTTCACAATACAGCTATCATAAGGACCCATATTTGAAGAAGTTTATAGCCACCAGTGATGACTTAAAGTCCCTGGAAAATATTCTTCACATTGAGGAAATTCATAAACTGAACATGATTTACTTATTCCTTTTAGCAGTACGAAACTAGGTAACGACATAGTGTATCGATAATAATAATAATAATAAGCTTTATTGGCATCCTTTTCCAGGATTAAAGCCTCTCCCATTACGAGGTATAATAAGGAGTCCATCCTAATTATCATTGTTTTCCGATCGTCCTCTTCCACCATTCTCTATCTGTCGCCATTCTCCACCAATTGTTGCCAACGACTGCAGTAAGCTCGTCCCTCCATCTCAGGCACTGTCTTCCTCTATTCCTGACCATGTCCCTTGGGATCCATTCTGTGCAGACCTTCGCCCATCGCTTGTCATTCATTCTAGCCAGATGACCTGCCCAGCCCCACTTCAATCGGTGTGCTTCAACTCTGAGGTTCTTCACCGGCACTCTTTTTAAAATATCCACATTCCTCTTCCTGTCCCTCTTTTTAACTCCTAGTATACTCCTGAGCATAGCCATCTGTGTCGAGTTCAGCTTGGAATCTGCTCTGGCTGTAAGCGCCCAGGTCTGGGCTCCGTAGAGTATGGAAGGATAAACACACATGCTCAGCACCTTGCTTTTCAACTTGTCACTGAGCGAGCCTTTGAAGATCTTCTTGAGTGACCAGTACTTAGACCATCCTATTTTGATTCTTCTCTGAAGCTCGTTTTCCATTCTTCCTTTAAAAGACACACGCTGTCCGAGGTAGATAAATTCCTTTACGTACTCAAATTCCTTCCCTTCAATTACAGCTGCTGGTTTTTCTGCGTTTTTCATAATACAGGTTTTTTGGTGGTTAACTCTCAGGCCATATTTTGTGCTAACCTTCATAAGTTCTGAAAGCATTTTTAGTAGGTCTGTTATATTATCTGCAATCAGGCATAAGTCATCTGCGAAGTGGAGGTTGTTGAGAAAGCTACCGTTGATCACTAGGCCTAACTCTGTATCAAATTATCTTGTTTATTAAGCAGCTTAATATTAGAACGTCCAACGAAGTCAATTTACACGTCACACTTCTGTAAATACATAAGATGTATAAATCGTATTCATCAGATTAAGTTTATACAGAATTTTGGAAGTTTAAGTACTACTTGAAAACATTTATTTGGAAAAAAAACTGCATTATTTTGGGTATATAGTAAGCTAAATTATGTCATTTGTTCTTACATACTTTCTGTGTAAGTTATTAGTAGGATTACTAACACTAAATGGGTCAGACTCTGGCTAAAATATGTATATATTAGCCAATAAAATCAATCTGTGTAGTGTGATGACGTCATCACTTCAGACTTTGCGGTCTTGACTCAAAAATGTTTATTTGTTCCATACTGTACTTGATAGTTAACTGTTTCATTCAATGATTATTGTATAAAGTTAATAGGTGAAACGGGCAAGAAATTGAGGGAGGTGGATTCGAAAATTATGTGGAATGGAGCTATTATGGATGAGATGAGATCGCCTTGTGTAATCCAGTTGGAAATCTGCTTAGCTAGCGCAGCCCCAGAGTGATGAACGTTTTCCTATGTCTTTCAAGAAAGGTGGCAGCCTAATTATGATAATATGCTTCTAAGCTATAGCTGACATTTTATATTATACAGGGTCCGGCATATTAATCTGAAAATTTTGTAGTAATTGTTATGTTGGCACCTGACGATTTTTGAGGGATAATAATTAAAGTGTGTTTCGTACAATTAAAACATGTAATATATCAAATTGAAGATCAAATTTTGCAATTTACAGTGAATTACATAGTCACTTAACCTAATTCTAGATTTTAGAATTAGGTTAAGTGAGTGTGTGAGAAGTAACGGAAAACATTTGGATGACATAATCTTCAAATAAAAAAACTTTGTGTGTAAACTATGTAATTCACTGTAAATTGCAAAATTTGATCTTCAATTTGATATATTACATGTTTTAATTGTACGAAACACACTTTAATTATTATCCCTCAAAAATCGTCAGGTGCCAACATAACAATTACTACAAAATTTTCAGATTAATATGCCGGACCCTGTATTATATTCAGGATAATCCTTTGATGACCCCCAAGTTAAGTATGGTTTCCAGACGACAGATGGTGCACAATAAGCTGTTATAAATAAATTATTAACAATAAGCTGTCATATCTTGAAGCACTTCATTTAAATTCCAAATATTGTTCTCATTGAACATTTACGTTTTGAGATAAATGCAAATATGTGGTGCACGTGGGAAATCTGCTTAGTAAACGCAGCCCCTGAGTGACGGACGTATTTTTATATTATATATTAGTTAAAATTGATCTCTTCTCCCCATATATTTTCTATATATGAGTAAAACGTCGAAGAATCCACCACTAAAGATAATATTCGCTAATTGTATAACTCGGACAGGGATTTAGACGTGGAGTCGTATCAAAAAATGTCATACAATCTTGATGTTCTATCGTCTAAAGTCCGTCACGCAGGGGCTGCGTAAACTAAGCAGATTTCCCATGTGAAGTTTTACAATAGAGAAATCTGCACCACCGTGAGTAAATACAAACGGTAATGAGAAATCTTTCAGTTAATTTTAATAAATTCCCAACTGAAACGGGTTCTGAATTGTAAGAATAATTTATATTTTAATAACTCAAATTTTAGTAGTCCAAGAACTAAAGAAGGGGGAGGGGCGGATGAACAGAACGTATTTGCATAAATCTCAAAAAGTAAGGAAGGTAAGGTAAGGTTAGAAACGACAGGTAAGGTTGGAAGCTTCCACCAGAGCCGAACAATTAACGGAAACGGCCGAACTAATCCGAACATACCCCTCCACCTCATGTCCCATAAACTTCATAAAAATGCAAATATCTTGGTTAATATTCAAGATAGAGAATAAATGAATATAACAATATTTATAGTAAATTTCATTAGCAATAAGATAGGTCCATAATAACGGAGATATTTCGAATGTTCAAAAATCCTCCCTCTAACCCCCCCCCCCCCTCCCTCTGGTCCGATTTCAGCCATTAACGAACTTGATCTGTCTTTTTACATAAAACTGTATAATTTTGAACGGACCTCATTTTCGTCATCTCCTGGCTAGGATCGATTGACATTTGAAAAACATTTTCGAAAATCGCATCATGAGTACGACCTCAATAGCAGATTTCCCTTAAGGGAAATCTGCTAATATGAACAATAAACTGTTATATCATGAACCACTTTATTCAAAGCTTAAATACTAAATATTGTTTTCATTGAACTTTTACTACTTGAGATACATGCAAATACGTCATAAATTCAGATTTTGCGGTCTTGACTAGAAAATGTTTATTTGTTCCATACCGCCCTCGATATTTAACCGTTTCATTGAAGGTTAGTTGTTTGGAGTTAATAGATTAGAACGGGTACGAAATAGATGGGAGGGGATTCGAAAATAATGGGGAATGGAACACATATGAGTGAGATGAGATCACTTTGCGTTATCATGTGGATCGGAAATCTGCTTAGTTAACGCAGTCCCTGAATGGCTGGCCTTTTTGCTAAAGAGCTCAAGTTTAGTAATGAAAATATGTCTTCTGGGCTATAGCAGGAATCTAGAAAGCATCTCAGGCATTTTATATTATATTATATTCAGTAGGACTCCAAAGTTAAGTAAGGTTTCCAGACGGCAGATATTTGATGGTGCACATTTGATGAAATAGTTGATGCATGATGACTTCCCTCATTCTTGTGGCTCCAGTCCTTGAGTTCATTAAATATAATTTATTCATCCCAGAGTTTCTAGCAGTTCATCTCTGAGCCCTCCCCAGCCATTGCATCCCAGCCCGAGGCATTCCTTATCACTAATACAGCCAGAGCTGGGCTATGAAGTCATAAGTACTAAGCTCTTTTATCATCAAGCATGTGACATACACACCTGTCAATTAATCTGTAGTAGGACAAAACATTTCTTGAAAATAAAATTGATGCTCGTAATTTTCGTATTGCTGGTTCGTTGGTATTTGTAATAATATTTTTCCAGTTATTTAGATGTTCATTGATTATGTTATGTAGTATCCCTTATGCCCGATGATTTGCACATCAGGCACCTTAGTTTGTTCGTTACATCGGAATCTTCAGATGTCAATGATTATGTTTTTTGTTCAGAAGTTTTTGTTTATTTAAAACCGCCATATCAGACTGCACTTTTGCCAACATTTGTGTGATATGTTTGTATAGGTACAGCTGATTCATAACATCATTTCTTTCATTCATTTCTTCAAAACTATTGTAAAATTTATATCTGTCAGCAAAGTTGGATTTCCTACGCATAAAATGTTGATCAAGACAATCAATTATACCTTCTGAAGGTGTATCAAATTTTTCACTAGTCTAAAAGCATGTTCTGTGAATGAAATTAAGAGGACATCCTTTTTACACTGTTGATGGCAGATTCAAGTTCTTGGTGCCTGCTATCGTTGTTTTTGGCACGAGTCCATTTGAACTTACTATAATAGGCGTAACCATGGCAGATTTCAGTTTGTATACCTCTTTGAGCTCGACAGCCAATTCTTGATATTTTCTTAATTTTTCGGCATAGGATTTTCGAATATTCTCATCATTGGGTACTGCAATGTCAATAATATCAGCAGTTTTATTGATCCTGTCAATAATGAGAATATCCGGTTTATTATGGTACACAGTACGGTCAGTTATCATCGCTTCGTCCCAATACATCTTTTTATTATCTTTTTCCAATAATTTTTGAGGAATATAGCGATAATATGCGACCTTTCTGTCTACCATGCCGAATGTCTCTGCTAGAGCTTGATGGTATACTTTTGCCACGTAATTGTGCCAATTAATAATAAATTATTATTATTATTATTTATTAACGTCCACTTTTTGCAACTTAGGCTAATCGGGACGGGTTATCTACAGGTTACCACCCTTTTCTAGCCAAGGTAGGATTTTAGGATGTTATGTAATGAATTCCGTCACTAAATAATTTCCTTTGCCCAGGAGATAATCGAACTCACCACTCTAGGTTTACCATGTGTGATAAAGGTACATATTGATCTAAAACAGTTTTAGAATTAAAATTCAAAGAAGAAGGAGGGGGAAACCAATATGACAGCTGTTGTATTCTCAGCTGTTCTTAGCTGTCATCTGGTCATTACACGGTGATGAATCGGCGTGAAAACTCCCCAAATCCCCCCGAACGACTCCATTTCTAGAATAGAACCCAACTCCACACTCCCAAGCCAGATCCAGATTTATGCCTCTCCAGAACAAGAACAGACACCGCCCCAAATAGGGAGAGGGTTCTCCAAGGTATCCCTTAATGGCAGGATTGAGCCTTCAACCTAAATTTATTTGATGTCCCCCTTGAAATTATGGCCTCCGCCCTTCGGGGATGGGAAAGCTGATACGTCCTGAAATATATATCTACCTGAAAATATGGCTATGCCTGTCTCCATTTATTTTTTAATTGCAGCTGCTATAACTGCCTTGGGAAACCCTGAGAAGTCATTTTCGAAGTACGGTTGATATTTATTTTAACCTGTCATATTTTATACTCTCTTATTTCACAATTTTTCGTTAAGCTAGTCATCAAAATAGTGTGGACTAAATATTTTTTTTATACCATAATTTATGAGACGCATCATAAAACCAATTGTTTCCAGCAACAATCTTAGCTCCTTTCGAATTTTTTATTAGGGGTGGCCTGAACATTGTATTTCTAATAGGAATTTTGGAATTAATATTAACACAAATGTGTATTAAACGACAAAAATATTGATCTATTGATGCTCTAGATTATATTTACTTCATAGAAATAATTTGTATTAACAAATTTGAGATTAATCTTCTTTACAAATTCATAATTTCTCCGTTGAATAAGCGACAAATGGAACCACGAAATATGTACTTAGGTTTAGAATAATTCATAAATCATGATATAATTATAATTTATAATAGTCCTTTATTAGAAATTATTCTCAATTTATGCACTCACGATAGGGACTCTGTTTAGTTAAAGCGTTGGCGTATAGTGGTGCGTTCGATTCCGGAATAGGAATTTATTTAGAGTTGTACTCATTAAATAGAAAAGTCCGTCACGCAGGGGCTGCGTAAACTAAGCAGATTTCCCACGTGAAGTTATACAATAGAGAAATCTCCATACGAGAGCTGAGCAGTTACGGAAACGGCCGACCTAGCTTTTGGCGGGAAACTCACTCGTGCGTTACCGCCCACATTTAATAAAAATGCAAATATCTCGGTTAATATTCAAAATAGAGAATAAATGTATAGAACAATATTTATAGTAAATTTAATTTGCAATAAGATTGGTTTTATACAATTTATTGATCCGACGTATGGTAAAGGAGATATTTGGAATTTTCAAAAATCCCCCCTCCCACTTGTCCGATTTCACCCATTAACGAACTTGATCTGACTTTTTGCATAAAACGTTTAAATATCGAGTTTGGTAACGATCAAACAAAAATTGCGACCGCTAAAGCTTTAAAAGACAAATATATATATATATATATATATATATATATATATATATATATATATATATATATACATAATTTTGAACGGACCTCATGTCCCGGGTAGGATCGATGGACATTTGAAGAATTTTTTTTGAAAATCGCGTCATGAGTACGACCTCAATAGCTGATTTCCCTTAAGGGAAATCTGCTTAATATCCCTAATCCCACCCTGACGCGGAAAGGGTTTAACCTGTAGTTAACTCGTCCCAATTAGCCAAAGTAGCAAAAAGTGAACGTAAATAACAATAAATCATGATATTTGGTGTTATGACATTAGGACGACCCTCCAACAATTCTGTCTGTGAAGTGTGTGAAGATGTATGCCAAATGTCGATATCAATTTCAAAATAAACAAACAGGGCAGCCAACTTCGCAGCGCTGAATAGATAGAATTATTCTAGACCGGAATTATGAACATTTAATGAAATACCTGAAAGTAACATATTAATTTTATTGAAAACTATTTACTGAAACAAGTGCTGTAATTTGTAATGAATCAGAATCATTTTCATATCAATCACTCAAATTTTAGATTATTATTATTTATTAACGTCCACTTTTTGCAACTTAGGCTAATCGGGACGGGTTATCTACAGGTTACCATCCTTTTCTAGCCAGGGTGGGATTTTAGGACGTTATTTAATGAATTTCGTCACTAAATAATTTCCTTTGCCCAGGCAAGAATCGAACTCGCCACTCTAGGTTTACCATGTGAGATAAAGGTCAACGCTTTAACTCGCATACCTAACTCAAATTTTAGAAATCAAAGAAGATAAGAATCATATTTGCATATATCTCACGACGTAAAGTTCAATGAAAACAATATTTGGTACTTTATTTAAGCTTGTAATGAAGTGGTTCATGGTGTAACAGCTTATTGTTAATATGACATGAGTAGAAGTGGGGGTTTGCTGAGGGCTCAAAACTGGAAAATGCAAATATATCGGTTAATATTCAAGATAGAGAATTAATGCATATAACAATATTTATAGTTCAATTTCCAATAAGGTCCAGAGGGGAAGATTTTCGAAAATTCGAAATATCTCCGTTACTAGATGATGGATCGAAACATTGTATAGAACCAATCGTATTGCAAATTAAGTTATCTATAAGTATTGTTATAACCATTTATTGTCTATCTTGATTCCTACTTATGTCATATTAACAAAATGCTATTATATTATGAAGCGCTTTATTTGAAGCCTAAATACCAGGTATTGTTCTCATTGAACTTTTACGTTTTCAAATAATTCCAAATACGTGGAAAATCTGCTTATTTAACGCAGCGGTTGCGTGGCATCCATTTTTTAACCCTATTGTACGGTAAATTTATACGTCCATGTATTTATATAATACCGTTGCTTTTTTTTTTTTCTCAAACGTTGCCACCCTTCATGCTTTGTCTAGAGACACCCGTGGGGCACAGCCCAATGCATTAAAAGAGAAAAAAAAATCTTTTGCTCCAGCAGTCAGATAAATAAGAAGAGAAGTCTCAATTGTCGACAAGAAAGGGATATATTGTGACTATCCCTGACTTTTATCCCTAATCCCTGATCCGTGAAGTAAATCCCTGCCTGCTAGGGGTGGCTTCTGTCCTTTACGAGCCTCCCTTCTTCCGGTCTCCATCATCCTGCTTTTTACGACCCTCCTTTACGACCGGATCCGCTAAAGTCACTCTGAGAGCTTCGGGATATGCCTCTGCCTTCTCCTCTAAACCTCACCCCCTTCCGCACTTTAGTGCTTTCTTCGCTAAATTTACTCCAAACAGCTCCAACCTACGCTTCATATATATTTAAGACAAAAGTTTTGGAGAAAAAAAATACTCTTTCATAGTACCATGCACTCTATTTACAGATTCTTATAGTGGGAAATCAGCTATTGAGGTAGTGGCAGCTATCTTGGACTAACACTAAATAATAAAGTCCGTCACGCAGGAGCTACGTAAACTAAGCAGATTTCCCTCCTGAAGTTTTACAATAGATAAATCTAGATAAAACATCACCGTGAATATTAAGTGAATAAATACATACGGTAATGAGAAATCTTTCAGTCATTTGAAACACCTCCAAACGGAAAGCGTTTGAATTGCAAACAAACAGGTCTGCCAACAGATCAGAGCCGAACAGCTAGACGGAAATATTCTTCACCAGAAAGAAAAGCAATTAATGAAATATATCTGAATATAACATATTAATTTTATCGAAAACTATATACTATACCTAGTACTGTAGTTTATAATGAATCAGAATAATTTTTATCCATCACTCAAATTTTTCAAGAAGAAAAGAAGGGGAGGGGGGGGGGAGGATCAACAGCGCCTATTTGCATATATCTCAAAAAGTGGAACTTCAATTAACACAGTGTTTTGGGTGGGGGGGGGGGGGGGCGGGGGGGGGGGGGGGTGGGGGGGGGTGGGGGTGGGGTGGGGGGGGGGTGGGGGGGGGGGGGGGGGGGGGGGGGGGGGGGTGGGGGGGGGTGGGGGTGGGGGGGGGGGGGTGTGGGGGGGGGGGGGGGTGGGGGGGGGGGGGGGTGGGGGGGGGGGGGGGGTGGGCGGTGGTGGGGGGGGGTGGGGGGGGGGGGGGGTGGGGGGGGGGGGGGGTGGGGGGGGGGGGGGGTGGGGGGGGGGGGGGGTGGGGGGGGGGGGGGGTGGGGGGGGGGGGGGGTGGGGGGGGGGGGGGGTGGGGGGGGGGGGGGGTGGGGGGGGGGGGGGGTGGGGGGGGGGGGGGGTGGGGGGGGGGGGGGGTGGGGGGGGGGGGGGGTGGGGGGGGGGGGGGGTGGGGGGGGGGGGGGGTGGGGGGGGGGGGGGGTGGGGGGGGGGGGGGGTGGGGGGGGGGGGGGGTGGGGGGGGGGGGGGGTGGGGGGGGGGGGGGGCAGATTTAATAAAAAATGCAATATATCTTGGTTAATATTCAAGATAGAGAATAAAAATTAAATGAATATAAACAATATTTATAGTATAAATAATTTGCAATAAGAACTGATTCTGTACAATTTATCGATCCGACTGCATATAGTAACGGAGATATTTCTGAATATCCCTCCCCCCAAAACCCCTTCCCTTCATACTGGTTTGATTTCAGCCGTTAAAACGAAAACATGTATCATTATTTCTACATGAAACGTCTAAATATCGAAGTTTTTGGTAACGATACAAAACAAAAATTGCGGGGACCTCTAGAGCGGTAACAGACAAATATATACATATATATACACATATATATACACATATCCTAGGCAAGATCGATGGACATTTGAAGAAAAAATTCGAAAATTCCGTCATGATTACAACCTCAATAGCTGCTAAAAACCATTAATGAAACCTGGAAATCCCTAGATTACGATATTTTGAATAATATAAAATCAAATCTATTTTACAGACTAGTGTGGTGCTAGAACAATAAAAATAATATACTAATTCCTCAAAATATAATACAAATAGTTTTATTTACGGAAGAAATATAAAATCTTGCATCTTGATTAAATATGTAAATGCAACAGATATGATAAGACTATCTTTCTTATCATTTTTATGGGTCAGGAGTTATCGTCTCCACCATCACAGTACATTTGGAATAATGATCTTTTATGGACTGAAAACATGTTAGTAATTGATAATTATTGAAATTATCGTTTTAATTATCCATTTGCAAGACGCTTAACAATAGTTATAATGGTAATTTTTTTATTTTTTTATCTTCTTAAGTGAGTTGAATAAGGTTAAAGCTTCATTCATAGAGAAACATTTTCGAAGATGTTTCTGGTTATCAGGATCTAGTAAATTTTGGTTTCATTGTACGTGTCAGAGTTAGGCCGTGCGGGTTAAGGTGTGGGTACATCTACCACTACCGTCAGCAAGCTGAAGGTTAAATAGGTGCAGGTTCGATCTCCGCCAAGGGTGAATATTAGTTCAGGGGGTCTCTAACAATGCGCGCTAGTGTCGCAGTGCTTATGGATCAGCGGAAGTATAAAGAGTATACGCGTCTGGTGGCCTCTCGGGATGACAATTGCAGGAAATTGTTGTTCAACACATTTAATTTTAAAACTTTGATTCTTTTAAATTGGATTGAAAAATCTTACTCAAAATAAAGGAAATATTTCTATTATTAATTTTATTTCGCTCACTATCTTAAACCCCTACATCATATCCTTTGAAAACAATATGTCGATTTTAAATTTGATACATGTCAACTTGTCAAGAAGCGTCTCATCATTGATGAACATTGGAGAAAATTTTACGAAATTGTCGTAATGAAATTTAAACTATTAAAATAAACATTAAGGAAATACACAAAATAAATAAATAAAATATATTAAAAAAGGGAAGTTGAAACAGAGAATATAATGTAAGGGACAAGAAAGAAAAAAAATTAAAAATAAATATTAAAAAATAGTAAAACGAAGAACAAATAAAGAGAAAAATGGAAACATATGATTAAAAAACCGACATAGTGTGCATGTGTCGGCGATTTCCCATGGTCAGGGAATTTGGTGTTATAAGTACATGTCATTGATAACTTTGATGTGTTTTTGTCCCAAATGCAACAAGGACACAAATAATCTCTGCTTATTTTCGCAGGTCGTACGTGAGGGATTATTAGCAGATTTTCCTTTAGAGAAATTAGTTTCTGAGGTTGTATCCATGAGGCGAATTACTAAAATTAGATTCAAATATCCATTGATCTTACATAGATGATGAATAAAATTAGGTCCTTACAAAACTATATGTATGTTTTGTAAACTCGGTATTTATGTTGACAATAGCTGTTTTTGCTTAAGGGGAATATTCTAAAATGCATTCTTAATTTCACTTAACACCGACTCATTCTTGCAAATCTAAACCTGGAACTTCTGCTCTCTGGGAGCCTACTCTGTGTGATGTTTACCGATTTAGAATGTTAACGCTTTTTATCTGCCGTATCGGCGAAGAATTTTGCAAATTTATACTAAAAAAACAAACAAAGAATAAATATTCAGTGGTCTATTGGTAAACTAATTTTGAAACGCTTTGTATTTCAGTAGGTTAATAGTGGCTTGAATTTTAGAACTGGCTTCTCAGTTGGGTGTGGGCGTTTTGAAACGACTCAAATAAAAAGAAACAAAAAAAAAAGTCTTTGAGAGTAGAGCGTGCCTATCAATATTAATAGTCGAATGTGTCCTTTGCATATATGCAATTTTCTTCAGCGGGAGAGAGAAAAGGGGGAGCAGTAGTGAATTATGTAACATGGCGGAATAAATGCATGCATAAAATATGTGCTCCTGTATTTTTCAGCTGCGCCTTCGGGAAATATTCACTACTTTTCAACCCCGGGGGCGTTTTCACGCAATTCCTATTCAAATTTGTTGTTTAGATGTCTTAAATTTTTTATCAATGTCATGAAAACTACAAAAAAAGTACGTCACGCAAGGGCTGCGTTTACTAAGCAGATTTCCCACGTGTAGTTTTACAATAGAGAAATTTTACGAGAGCCGAAGAGTTAAGAGAACGGCCGACCTAGCTTTTGGCGGGAAATTCACTCTCATCCGTTATCCGCTGCGATTTCATAAAATTGCAAATATCTCGGTTAATATGCAAGATAGAGAATAAATGTATATAACAATATTTATAGTAAATTGAATTTGCAATAAGATTGATTCTATACAATTTTTCGATCCGACGTATAGTAAGGGAAATATTTCAAATTTTAGAAAATCCTCCCCTCTAAACCCCCTCTCCTACTAGTTCGATTTCAGCCATTAACGAACTTGATCTTTCTTTTTACATAAAACGTTTAAATATCGAGTTTGACAACGATAAAACAAAAATTGCGACCGCTAGAGCGGTAACAGACAAATATATATATATATATATATATATATATATATATATATATATATATATATATATAGAGAGAGAGAGAGAGAGAGAGAGAGAGAGAGAGTTTTGAACGGACCTCATTTTCGTCATCTACTAGGTAGGATCGATGGACATTTGAAGAAAAATGTCGAAAATTCCGTCATGAGTACAACCTCATTAGCTGATTTCCCTTAAGGGAAATCTGCTAAAAATTACTGAAATATATTTGAATATAACATATTCATTTTATTAAAAGCTATTTACTATAGCTAGTGTTTTAATTTACAATGAATCAGAATAATTTTTATCTCAATCACTCAAATTTCATTAATCCAAGAACACAAGAAGAGATCAAGAGAATGTATTTGCATATATCACAAAGTAGAATTTAAATAAAAATAATGACGGACTTTTGGCAGATTTTCCTTTAATGAAATTATTGTCTGAGGTTGTATTCATGACGCGAATTTCTAGAAATAGTTTCAAATATCCATTGATCCTACCTAGAAGATGACTAAAATTAGATTCGTAAAAACATTATTTGTACGTTTGTCTGTTTACGCTCTAAAGGTCGCTATTGTTTGATCATAACCAAACTCGATATTTAAATTTTTTATGTAAAACTAAATCTCGAGTCCGTTATTGGTTGACAGGATGAAAGGGGAGATATAGGGAGTAAGATTCGAGAATTCATAGTGTTTCAATAATCAAATTATGTTGTTATACACGTATACATATTTCCTCTATTATGAATATTAATCGAGAAATTTGGATTTTTTTTTAGCAGATTTCCCTTAAGGGAAATCAGCTATTTATATATATATATATATATATATGTGTGTGTGTGTTAACGCTCTAGCGGTCGCAATTTTTGTTTGATCGTTACCAAACTTCATATTTAAGCGTTTTATATAAAAAGAAAGATCCAGTTCGTTAATGGCTGAAATCAGACCAGTGAGGGTTTAGAGGGGGGATTTTTGAAAATTCGAAATATCTCCGTTATTATGCGTCGGATCGAAAATTGTTTTAATGCCAATCTTATTAAACTATAAGAGCTCGTGCGGTCTTTTCCGTAACTATTCGTCCCTCGTAAATAGGTCTAAAATACCTTACTACTACTGTTATTAGTAGGCACATTTCTCTATTGTAGAACTTCACAGGGGAAATCTGCTTAGTTTACACAGCCCCTGCGTGACTTATTTATCCTTTAATAAATTGTACTTTGGCATGAGTTAAGGTTAGTTCCTCTTCTCGGAGTTGAAGTTTGTCGTAGATGAAACAGATATGTTGGCAGCTTGGAAGGAGCTAACAATTCTATTAGTATGTGTGTGTAGTTGGCTCTTGCTACTTCCTTTCTAACTCATTGACTCCCATTCGTCATCAACATCACGAAGTTCCCATTTATATATATTCCGCTCTACTTCAATGTCATCAGGCAAAACATGTGTGCCATCCGATAATTTCTTATGTTTAATAATAATTATTTTTAATGCTTAGTTAATTTATTGAATTATTTATTCAGTTCTACAAAGGGTCTTTTGCTTGCAAGTTCTACTAATCAAAATGGTAAACACGACTAATAAATAATGGGCACTTTATTGCACATTTTGTATAATTCAATATACATCTCTTAGAACTCAATGTAAACTTGTCTTGAAATTTAAGATACGACATGATTGGTGAAATTCATATGAAACTTACATGTAAGGGTTTTATTTTAGGGTTTTTAAATAATGAATAATTATATAATTTCGGTTTTCGGAATAACTATTTATAAAGAAATTAAAACATTTTTCAGTAATTCATTCGTCATGCGCCTAACCAATGTTATTACATATTTCTAGGTAAATCATAATTTCATATCATTAGAATATAATAAATATGTATCAGAAGGATTGTGGACATATATTATAATTAATATCATAACGCAAATGTAACGCAACATAGGTAGATTGATACTTTATTTAGTTTGGTTCAACTTATATAACATTACTAGCTAAGGTACCCGGCGATGCCCAGAATATTTGTAGACACACTTAATGATGGTATTTTTATAGCAAGACTTCAATGTGTACAATTACACTTCCCTCTACGACATTGTTTTTCCGAATTAGCTACTCCTAAAGGGTAACTTTTCTTGACTAATAGAATAGAAATTTTAGTTATGAAGAATAAGTGCAAATATGTTCCTAATCTATTCCTCTCCACTTTTTGTGGCTCACCGTCTTTGAATAATCCACACCATAATCATGAATAGCATTTATTATAATTAAATAGTACCTATAATGAACATATTTCCCGTCAAAACCAATCCGAGCACATATAGTTTAAGCATAGTTTTGTACATAAGATTAGATTCGTAATAGAAAATTTCACAATGTGTAGAAATCACTTCCAGTATTCCACATGCCAGCATTTCACAGGAAATAAGTAAACTTAATTAACTGATTTAGACTCCGTCAACGTCCTCTCCCACAATAACAATGATTTCCTTAAATTATTGATACAAAATATTATATTAATAATTTATCTACCAGATGGAATTAAATAATAGTGTTACCCTAAAAATAATTTCATTTATATTCAAAAAGCTAGGTGAGAGGAAGAGATCATAGAACTCCCTGTAACCTAAGTAATACTTTAAACAATCATATCGAGATTAAACGCATATTGTCTTTTGTCATAATGATACTACCATTAACTTCTAATTGTTATGATGTTACATAATATTTGTTTCAATTACATCAAGATATCGGAAATAAGATAATATATTAGCAGAACCAAAGAGTTTGATCCCTACAACTTCCGCTATCACTCCTTTTGCCAATTCGGCATGATTTGGTTAGTTTATAGAGAAAAAAGATGTAGGAACAAATAAATGCACATATAAGTACATATTTAAATACACTTCCGTAAATTAATTACTATATAAAATAGTACAAGTACAAAACAAAGTAATGCAACTATAAATGGAAATAAATTACAAAAATAAAATAAAATTGTTGATTAAATAAACACTCGTACATGTTCAAAATTACCTCTAATAAAATGTTATCCCTTGCAAAATCTATATTAATAATAATAAGAGATGCAATAATAATATGAATATTAGGAACAGTAGACTGTGGAGTAGAATATTTATTTTATTCTGCTGCAATGTTTTTTGTTAATTCAAAATGAATATAGTTATTCCATATTTATTTTTAGCTGGTGGTGAGGGTGATGAATGGTTAATCACAAAACCTTTTTATGGCTCCTCACAATTTTATTTCTTATAAACGCTGAGCGCTTTCGGGGACTAAATCCCCATCCTCAGAGCGTAGGGCGATCCTATAGACTTGCTACCAGGCTAAAACCTGCCGATGCACTGACTCAGTCCCCCCCTACGCCCTACGCTCTGACGCACTGAGGATGGGGATTTCGTCCCAGAAAGCGCTCAGCGTTTATAAGAAATAAAATTCTGAGGAGCCATAAAAAATTTTTGTGAATATAGTTATATTTCGCAGTATAAAATACCTCTTTTCCATTCTCAATGCAGAATTATTGTTAACAATAATCATAAAGTCAGTATTCAGATCTATTTATTCCATTTATTACTAATTTGGTTCAATCGTTACAGCCAAAAAATACTAAAAAAACATTAAGAAACGGTAATACATTTTTTAATAAGTGGTTCATTCGCAGTCCGAATGATTTGGAGATGTTTGAACGTTACATTCCCCTCTAATAATCTCAACTTTTAAGTATTTTTTTTATTTAATTTTTTATGTGACGAGGGCACTTACAATCAAGACTAACATTATAATTCAGTTTATAAATTTACAAGTTGAGCTTTTAGTGTAATATTATTATAGAAATAGTTAGATACTGAAGATTGCTGGCTGATACAGAGCAATGTGTAGATTTATAGATTGTGTTTATGGATTAACTAAGTATTATTCTCTAGCTAATTGGTAATTCTATAGTACGCAGGAGCTCGGTACATCATAATTCAAGTAATATGTGCTTGCTCCTTTTGTCTGCGTTGTTATTTATTATTTCAGTCAGTTAGTTAACTTTGTGTGACTCTAAAGGGCTTAGTTAAATATTTCTGGAAGGAAGATTTTTTTTATATTCTAGAACAGATCAGAAATAAGAGCTGATGTAAGCAGGAAACAATCGTCAAATAGCAATAATTATGATCAATTTAGCAAATATAAAATAAAATATTTAATTTAAAACTTGATCTCCTGTACAAAAACATTTTTTATGGTTATTGAAATAATGTTTGTTTTCTTCAGAGAAAGGAGTTAAAAAAAATGCTTCAACGAATCAGTTTTAGATATAAAGTACAGAAAAATAAAATTGATCTCCTAGTGATTTTTGAAAAAGTTGTAGAAAACCAAAGAACTGAAGAATTATAGGCTCTGAAGAAGGCTAACTATGTTGTATGAAACTCTCAGACAACTTGCTATTGATATAATTGCAACTTATTTCTAATATATATTAAGTTGGATTAGTAAATAAGTTACTTTTTGTTTAACTGTTACTGAATATTGTACACAATTTTTTATTTCATTATTTTAATGAAGTCTCAATTTATGTTTCCTGTTTTTCTTTTCTTTCTTCCTTGGTTTCTTTTGTTTTTTTACTGCTCATCTTCAAATTGACTTTTGCTTACTGAATCTCGCGCTTTTTTTTTGTTTCAAATGTCACTCACTTACCAGCTTCAGTTTCTGACTTTTTTTTTTTTGTCAATTGCTGTAAAACTCTTTTTATTTCTCTGTTTTGATTTTTTTTTTCCATGAAAGAGTCATTTGTGTAATATTTACATATAGGTAGAAAAAGCGAAGACCCGCAGGTGGATTATTGGAAAAGGCGTGAGTGGCTCGATAACAGGCTTAACCAATACTATGAAATTTACGAAAATTGGATCCAAAAGCCAACGACCTCTTTGGCTCAGCAATGGTCAACACTTCTTGACGGATCTAAGTCCCAAGACATGCCAAAACCTCAAGAAAATGGCACGTATCAATATTTTACGTTAATATTTATGTTTAAATGTTCTCCAAAACCTTTCCTGTCCTGAATGTTTATTTGTTGAATCAATTAATTTTATTTTTCTACGAAACTTATAATTACATTATAAAATTATTATTTCATATGACGGTGTATACATTTTTATTTACTTTTATTATTATTATTTTATTGAGGCTTCATTTTTAGCTATTATTTTAATTTTTAACACATATTTGTTTGTGGGGATTTTATTCACTGTAATGGTCATTATTGCATGAGTTAAATGTGCTTACTGTATGTGAATATTTTTTTCTGTTATCACAGTTATTTGTTAAGCTTTCTAATTACTGTCAATTTGTTCAATTGGCAAGAAATAAAAATTATATATAAAAATATAAGAGTAAAAAAATAACACTCACATAATAAATATAGGCAAATAAATCAGAAATGTAGAGGAAAAGGAATGTATGTGGTGTGAAGTAAGTGACAAAAAAAAATTAGACAAGTATTCATGAACTTTTATCTGGTTAGCCATGTGTCCTAAGACAAACCTAAAGTCATGGGTTCGATTTCGAACTGGGCCATAGGAATTTATTTAGTGACTAAGCCACTAAATAAAATCCTTAGTCCCACCCTGGCTAGAAAGAGGTGGCTACGTATAGGCAACCCGTCCAAATTAGCCTTATTAACACTAAGTGGACCTAAATAAATAATATTGAACAGTCAACTTGTTCATTTAATAATAATTGTTGTTTACTATTTGACAGCCTACACTAATTATTAATATTTTATACTTTAAAAACATACAGTTTAATCTAATTAGCTGAACAATATGGAATTCAACTAATTTTACTTCTACAGCAGTAAATTTATTTGAAAAGGATAGTAAACGTGGAATAATATTTTTATTAAACATTTATTCATATACATTTTTTTCCTATCTAATATTTGCTTATTATTGGTTTTATAGTTTTATTGGGCTCCGATTTTTGGATTTCTTCCAATTTAATTACACGGAATTGTCCTTTCCCATTAAATTTTTGTATAACTGGATTAAACCATTTATGAAAATAGCTAGAATATGTTTTTTAGCGATAATGACTGTATCGATTGACTGATAAATGTAATATGTAGCTATGAATTAAAAATCGTTTTAGATTCGTTTTTCTGAGAGAAGAAAAGTCTTCATTAAGACGGCTTCTTACTGTGGCACACTCATGTCATGAAATTGAATTTACTTCGTTATAATCAAATTTCCAAGCTCATTGTAAATCTGGCATAGCAAAATTAATTTACTGCATCTATTTATATCCAGTAGCGAGTTCGATTCCCTCCTCGGCAATAGGAATTAATTTAGTGATGAACTCATTAAATAAAATCCTTTGTCCCACCCTAGCTAAAAAAGGTGGTATCCTGTAAATAAACCGCCCCAATTAGTAAAATATGCAAAAAAGTGGAAGTTAATAAATTATTTAATTAAATTATATCCAGCTATTGGATGTATTAAATATTGAGTAAAAAAATAACATTTTACTAATTGTTATTTTTTTGTAATCAAAATGTTAAAACTGTACTAATATAGGTATTGGTCGTAGGGAATTTCTGTTTGTTATCATTAATTTTGTATGATGAACTATGATAAATAGTTCCGTAACAAAAGTTTGAATTCATATCCATATTTCCAGCCGAGTTTTCTGCAACACTTTTAACGTATCTCATGAATAGATTTACACAACAGACAAGGTCTTTCAGTAACATTGGAAAGTCCGTCACGAAATATTACAGTAAGGATCACATTTCAGCATATGTTTTCTATTTCCAAAAAAATTGGAGATAAATCAAATCTTAATATATGCCGCCATCACAATAGCTACTAAGAACATACATGTATCTCACATAATAAAGGTCCGTTGAAAAATATATTTGATATTTATGATTGGAATAAGGAGTTTCATGATATATTCTCGTATTTTTAAATACTCATGGCTGGAATATACAAAAAATGCTAATTTCTCTATTAATATTGGACATAGAGAAGCCATGTAAATAATAGCATTTATAGAACATTAAATTTGGAATAATATTGGTCTTTTACAATTTTTATATAGGACGTATAATAAAAGATATTTTGAATTTTCGAAATTCCCCTTCTAAACCCCTCTCCAACTGGCCCGAGCCCTTAACAAACTTCATCTTTAGTTTTACATCAAACGTTTAAATATAGAATTTGGAAATTGCAACCGCAATTTTAATTAAGTATTAGCTGTTCAATGAGCCTTGGAACTCGGAATAGTTTAAAAACATTTGCTTATTTTATTAATTGCAACGTATAAAATTGTATTAATTAATACCATTAGAATACAGTTATGTACAGTATAGTTACAAAGTGGACGTTAATGAATACCATTTAATATTGTAATATGAATGGGGTTGGAAAATGACTTGTATTATGTTCTTTCAGTTAGTTTTATTCATTGAAATAACAGAACAAATGAATATAAAATATATACATTGCACACTCAATGTAAAATAATCCATATCCCTGCGAAATTGTAGCTAGATGTTAACATTGTTAAACCGATCTGTGTCCCAGCTGGAAAACAATTTGAATAAAGCTTCAGCTACAATGGTCAGAGTTTATCCAGTGAAGTTTGTTACAAATTAAATATTTTTTCATTAATCATGGAAAAGCCACTCCAATTTTTTATTTAAGCGTGTTTTTATGAGCTCTCCTTAAACCAGTCTTTTATCATGGGTTTCTACAGAGTTCATGGATTCTGAACAATAAAATTACAATCATCATTCATTACAAAGGCCTCAAATTTATATATATTTTTTCTCCGCGTAGTAACCCTATGAGGAGTTATTTATTTGAATACATGTTCCATTGTCACATGGCATATTACATGTATGATTATATTTAAATACATTTTTATATTACAATATATACGCGTTAATCAACTATCTAATCAAATATAATATAAAAAAAATAATAATAAAAATAAAATATTAAATTGAGTAAGATTATAACAAATAAAATTTATAAATGAAATGAAAAAAAAAATGTATGTATGTATGACTGCAATAGCAGATTGCCATGCAGGGGGTTTGCTAAGAGGGCGTGTTCTACATTTTAAAGAAATATGGCAGAATGCTAACTTTTTCTAGTATTTTACTACTATAGGTGTATTTAATATGCATTTTTTTTTAATATTCTTCTTCACTCTTTTTGTTGCAGCTTCGATTGGAGGAGTCGGGATGACTGGGATGGGCGTCGGGAACAACCCCCTGGAGTGGACGGGCCAGGTGACAGTGAGGAAAAAGCGCAAGCCCTATTCCAAATTCCAGACCCTGGAGCTGGAGAAGGAGTTCCTCTTCAACGCCTACGTCTCCAAGCAGAAGAGGTGGGAGTTGGCGAGGAACCTCAACCTCACCGAGCGCCAGGTCAAGATCTGGTTCCAGAACAGGAGGATGAAGAACAAGAAGAACTCGCAAAGGCAGGCGGCGCAGAATGCCAACAACAATAACAACAACGCGAACAACGCCAACCATCACAACCACCACCCGGGCCATCAGCTGGTCGGCCACCACCCACCCAACGGACCCATCAAACACCATCAGTGACCATCACCCTTCTCTGGGGTCGTCTTCGGTCACCATCACCTCCATCATCCTGGAGTCACTACCTAAACCCGAATAGCTACAAAGCAGTCCTACCTCACCTAACATCTTCCCTTCGCCTACCAATGCCAAACCTGCTTATAAAACTCAATAACCTTTTCAACCTATACTTCGAAACTCTGGCACTCTTCAAAATAAAATCCACCGTCCTTATAGATATACGACTGGCTCTGAAACTACCCTTATAACTTTCAATCCCAAAAATTTAAATTCAGAATTCATTGACATGGGTAAAGACAAAAAAAACTGCTTATTTTTTTCTCTTTTATTCATCTAGCAATGAATGACTTTTTGGCAATCAATATATTCAATGAAACACGTGAATTAGACAAATAGTATTCAAATTAGTATTTTTTATTTATTTGGAGCTATTCCAAGTTCATCGCTCCTGGCGATGTTGCTCGGGGAAAAAACTGTATATAATTAAAAAAAAAAAAAATTAAACAAATACAGAACTGAACTGAAACGAAAACAGAAATGGAACACAAAAACAAAATGGAAAACTAAAACAACACGTGAATTAGAACAATTTTATTCAAATTAGCTTTATAGTTAAAAACTTCCAAGTTTTGGAATAATAGTTTCAATTTATTGATTAAAAAAACATAAAATAAATCCTACTGTCAAAAATCGCTAATAATTTTTTTAAATGCATTAAAATTTTAATATAAAAAGTGTACATATTGTAAAAATTTCTACATGAATTTATTTAGTTTCTTTCTCAAACTTTAAAAATGATAAATAAACATGTACAATGAATCTAGTTGATTTTTAAGTGAAACAACTCTTTTTTACTTACTTTAAAAGATGTTGGAAGCTTTAGATCACCAAATTTTCACTGTTTGGTTTTTCCCCGTGAAAAACTTTAAGCACTATTGAGTTATACTAATGCTACTTATTTTTTCGTTTAATCACGTCATTATCAAAACAATTACTTGATTTTTTACTCATTAAAACTAATGCGATTAATACCATATAACCTGTAAATTTCTTTCAATGTCTCATATATTCCATAAGGTAGTCATTCCGGATATTTTTTATTGTTGCCCTTTTATTTGTGTAAATATATCTTTAATGAATAAAGTGCTAGAGGAATCACTAAAATATAAAATATACATTTAAAAAAAAAAGTTTTATATGGAGTTTTGGCATTTTTTCAACTCCTAAAGCTGTCTAGTCAGATAATTTCAACCCTTTACCGAACATACTCCTTTCTGCTTCCATTTTATTTAATTTTCACCCTTATGGATAATTGTTGGTGTTATGTTGCGAGTTATTGTTGCTTGTTGTTGGGGCGTTACGTTTATTAAGTTATTATAAAAAAAATTGTTTATATATATATGTATGTTTCTCTTTTTTAATTTATATTACTTGTGTTATGTTTTAATTTATTTGTGTTGTGATCATGTACTGAGACGTTTTTTTAAAAGCTGATCCCAAGACTTTCATTAATGACGGTGACCGAGAAATGCAAATGAGACTATTGTCGACCTCAGAGATCTCATTAAAAGACGTTATTGAATAACAAAAAAAGTCAATATAGTTATTAATATAATAAAAAAAAATTAAATTTGATAAACTATACTGAGTGTATTATATATTACAATAGGAAATGTGTAGTGCTGTATCTCTTTGCGATGGACAGAATATCGTCAAGGCGATTGATTACTTTGTGGTAATTATATATATATGTATAGACATTGTCCGAATATGCTTTAAAAAATATGTTTAAAAATATATATGTATGTATTATTGCCACTTTGAGAGTTAGCATATTTCTTGACTGTTACTGTAAAATCGGCTTATATTTAAATCAGAAATCTAAATTAAGTAAACTAGATGTCTAGAGTTTAGATTAGCTGAGTTGTTATGTTCCTTAAGTTTGAATTGACAAATTTATAACTTTTCTATTATTATTTATTTCTTGTTGTATGTAATGAAAATAATTGTTTGTTTTTTTTTAAAAAAAGGATAAAGGAATCATAATCTCATTTATAGTCTTAGTAATCAAAATATAAAAAAAAAAACTTGATCAAAATTACTTATTTGTCCCACTTTCAGACTTATATTAAAGTAATATCGTAGGGAGTATAACCATTGTCGTAAGATGGCGAGTTTCAGGAGTATTTGTAAGAAAAATGAAATTGTACAAATTGATGTGTCTATATAGTCGCATAACTGCTTGTAATATAGCTTTCTATGTCCATTTTTGAAAAGTTATGTATCTAATCATAGATATTTAATATATTAAACTAATGCTTCTGTAATAGTCTTGGTACTTTTTTTTTTTTTTTTTTACAAAACTTCTATTTGTAATATAAACCGAACGAATATTTTATTTTGTTTACATTTATTTATTTATTGTTTTCTTTATGTAAAATTGTTGCTCAACAGTTGTGTAAAAAAAAAGTTTTGTTCTTTCTCCGCGTTAAAATTTATTATAGTGCAATATTTAGACAGTTTAGTTTTAAGCGTTTTAATAATTTTTGTTATGGAAAAATTAAATTCGAAATTGTCTTTGACTCGTTTAAGCCAAAGCGTTGTACATTACTTTTATATTATGACTTTTATTATTATTTTTTAATATATTTTTCTATAAGTTATTCTTTGGTTAAGTTGGCGTTTTATTATTTTTTTCATCGACTGTTAAAAAAAAAAAAAATTCTCATTTGTTTATTTTCAAATTTCATGACTATGAATATATATACAGATAAATATATATTATAAAATAGGGTTACCATGTACTGAATAGAAAAATATATATTTTATCGCCCTTAGGTGTAATGTGTTCAAAGTGTGTGAATATTACAATTTAGTGCATATTATTAAATTGTCATGTAATACCTTAAATGACCCAAAATCTGTTGGGTGAGTTCGACGGATTTATTTTGGGATCACGAATGGTTTATTTATTAAAATGTACATTAAGTTTGTAGATGGTGTTGTAGAAACGTGATCCCTTCCTAAGTCCAAATTGTACCTTTATATCCTTTGAAGGTAAACACTACTTAGTTAATTTTCACTTATGTAAAAAGAAAAAAAAAGAATGAAATATAAAAAAAAAAATAAAATGGGAGTAGTCAAAATAACACTTGCTCCGTTGTTTATTGTTATGATGAGTGGGTTTCCGATGATAATTGTATTATACCTCTGAAAAAAAAGTAATATATAAATGTATGTATATTAAAAAAAAATAATTATATAATCCTGTCTTCTTTAGGACTGTAGAAAAGGTTGTACTGTAAAATTATGGCCATGTTTTTTGGTTATTGTATATATTATTAATAATAATGATTCATCTTACTCTGATAGAGTTAAAATATTAAATAAATGATAATTACATGGAATTTTATGTATTATTCCTGGTACTTTTAAAACTCTATATATTTGATCAATGTTGTTAAGAATATACTCATGATATATAATAAAAATTTTTAATTCACAAATCAGATGAAGCTCGGAAAGAAGAGAAATAACATCATCACATATATTGGAGAAGATCTCTGGAGAAGGAATAAGGGAGTATTTATATTTTTTTCTATCATTACTGTAGAACAGTTTTTAATGTCCATGGACAGATCTCTTTCATAATATCAAATTATTTATTCTGTAAATATATTTGAATATAACATTCATTGCATACAATGAATTATGAGACTCATCGACTTATGTTTCATTCGCAATGTTGGTATTGCACATGGAGAAGGGCACACACATAAAATACGCAGTAAAATATATTAATTAAAATCCTTAATGAATAGTTCAAACTCAGAAATGCTCAAATAAAGCAAATTTTCTTCAACCAGGATTGAGGACGCTAAGTCGTATATTTAGTGAATTTTGTATCAGTACTATACTTAGTACTTAGTAAGGGCTTTCTATTAACTGAAAATGGAAAGAAAATCTAATCTGAGGCCACATCTCTTCCTTGTAAACATTAAATATAGAAAATTTTTCGATGTACTTCATGTAAAATGATTACATTTCATAGATATATTCCAGATTTCTGTTTCAATGGGTCAAACATGTCATAGAATATAATTTGTAGATTTTTTAAGATATACAAAAAAGGTCCTACCCATTTTTTCTACAATTAATAGGCATGGAAAAAACTTTAGTTTGTATTTTTACTCCAATAATCCTACTCTTCTTCCATCTTAGTCAATTTTGATGGAGGATGAAGGTGGACAGCTTGACCTGAATATGAAATTACTATAAGTAACATGGCAGTACAAAGGCTGGTCGTTTTGTACAGACGCCAAATCAATATTGTCAAAATTGGTTCAAGGATGGTCATAACTGCTATTACCGTTGAAATATTAAAACAGTATACATTCTTTTAGTTTGTAGGAAGTAAATAGTAATAATAATAAAGCCTTTAATTCGTGGGTGAACATAAAATCAATAATATATTGTATGAACAACGTAAACATAATAAACACAACCTCTTTTCTAAATTATAAAACCAGGAAATAAAAAAAAAAATTACAAATATCCGGGTTAATTCTAAAATTTGAGAAAAATGTTTAGAACAATTTTATCGCCTTAGTCACATCTCTGGATACAGGTGAGCTAACTAGCTAATGTTTCCATGGTTAATCATGCCTAGTTACGGTAGCTCAATAAGCTTCCTTCATGCCTAATTAACATGTATTCCTAAAGCTAATTAAGTTGTGTTCCTAAAGCTAATAAATCTCTGTTCCTACAACTAAATACTTTGTGTTCCTACAGCTAATTAACCTATGTTCCTACAACTAAATGATTTGTGTCCCTTCAGGTAATTAACCTATATTTCTACAACTAATTTAGCAGTGTTCCTATAGATGCTTTATTTCCATAGCTAATTAATATGTATTCCTAAAGCAAATCAAGCTGTGTTGCTACAGCTAACTAAGCTGTGTTTCTACAGCTAATTAAGCTGAGTTCCCTTATGTAGCTATGCTTCATTTCCATAGCTAATTAATATGTATTCCTAAAGCTAATCAAGCTGTGTACTTACAGCTAATTAAGCTATACTTCTAAAGCTAAATTACTTATGTTACTATAACTAAATAATATGTGTTCCTACAGGCAATTGAGCTGTATTTCTAATGCTAATTAAGGTGTCTTTCTTCAGGCAATTGAGATGAGTTCTACTGCTGATTAAGCTGTATTCCTACAACTAAATATTTTATGTTCCAGCAGCTAATTAAGGTGTGACTCTATTGCAAATGAAGCTGTGTTCCTATTGCTAATAAAACAGTGTTCTCATTGCTAAAGAAGCTAGTTTTGAACTGCTGATTAACATGTAATCATATATCTAACAATCTGTTTTCCTATTGCTAATTATCCTGGCCTCCTATAGCTAATTACCAGCGAGCATGTATCTAGCCATTCGAATCCATGGTCATAATTTGAGGGTTGGGTTTAATCCGACGGAGGGTTTATTCAGAGGATTGGGAGTAATCTTAGGACTGGATATAATCCCAAGGTTGGGATAATCCAAGGGTTCGGTGTAAGCCGAGGGGAGGGTAACATTCCAGGGTTGGGTATAATCAAAGGACTGGGAATAATCCAAGAGTTGGGTATAATCCGAGGAGTGGGTATAATCCGAGGAGTGGGAATAATCCGATGGCTGGGTATAATCGGAGGGCTGGATATAATCCGAAGGCTGAGTATAATCGGAGGGCTGGATATAATCCGAGGGCTGAGTATAATCGGAGGGCTGGGTATAATCCGAAGGCTTAATATAATCGGAGGGCTGGATATAATCCGAAGGCTGAGTATAATCCAAGGGTTGGGTATGATCTAAGGGCTGGGTATAATCCGAGGGCTGGGTATAATCCTCGGGTTGGGTATCATCCGAGGATTGGGTATAATCCAAGGGTTGGGTATAATCCGAGAGCAGGGTTTGATCAGAGAATTGGGTATAATCTAAGGACTGGGTGTAATCCAAGGGCAGTATATTATCCGAGATCTGGCCATGCCCCTAGGGCTTGGTTCCTGACGGTAATACTCCGTGATTTTGCTGCCCAGAGCTATTTAGGATCTGTTCCTACAGGTAATTATGCTGTGTTACTTTAGTTTTCCGTAACTAATTAATGTCTTATTTTACTACGACTATTTTTCAACTTCAACTTTCTCCTACTATTGCGTATTGAGACGTGTGTCTAAACGTTACCATCGTTTTCTAGCCTGGGCCTGACTAAGGATTTTATTTAATCAGTTAAAAAGTAAATATATATTGGCCATTTGGAAATCGAACTCGCTTCTCTAGGTACGCCATGTGTGATTTCGACCAACGCTTTAGCTCAAATAGCTAACCTGCGCCATTAATTTACCTGTTTTTTAACGATCACTGTATTTCACATAACTAATTATGCTTTTTCTGTTTACTCTTATTCCTTTACTGTAAATTATCCAGCAAGCTGTGTTTATGTTACTATCTAGCTTTATTATGATCAAGTATACTTTATACATTGTCTTATGAAGAACGCTGAACTCTTGTTATTGAGCCTCAGGCAGTTATTGTTTTGTGGTTAAAACTGAATCAGTATCTAATATATCTTAACTCGATATGACAAAAGGTCCTTACATAAAAAGAAAGGAGCGCACATAGATAGATTCCTGTCTCATATTTCAGATTGAAGGTTGACATCTCATATATTCTAGCATCCATTCACAGCCAAACGTTTGCCAGTTTTATTTTTTTAGCGGATTTCCCTTAAGGGAAATCAGCTATTGAGGTCGTAGTCATGACGCGAGTTTCGAAAAATTTCTTCAAATGTCCATCGATCCTACCCAGGAGATAACAAAAATGAGGTCCATTCAAAATTATATATATATATATATATATATATATATATATATATATTTGTCTGTTAACGCTCTAGCGGTCGCAATTTTTGTTTGATCGTTACCAAACTCGGAATTTAATCGTTTTATGTAAAAAGGAAGATCAAGTTCGTTAACGGCTGAAATCGGACCAGTGGGAGGGGGGGTTTAGAGGGGGATTTTCGGAAAGATCGAAATATTTCCGTTATTATGCGTCAGATTGCAAAATTGTATATAATAAATCTTATTGAAAATTAAATTTACTGTAAATATTGTTCTATACATTTATCCTGTATCTTGAATATTAACCGAGATATTTGCATTTATATTCTGTGTGTGGACGGCAGGAGTCGACTGTTCCGGACTTTCCGCCGAGAGCTCTGGCGGCCGTTACCGTAGCTATTCGTCCCTCGTGAACAGGTTTAGAGATCCCTTACTACTACAGTTGTTATTAGGCAGATTTATCTATTGTAAAACTTCATGTGGGAAATCTGCTTAGTTTACGCAGCCCCTGCGTGACGGACTTTTACTTACATGTACGAAGTAAAGAATATATTAAACATTTTCTGTTTTCAGATTTAAACGGAATTATGACGTATGTAGGCCGTGTCTACGCATATACGAATCTTGTATAACTACAAAAAAAAAAAAAGACTGACCTTACAATGTTAAATTCAAAGACTATGAAATTAAACTAGTTTCCAAGTGTCAGTAGTATGAACCACTATTGAATGAGTAGAACGGAGGATTAACTGTAGGGTGACAACAAGGAAAGAAGCATAACTCGCTTAATATATGGTATTCGAAAACATTCAACAATCGAACAACAATTAGAGAGCCACAAGAGTTCGTAAATACTGGGCCATGGTCTGGGGAATAAACTGTGATATATAGTATGGGTATAATCCAAAGTTTGGGTAATATGAGAGGGCTGGGTATAATTTCAGGTCTCGGTTTTACCCGAGGGCTGGGTATAATCCGAGAGCTGGGTATAATCCGATGGCTGGGTATAATCCAATAGCTGGGTATAATCCGAGGGCTGGGTATAATCCGAGGGCTGGGTATAATCCGAAGGCTGGGTATAATCCGAAGACTGGGTATAATCCGAGGGCTGGGTATAATCCGAGGGCTGGGTATAATCCGAGGGCTGGGTATAATCCGAGGGCTGGGTATAATCCGAGGGCTGGGTATAATCCGAGGGCTGGGTATAATCCGAGGGCTGGGTATAATCCGAGGGCTGGGTATAATCCGAGGGCTGGGTATAATCCGAGGACTGGGTATAATCCGATGGCTCGGTATAATCCAATAGCTGGGTATAATCCGAGGGCTGGGTACAATCCGATCCTGTTATAGTTAGTAGTCTGGTGTGATCATACAATTTTGAAGCTAAGAACGTATAATTTTAAATGATAACTCCATCACCTTACGTATTTCCAAGTACTTCACACTAACATTTTCAATGAAAGCAATATTTTTTTTTATGCTTTCAATAAAGTGGCTTATGATATTACTGCTTGTTGTTAATATGGCATGTGCAAAGTGCTGAAAAATAAAAACTACAAATATCTGGGTTGCTATCCATGACTGAGGAAATATCTATTTAACATATTTTATAGACAATCAGCTTTGCAATTTGATTTATTTAGTACAATTTTTTGATCCGACGAATAATTACGAAGATGTTTGGAATATTTAAAATACCCCACTATTATCTCTCCCTCCTATCAGTCCGATTTTAGCCCTTAACAAGCTGATCATTAGTTTTACGTAAATTGCTTACATATCGAGTATGGCAATGATACGACAAACATTGCTACCACTTGAGCGGTAACAGACAAGTATATAATTGCGCCATCTGTACATGAGCTGAATTTCCTTGAGGGAAATCTGCTAAAATTTCATTCAGTGCTTTAATATCTTTTAGTTGTGCACCTCGACATTTGATAGAATGTGATCAAATTGAGATCCTAGGTTCCTGCCAATGGGGTGAGCAGATGCGTAATTTCTCACCTCTTGAAAAAGACGTAACCAGATTGGGAAATATTTGAAGAGGTGGCTTGCAATTCCTCAGACGGCAGTCCAAGAAGAGTGGGTATTGTAGCTATCAAGAAAAATAAAAAGAAGGGCTTAATATTGGATCCTACTGACCGATTTGAGATGCACAAAAATCCAGCAGATGAGATAGAACAAGAGAAAAAAGCAATGTGCAATTTATCTTAAAGCAATATCATCAATGAATCGTCATTTATATAAAAAATAAAAATGAAATATTAAGCTGCACTATCACCTGAGATACCTCCCAAATTTGCTCTATTCAATTTATAAGATTCAAAATTTTCGTATACCATATAAACAAAATTAAAAAAATAATAATATTACCAAGAAACTGGCAGATTAGAAGACTAACCATACAGGTACCCTCAAAAAAAGGGCAGCTTATTATGTTTGTATGTACGTGTGTGCGTGTGTGTGTGTGTGTGTGTGTGTGTGTGTGTGTGCGCGTGTGTGTGTGTGTGTGTGTGTGTGTGTGTGTGTGTGTGTGTGTGTGTGTGTGTGTGTGCGCGTGTGTGTGTGTGTGTGTTTGTGTGTGTGTGTGTGTGTGTGTGTGTGTGTGTGTGTGTGTGTGTATTTGTGTGTGTGTATGTGTGTGTGTGTGTTTGAGAACACCCTTAATAGCTAATAATATAGATTTTAATTACTAAGGATAAAATATTAACGATGATTTAAATTAACTTATCCAGGTAAGGAACCTGGTAGTTCATATTGGAAAGAATTGTTGGGTATATCAATATTTCTACGCAAATTACTTGCTTCATACATTATTATACGAAGAAATGTATAAAACAAAAGTTACTTTAAATAACGAAGAAAACAACTTTTATTATGTGCACGTTTGCTTCAAAATAAATTGAAAATGAAATATTGCGATTTTTATTTCAGGCCTCCCTTATAGCCCCCACTCCAGTTCGATCCTAAAAATTTTAATATAGCTCATAATCATGGATGAATTAGTTCTAACTCACATACCGAGTTTTGTTAGGTTCGGTTCGATCGTTAGTGCCCAATAAAGTGTTGGCTCCCGCATTAGTTTTTAGTGTATATCTCGTTTATGCTTTGTTATACGACAAAAGTAATTATAACAAAAGTTTATCCAAATAACAAAATTAATAACTATTGTCATGTACATATGTTTCGAAAAACCAATAGGAAACATATTGCTATTTTTATTTTCAGGCCTCCCTTACAACCCCCACTCTTGCTCGTCCTTAGAAAAGTTGGTACAGCTTATTATCATGGAGGAGTTAGTCCTAATTCACATTCCGAGTTTTGTTTAGATCGGTTTGGCCTTTTGTGCCCAAGAAAATGGTTGTCTTCTCCTATAGTGTGTAGCGAACATCTAGTTTGTACTTCGTTATAAGGCACAAGTGTACTAAGAAATGTTACTCTTAATAACAAAATAAACACTTTCTGTCAAGTGTATATTTGCCGAAAAACCAATAGGTATTGAAATACCCGTATCGCGATTTTCATTTTCAGGCTACCCCTATAACCTCTACCCCTGCTCGTCCCTAGAAATTTGGGAACAGCATATTATCATAGAGGAGTTAATGATAATTCATATACCGAGTTTTGTTTAGTTCGGTGCAGTTTTTTGAGCCAAATAAAATTGTTGGCTCTCGCAATAGTTTCTAAAATACAACTCATTTATACGTCGGCATACAACAAACGTGTATATAACCAGAGTTACTTTAAATAGCAAAATAAACAACTTTTCTTATGTGCATCTTTAAGGAACAACCAATAGGAATCGAAATATCGGAAAATTTTATTTCAGGCCTTCCTTATAACCCCCATTCCTGCTTGTCCCTGTGAATATTAGTATAGTCTATAGTCTACGTTGGTTAGGATTAATATACATATACAGTTCCATAAAATTCGGTTAAGTAGTTTAGGTCCAAAGAGATCTGGATACATTGTTAAATACTGTTGTCAGAAAGTCGGAAAGGAAGAGATTTAAATGACCACTCCCCCAAAAAACCAATGACTTGGTCCATTAAATTGGTTTTAATAAACTCCGGGGAAATAGATGAGCTATAGCCCTATATGCATCCTGATGAGACTGAGCACACAGAGGTAGGAGACCAGTCCATTAATTCCAATATAATTACAATGCCCCTTTTACAATTTGGGAACTACAATGAGCAATAGACGATTTAAAGAGTCCTGGACCAGATGAAGTACATAACCAAATGCAAACTACCCCAACCAGCAAAAACAGTACTACTTAACCTGTTCAATAAAATATGGAAATCATCAGCTTATCCGCAAGCTTGGGGAGAGTCTATAATCATCCCCATCATCAAACCAGGAAAAAACAAATATTGTCCCAATAGCTATAGGCCAATATCCCTGACCAGCTGCTTCTCGAATCTGTTGGAAAAATGGTGAATCACCGAATTACGTGGGTGATAGGAAAATTCAACCTCCTATCCTCCTAGTCAATGCGGCTTCAGAAAGGGGAGATCTACAATAGACCAACTAGTTAATATGGAAAATATATTAAATTATAAAAGTGCATTGTTGAAAATAAAGAAGCCATAGGCATATTCTTCGACTTTAAAAAGTTTATGATTCTATCAGTCGAAACAGCATTTTAAAATCCCTGTTCAAGTGGGGATTCAGAGGTACATTGGCTAATTTCTTGAAAAGCTCTTTGGCTACAAGATATATCAGAGTAGGTGTAAGAGATTCCTTATCTAGTCGCAGAGAGGTGATGAATGGTATTCCCCAGGGAAGTGTGCTGAGCTGCACGCTTTTTGCAATCGGAATAAATTCTATAGTGGAGGCAATTCCTAGACAGGTCAAGGCATTTCTCTATGTGGATGACCTGACTGTTTTTTTAAGATATAGGTGCCACGACTGGATGAGACGAACATAGCAAATTTTGCTGAACAACCTTCAGGCTTGGTCGGAAGACAATAATCTCCGTTTTTCTACAGACAAGACCAAATGTATCCAAGTAAAGGGACTCCGAGTGAAAAGAAACAGCTGAACTTTAATGGGCAAGCACTAGTTTTTGAAGAAGTCAAGTTCTTAGGCTTAGTAGTCCTCGATACAAAATTAACTGGGGTTTCCCCACATTAAATATATTCCAGCAGAATTTCTTAAGAGACTCAACATAATGAAAGTCCTAGCAAAGACTTCCTGGGGTGCAGCCCGCAAAGCAATGACCATGATATACACGAGCTTAGTTCAATCCAAGCTGGACTATGGTTGTCAGGTGTATTCATCAGCTAAAACCTGCCACCTCTTACTCCTCGACACTATCCTTCATTCAGGTATAAGACTGGCGTCTGGAGCTTTCAAGACCAGTCCAATAGTAAGCCTTTGCGCAGAAGTTTCATTCCTACCATTACCTTTTAGAAGGTAACAAGCATTAAATTCATATATTGCTGAGATGAAACTACAGCTCTCTAATCCTGCATATAACACGATTTTTCAACCTGCACGTATGCTACTATACGATGAGAATCAACGACGCGCTGCCCCACTAGCAATCAGACAAAGAAGGCTCACAAGAGAAATACATGAAATTATTATTGAAGAAGCACACTTGAGCCAGGATAAACCCTCATGGTTGCACATACCTCCCAGAGTAGATTTAAATCTAAAGAATATAGAAATGAGTTTAGCTAAAATCAATATGACCAGAATTTTAGATTAATACGCAGATTTTGAGGTGATATATACCGACGGATCCAAAAAGCAAGATAATGTCGGTTGCGCTATAATTCACAGAGGCACTGCCATAAAGTATAAATTACCTCCATACGCATCCATTTATAGTGCTGAATTACAAGCCATTGCTGCGGCACTATATCAGGCCATCAATAGCTTCTATAGCAAAATCCTCATCTGAACTGATTTTCTTTCTGTCATATGAAGCTTTCCGGCACGGGGCCGGCCCTCCCCAGTGGCAGCAGTAAGCCCCCGCTGTGTAGCTGCTGGGTAGGGGAACCGTAGGAACAGTAGGTCCTTAGTCGGCTTTGCTGTTCCGGGCAGGGGATCACTCCTGCCTTAATGGGGTAAGTTCTAGCGGCTTACTCAATGTGAACTACGGGCTGGGTGGTGTCCGGAGTGGAGGCTTGCCTTCACTGCCGGTCATAGACGTAGTGGTCGTGTGTTCAAAGCACGAGGACATACAGGCCAGGTAAACTGGTACATGTGTTTCTCTCGTGTGGGAGCTGGGTAGTAGGAGACTGTCCCTTCCATAGGATTCGCTTCTGACCATCGTAGCGAATCCTGAGTCACCATGAGGTTGTTGGATTGGTGTAGGATGGATTAAGGCCTCACGGCTAGGTGCCTCCTACATTGTAGCCACACCTCGATATGGGTACTCAATGTCATATAACGCTTGAAAAAACTTCATAAATCCGGAATCACTCTGAACAAAATAAACAAATATCTGGACATACTACAAACAATGGAAAAAACAAGAATATTTTTATGGACTCCGTCTCACTTTGGGGTAGTAGGGAATGAACAACCAGATAAGGCTGCCAAGGAGGCTGCAGTAATGAATAAACCACCTATTCAACTGTACGAAGCCAATGATGTGAAGTCTTGTCTGAATCGCAGAGTTCGAGAAAACTGGGACTCGATGTGGTCTGAAGCGCTTCTAACAAACAAGCTGAGGAACATTAAGGCTACAACCAAACCATGGAGGACTGCAGAATCGGACACACTAATTTGACCCACGTACATCTGATGACTAAAGAGCCTTGTCCAAAGTGTGAGTCGTGCCAAGTGCCACTTACCATTCAGCACATTATCGAAGAGTGCCCAATCCTACACAAGACTAGCTCAGATACCCGGCTTCGCCCGGGAATTCATTTGAGGCTGAATGGTGATGGTATTTTTTTTGGCCAGGCTTTACTTTGCACAATATTTTGATATTTACCCGTCCCAGTATTTAGGGTTAATACCCGTTGTTGGCATTTGTTAATAATAAAATTAATTATTAAGACTTCACTGTCCTCCAAATTGTCATATTTCCCGTCTCCTGTGCATTATGCATAGATTTGAATTATTAAGGACAAAATATTAACGTAGATTTGAATTAATTTTTCCAGGTGGGATACCTGATTGTTCAAATTGGACTACAACCAAACCTGATTGTTCATTGGAATGAATTGAAGAGCTTATCAATATTTCTACGCAAATTACTTACTCCACATATTGTTCGTGGAGAAATGTATAAAAAAAAAAAAAAAAAAAAAAGTTAATCTAAATAACAAAGTAAACAACTTCTGTTATGTGCATGTTTGTCGAAAAACAAATAGACAATGAAATATCACGAATTTTTCATTTCAGGCCTCCCTTATAACCCCACTCCCGTTCGAACCTAAAAATTTTAATATAGCTTATAATCATGGAAGAATTCATGCTAATTGACATACCGAGTTTTTTTAAGTTCGGTTTTGTTGTTAGCGCCCAATGAAATAGTTGACTCCTGCTTATCTCGTTTATACTTTGTTAAAATACAAAAATGAATATAATAAAAGTTTCTCTAAATACCAAAATAAACAACTTTTGTTATGTTCATATTTGCCGAAAAACCAATAGGAAACGAAATATCGCTACTTTTAATTTCTGGCTTCCCTTATAACCCCCACTCCTGTTCATCTCAGAGATAACTAATATAGCCTAAAGTCTAAGTTGGCTTAGTAGTAATATACATACCAAGGCAACAGCCTTCGGAACAGCGAAGTTTACCCGTATTTCATGACACAATGATGTGAGATTGTCGTCAATGGTCATTGTTGGTTACTTTTTATGGGGGTCAAATGAAACCGAAAATATGAAATAGGAGATGAAAACGCCCATTCTAATAGTCTCAGGTAGGCACAATGATATTGATTAGAAATACAATCCGCCACATAAACATAACAACTAGCTACGGACAATGGTGTACAACCACTACACATTGCTTAAGATTCAAGAGATTGTTGACCAACTCAAAATACTAAAGTGCACTCGATTTGGCTATTGAGCTCCAGCAAATACACCAAGATCCTTTTAACTAGGTTATTCATAAAAAGAGGAAAATACACCGTATATTGAGTTAACTAAACAGCCATGAATATTTTTTTATCTTGAGAACATAGTGTTTCGTAGCGAGGATGCGGAGGGACATGAGAAGAGATTTATTGTATACTAGCTCAGATACCCGGCTTCGCTCGGGAATTCATTTGAGGCTGAATGGTGATGGTATATTTTTGGCAAGGCTTTACTTTGCACAATATTTTGACATTTACCCGTCCCAGTGTTTTGGGTCCGTCGTTTCCGTGGAGTTGTTAATAATAAAATTATTTTTTTATGTAAGACTTCACTGTCCTGCATATTGTCATATTTCCCGTCTCCTGCGCATTATGCATAGATTTGAATTATTAATGAGAAAATATTGACATACATTTGAATCATGTTTCATTTGAGGTACCTGGTAGTTCACATTGAAAAGAAGTGTTGAGCCAATTTCTCTAAATAATAAAATAAACAACATTTGTTATGTGCATATTTGCCGAAAATGCAATAGGAAATCACTATTTTTAATTTCAGGCCTCCCTTATAACCTTCACTCCTGCCCGTCCCTAGAAATAGTATGGCTTATTATAAGGAAGGTGTTAGTGCTAATACACATACTGAGTGTTTTATTTAGTTCGGTTGAGTCTATTGTGCCAAATAAAATTGTTGACCCCCGCTATCATTTTTAGCGTATAATGCCTTTATACTTCGGTATACGACGAGTATATATAAAAAAAGTTTCTCTAAATAACAAAATAAACCACTTTTGATATGTTTATATTTGCCGAAAATGCAACAGGAAATGAAATATCACTATTATTAATTTCAGGTCTTCCTCATAACCCCACTCCTGCCCGTCCCTAGAAGTGTTAGTATGGCTTATTATAAGGAAGGCTTTAGTACTAATTCACATACCGAGTTTGGTTAAGTTCGGTTGAGTCTTTTGAGCCAAATAAAATTGTGGACTCCCGCTATAGTTTTTAGCATATAACTCATTTATACTTCCGTATACGGCAAAAGTACATAAACAAAAGTTAATCTAAATTACAAAATAAATAACGTTTGTTATGGGAATATTTGCTGAAAAAGCAATAGGAAACGAAATATCACTATTTTTAATTTCAGGCCTCCCTTATAACCCCCACTCTTGATCGTCTTAGAGAATATTAATATAGCCTAAAGTCTAAGTTGGGCTAGTAGTAATATACATACCAAGTTTCATAAAATTCGAGTCAGCCGTTTATGCGTGAAAAGGTAACAAACAAACAAACAAACAAACATACACGAAAAAAACAAAATGCAGTTATGGTGTCTATGATATGTTAACGAAAAGTTATGGTGAAATAAATCAATGCACAGACAGAGGTTACAATTTTATATATATGTATATATAGATTCTGCCTGATACTGTTGGATAACTTTTAACTCTAAGTGTAATGTCGTTTCCCCAGAGGTTACGTACGAATATTTTTGTCCTTTTGTGACCCTAGTCACAATGGAACAAGGTTCTGTGCAAAACTTCCTTGCCTTTTAATGCAAGTGAATTTCGATCGGTCCTGGAACTTGTCAGTTATTACAAAATCCCTTGAAGGACATCCTTGACGGTACCCCCACTCCATTCTTCTGCTCGCTTTCCTATTATCTATATATATACTAGCTCAGATACCCGGCTTCGCTCGGGAATTCACTTGAGGCTGAATGTTGATGGTATTTTTTTGGCAAGGCTTTATTTTGAACAATATTTTGACATTTACCCGTCCCAGTGTTTAGGGTTAATACCCGTCGTTTCTGTGGATTTGTTAATAATAAAATTAATTTTTTATGTAAAACTTCACTGTCCTCCATATTGTCATATTTCCCGATTCATGTGCATTATGCATAGATTTGAATTATTAAGGACTAAATATTAACATGCATTTGAATTAATTTTTCCAGGTGAGGTACCTGGTAGTTCATATTGAAATGAATTCTTGAGCAAATTTCTCTAAATAACAATATAAACAACTTTTGTTATGTGCATATTTGCCGAAACTACAATAGGAAACGAAATATTAATATTTTTAATTTCAGGTCTCCCTTATAACCCCCACTCCTGCCTGTCCCTAGAAATAGTATGGGTTTTTATAAGGAAGGCGTTAGTGCTAATACACATACTGAGTGTTTTATTTAGTTCGGTTGAGTCTTTTGTGCCAAATAAAATTTTTCATTTCCGCTATAATTTTTAGCGTATATCTCGTTTATAATTCGGTATACGAAAAAAGTGTATATAACAAAAGTTTCTCTAAATAGCAAAATAAACAACTTTTGTTATGTTCATATTTGCCGATAAACCAATAGGAAACGAAATATCGCTATTTTTAATTTCTGGCTTCCCTTAAAACCCCCACTCCTGCCCGTCCCTAGAAATGTTGGTATGGCTTCTTATAATGAAAGCGTCAGTTCCAATACACATACCGAGTTTTATTTATTAAGGTTGGGTCTTTTGTCCCAAATAATATTGTTGACTCCCGCTATAGTCATAAGCGTATAACTCATTTAAACTTCGGAATACGATGAAAGTGTTTATGACAAAAACTACTCTAAATGACAAAATAAACAACTTTTGTTATGTGCATATTTGCAAAAAAACCAATAGAAAACGAAATATCGCGACCTTTAATTTCAGGCCTCCCGTATAACCCCAACTCCTGTTCGTCTCAGAGAAAATTAATTTAGTCTATCTCTCAAGTTGGACCAGACTGCTCACGGTGTGCCAATTTAATTTAAAATCGGTTAAGTAGTTTAGGAGTCCATCGCGGACAAACATCGTGACAGGAGATTTATATATATTAAGATATATATATATATATATATATATATATATATATATATATATATATATATATATATATACTAGCTCAGATACCCGGCTTCGCTCGGGAATTCATATGAGGCTTAATGGTGATGGTATTTTTTTTGGCAAGGCTTTACTTTGCACAATATTTTGACATTTACCCGTCCCAGTGTTTAGTTTAAATACCCGTCGTTTCTGTGGATTTGTTAATAATAAAATTAATTCTTTATGTAAGACTTCACTGTTCTACATATTGTCATATTTCCCGTTTCCTGTGCATTATGCATAGATTTGAATTATTAAGCACAAAATATGAACATACATTTGAATTAGTTTTTCCCGGTGAGGTACCTTGTAGTTCCAAAGAATTGTTGAGGAAATTTCTCTAAATAACAAAATAAACCACTTTTGTTATGTGCATATTTGCCAAAACCCCAATAGGAAACGAAATATCACTATTTTTAATTTCGGGCCTCCCTTATAACCCCCACTCCTGCCCGTCCCTAGAAATGTTAGAATGGCTTATTATAAGGAAGACGTTAGTGCTAATTCACATACCCAGTTTGGTTTAGTTCGGTTGAGTCTTTTGTGCCAAATAAAATTGTTGACTTTCGCTATCATTTTTAGCGTAAAACGCCTTTATACTTAGGTATACGACAAAAGTGTATATCACAAAAGTTACTCTAAATAACAAATTAAACAACTTTTGTTATGTGCATAATTGCCGTAAATGCAATAGGAAACGAAATATCACTATTTTTAATTTCAGGCCTCCCTTATAACCCCCACTCCTGTTCGTCTCAGAGAATATTAACATAGCCTAAAGTCTAAGTTGGGTTAGTAGTAATATACATACCAAGTTTCATAAAATTCGGTTCAGCCGTTTATGCGTGAAAAGGTAACAAACAAACAAACAAATAAACAAACAAACAAACAAACAAACAGACACCAAAGAAACAAAATGCAGTTATGGTGTCTATGACATGTGAAACGAAAAGATATGGTGAAATTTCGCGAAAAAAATCAATGTACAGACAGAGGTTACAATTTTATATATATATCTATATATATATAAAATTGTAACCTCTGTCTGTACATTGATTTTTTTCGCGAAATTTCACGATAACTTTTCGTTTCACATGTCATAGACACCATAACTGCATTTTGTTTCTTTGGTGTCTGTTTGTTTGTTTGTTTGTTTCTTTGTTTGTTTGTTTATTTGTTTGTTTGTTTGTTTGTTACCTTTTCACGCATAAACGGCTGAACCGAATTTTATGAAACTTGGTATGTATATTACTACTAACCCAACTTAGACTTTAGGCTATATTAATATTCTCTGAGACGAACAGGAGTGGGGGTTATAAGGGAGGCCTGAAATTAAAAATAACAATATTTCGTTTCCTATTGGTTTCTTGGCAAATATGCACATAACAAAAGTTGTTTATTTTGTTATTTAGAGTAACTTTTGTTATATACACTTTTTTCGTATACCGAATTATAAACGAGATATACGCTGAAACCTATAGCGGAAGTGAACAATTTTATTTGGGACAAAAGACCCAACCGAAGTAAATAAAACTCGGTATATGTATTAGCACTAACGCTTTCATTATAACAAGCCATACCAACATTTCTAGGGACGGGCAGGAGTGGGGGTTATGAGGGAAGCCAGAAATTAAAAATAGCGATATTTCGTTTCCTATTGGGTTTTCGGCAAATATGAACATAACAAAAGTTGTTTATTTTCTAATTTAGAGTAACTTTTGTTATATACACTATCGTCGTATACCGAAGTATAAAGGTGTTATAAGCTTAAAATTATGGCGGGAGTTAACAATTTTATTTGGCACAAAAGACTCAACCGAACTAAACCAAACTCGGTATGTGAATTAGTACTAACGCCTTCCTTATAATAAGCCATACTAACATTTATAGTGACGGGCAGGAGTGGGGGTTATAAGGGAGGCCTGAAATTAATAATAGTGATTTCCTATTGGCGTTTCACCAAATATGCAAATAAAAAAGTTGTTTTTTTTGTTATTTAGAGAAATTTCCTCAACAATCCTTTTCAATATGAACTACCAGGGACCTCACCTGAAAAAATTAATTCAAATGTATGTCAATATTTTCTCCTTAATAATTCAAATCTATACATAATACACAGGAAACGGGAAATATGACAATATGCAGGACAGTGAAGTCTTACATAAATAACTAATTTCATTATTAACAAATCCACAGAAACGACGGGTGTTAACCCTAAACACTGGGAAGGGTAAATGTCGTGAAAAGTAAAGCCTTGCCAAAAATATACCATCACCATTCAGCCTCAAGTGAATTCCCTAGCGAAGCCGGGTATCTGAGCTAGTATATATATATATATATATATATATATATATATATATATATATATATATATATATAGATAGATAGATAGATAAAATTGTAATCTCTGTCTGTACATTGATTTTTTTTGCGAAATTTCACGATAACTTTTCGTTTCACATGTCATAGACACCATAACTACATTTTGTTTCTTTCGTGTCTGTTTGTTTATTTGTTTGTTTGTTTGTTACCTTTTCACGCATAAACGGCTAAACCAAATTTTATGAAACTTGGTATGTATATTACTACTAGCCCAACTTAGACTTTAGGCTATATTAATATTCTCTGAGACGAACAGGAGTGGGGGTTATAAGGGAGGCCTGAAATTAAAAATAGCGATATTTCGTTTCCTATTGCTTTTTCAGCAAATATGCACGTTACATAAGTTGTTTATTTTGTAATTTAAAGTAACTTTTCTTATATGCACTTTTGCCGTATACGGAAGTATAAATGAGTTATACACTAAAAACTATAGCGGGTGTCCACAATTTTATTTGGCTCAAAAGACTCAACCGAACTAAACCAAACTCGCTATGTGAATTAATACTAACGATTTCCTTATAATAAGCCATACTAACATTTCTAGGGACGGGCAGGAGTGGGGGTTATAAGGGGGGCCTGAAATTAAAAATAGCGATATTTCGTTTCTATTGCTTTTTCAGCAAATATGCACATAACAAAAGTTGTTTATTTTATTATTTAGAATAACTTTTGTTATATGCACTTTTGCCGTATACGGAAGCATAAATGAGTTATACGCTATTAACTAAAGCGGGAGTCCACAATTTTATTTGGCACGAAAGACTCAACGGAACTAAATAAAACACTCAGTATGTGTATTAGCACTAACGCCTTCCTTATAATAAGCCATACTAACATTTCTAGGGACGGGCAGGAGTGGGGGTTATAAGGGAGGCCTGAAATTAATAATAATGATTTCCTATTACGGTTTCGGCAAATATGCACATAACAAAAGTTGTTTATTTTGTTATTAGAGAAATTTGCTCAACACTTATTTTCAATATGAACTACCAGGTACCTCACCTGAAAAAATTAATTCAAATGTATGTCAATATTTTCTCCTTAATAATTCAAATCTATGTATAATGCACAGGAGACGGGAAATATGACAATATGCAGTACAGTGAAGTCTTACATAAAAAAATAATTTTATTATTAACAAATGCCAACAACGGGTATTTACCCTAAACACTGGAACGGGTAAATGTCAAAATATTGTGCAAAGTAAAGCCTTGCCAAAAATATACCATCACCATTCAGCCTCAAATGAATTCCCGAGCGAGGCCGGGTATCTAAGCTATTAACCCTAGAACTACCAAGGGGGGGGGGGCTCCTTTATCCCACAACTTTTTGTTTTTGTTCCCTATCACCCAATTTTAATGGGATATTTTTGATATTTTATGTATTCCTCAGAAAAACATCCTAGAGTGAGGGCATAACAATAAAATTAATAAAAAAAATTTCTATGTTGAGAAAAAATTTTTTTTTTTGACGTATGGGCTCAAGGAGCCCCCCCCCTTGGTAATGCAAGGGGTAGTTATACACTTAAGTACCAAGGGTGGGGGGCTCCTCGAGCCCACTGATATTTAATACTACTTTTAACTAGTAATTCAAGTGTTATTAATTATATTGCTCAAATAATAATTACTTTGATGTAATTTTAACATACACAAACCTTCTCAAGTTTTTTTTTCTCAAAAAAAATATATATATATTCTCCCCATATAATTTTTTTTCATATAAAAATATATTACTGAGACAGTTATAATTATTGCTCCTGATAGGTGCTTTTTTAGAAAAGAGAAGATTTTCTAGGTTGTTCCCAACTAGGGGAACAGTTAGTCCATGCTGCATCCTGGATAAACACTCGGAAAAAAAATTATTGTGCAAAAGCACCGATAATTGCATTATGAATCTGATAATTATATTTTCTTAAATTATTATTCTATTATAATGTTATAATAACTTAGATATAGATAACTTTTTATTCTAACAATGTTTAGATATGTTCCTCCAGTAGAATAAAATAACATTTAATTTAAAGTCATCCTTTTTTCCCCATCCGAACTTTTTTTTTTAATTTATTTTTATTTTTGTATTTAATTTTTTTTTTTCACAGGTGTCATAAGAAACGTTCATTAAACATAATCCAATAGAAATAAAAATTTTAAAAAAATTACAGAACCAAAATAAAAGGTTTTTAAGGTTGTGGGCTCGAGGAGCCCCCACCCCTTGGTAATCCATGCGACCTGGGAGAGGTCGGTAATACTAGGGTTAAGGCAATAAATTAGTCTGTCTATAGTTTAGTGGTAGAATGCCGTCATCACTAAGTTGGAGTAATCAGCGGTCACACAAACCACTACAATTTACTACTTCACTTCCAAGGACGTAATTCGTTCTCGTTTCGCTGAATAAAGTTTAGATTTTGGAAACATATCTGCAAGAAGTTCAAGATTGAATACTTTCTACTATTATGAATCATATGGTCCATTAAGTTATAAAAAGAAATACATGCACAGGAGATGAAAAATATAAAAATATTGAGGACAGTGAACTCTTAAATAACAAATGATTTTATTATTAACAAATCATGTCATAGACACCATAACTGCATTTTGTTTCTTTCTTTGTTAGTTTGTTACCTTATCACGCCTAAACGGCTGAACCGCATTTTATATACATTTTTTTCGTATACCGAATTTTAAACGAGATATACGCTAAAACCTATAGCGGAAGTGAACAATTTTATTTGGGGCAAAAGACCCAACCGAAATAAATAAAACTCGGTATATGTATTATCACTATCGCTTTCATTATAACAAGTCATACCAACATTTCTAGGGACGGGCAGGAGTGGGGGTTATAAGGGAAGCCAGAAATTAAAAATAGCGATATTTCGTTTCCTATTGAATTTTCTGCAAATATGAACATAACAAAAGTTGTTTATTTTGTTGTTTAGAGTAGCTTTTTTCTATACACTTTTTTCGTATACCGAATTATAAACGAGATATACGCTAAAACATATAGCAGAAGTCAACAATTTTATTTGGGACAAAAGACACAACCGAAATAAATAAAACTCGGTACGTGTGTTAGCACTAACATTCATTATAACAAGCCATACCAACATTTCTAGGGACGGGCAGGAGTGGGGGTTGTAAGGGAGGCCTGCATTTAAAAATGGCGGCATTTCGTTTTCTATTCGTTTTTCGGCCAATATGAACATAACAAAAGTTGTTTATTTTGTTATTTAGAGTAACTTTTGTACTATTCATTTTTGTCTTTTAACATAGTATAAACGAGATACACACTAAAACTTTAGCGGGAGCCAACAATTTTATTGGGAACTAACGATTGAACCGAATTTAACAAAACTCGGTATGTCAAATAGCAGTAATTCTTCCATGATTAACTTTTTTTTTTTTTTTTTTTATACTTTTTTCCAGGAACAATGTGTGGAGTAAGTAATTTGTGTGGAAATATTGATATGCTCAACAATTCATTCCAATTTGAACTATCAGGTACCTCACCTGGAAAAAGTAATTCAAATCTACGTTAATATTTTGTCCTTAATAATTCAAATCTATGCATAATGCACAGGAGACGGCAAATACGACAATTTGGAAGACAGTGAAGTCTTACATGAAAATTAATTTTATTATTAACAAATGCCAACAACGAGTATTAACCCTAAACACTGGGAGGGGTAAATGTCAAAATAATGTGCAAAGTAAAGCCCATACATACCAAATACCATCACCATTCAGCCTCAAATCAATTCCTGGGCAAAGCCGGGTATATATATATATATATATATATATATATATATATATATATATATATATAATTTTAATGGACCTCATTCGACATCTTCTGGGTAGGATCGATGGACAATTTGAGGACATTTTTCTGGAAATCTACTAATAATGTACATAATAAATATTCTAGACTATTAATTCAACCAGATTGGTTTTAGACGGTGGAATTTGAAAAATTCGAAATGCCTCCGTTATTAAGAGACAACTCGAAAAATGTTATAGAAAGGTTTTATAGGCCGAAATTGGACCTAGAATAGGGGGAAATAGAGAAGGGGGAATCCAATAATTCAATATATTTCTTGGTAATTATTGATTATAAAGACTAATAAAGTAACGAAAACAATTATATTTTTTCAATGGTTAAAATTATAACTAAAAAATTAGTATGTACATAAATAAAATAAACAGATTTAATTTTCTAATATCCTAAACATAAAACGCAGCACAGTCATTTGCTCCCTACTTTCTCTATCACACATAAAAATTCACAAGCACGAACCACACTCACACACACACACACACAAGAACGCACGCACGCACCCACACTCACTCTCTCTTTCTCTCACACACTCTCTCTCTCTCTCTCTCACTCTCACTCTCTCTCTCTCTCTCTCTCTCTCTCTCTCTCACACACACACACACACACACACACACACACACACACACACACACACACACACACACACACACACACACAAGAACGCACGCACGCACGCGCGCGCGCACACTCACTCTCTCTCTCTCACACACTCTCTCTGTCTCTCTCTATCACACACACACACACACACACACAAGCTCCTATATACTCAAACATTTTATCTGGAGTTAAAAAGGTTTAATTTAAGACGAGTTAAAAAGAATTTTAACGTGTAATATTTCTAAATTTGTGAGTATTTGTTAATGTCATGTAAATGTTGGAGTATTATGGGAATGTGTGGGCTACCTTCAATAACTAATTCATGAGGGATCTTTAGATGGTCACGTCTTTTTCAGTCTGTTAGTATGTGTTTTATTGTATGGTGGAGCATTACAGACATTGCAGTAAGGCATTCTTTTCTTGTCAAACAGATAACATGGGTCAGGAGAGAATGCCCTAAACGTAGCCTCGTAAGGCCAACTTCGCCCCTCCGGGTAAATGCTTCATGTTTATTACTACAGAAACTACAGTTAAGACATGGACCTTAAAGGAAATCTACTATTGAGATTGTACTCCTGACACGATTTTCAACGAATTTCTTCAAATGTCCGTCAATCCTACCTAGATGGCGAAAATGAGTACCGTTCAAATTTGTATATATATATTGGGTTGGCAAATAAGTCCTTTCGGTTTTTGAGGCTGAAATAAAACTCTGTTATAAACATAACATTTATTATAATCTACAATACATTGACCATTATTTAACACAACTTTTTGCTATCTTTCCACTAACTGTATAATGCCATGTTCATAGAATGTCTGGGGTTTATTGTTGAAAAACTGATCCGAGTGGTATTTGATGACCACTTCCTTTTGGAATTTCTTTCCATTGATGGAGTTGTGGAGAGAGCAGAATAAGCACTTGGAGCTAGAGCTGGTGAATAGGGAGGCTGGTGCAAAAGGTCTCATCCATAATTTATTGCGAGAGACCAATGAGGTGCGAGGCCTAGCGTTGTCTTGTTGGAACAGACTGCCAGTTCTGGGCGTTTATTTTTAATTGATTGATCCAATTTTGTTAATTGTGAGTGGTTTACAGTTGAATCAATTGTTGCCCTGATGGCAATAGCTCATATAGAAAATAACACCCTTGAAATGCCGCATTATCTTCTTTGGATGCAATCTGGGTTTTAGCAGATTTCCCTTAAGGGAAATCAGCTATTGAGGTTGTACTCATGACGGAATTTTCGACATTTTTCTTCAAATGTCCATCGATGTCTGTCAAGTTCGTTATCGGACCAGTGGGAGGGGGGGGCGGACTTTTGACATTCTTCTAGGAGCCTCACTACTAGCTCACCAAGATGTTCTACGGGCTGCATTATCGTAAAATATCCATTTTTCATCTCCTGTTACCAACCTTTTCAAAAATGGTCGTTTTGTTGCCGTTTCTGTAGTGAATCACAAACAGAAATGCGTGTTGCCAAGTCGACTTTGGTTAGAGAGTGAAGGAGCCAAACATTCAGCCTGGAAACATAGCCGAGCTTGTGCAAATGGTGTGCGACACACTTAGGCCATTCCAATCTCTCGCACTGATTGGCTGGGAATTCGATCAACAATCGCCTTAACATTGATCGTTTCAATTCCATGTGAGTGACCTGCCCGTCGGGCATCATTCATGTCAAAATTTCCCGAATGAATTTTGGCAGGTGCTTTCTAATAAAGCATCATCCCCATAAACACTGCAAATTATTCTATGAACTTCTGCAGCACGGTTAACTTTTTCAAAATAATACGCTAAAATGTGCCGATAATGAGTGATATTTTCTTCCATAATCAGAGTACAATAGCAAATACAATACTAAGATAGTTTCAACAAGAGTTAACAATTTGTTGACATATTACAAACAGGATAAACAATCCACCTTAGGGATAATTTCAGAAAAACCGAAAGGACTTATTTGCCAACCCAATATTTATATATATATATATATATATATATATATATATATATATAAATACTAGCCAAGATAATCGGCTTCGCTCGGGAAATCATTTGAGACGGAAATATTCTATTTTGCTTTTGGCAATGCTTCTACGTATACAACTGCTCTTCCCGTCTGGGCTAATTTCTTCCTGTAGGGGTCCGTTGAGTGACTAATGGAAAAAAAAAAATGAAGAATAAATGAAAATAAGTCTCTAATCATTCCCTCTCCACTGTTTGACACACCGTGAAAAATTCAAATAATAATCATGGATAGCATTTATTATAATTAAATATCATCTATAATGTACGTATTTTCTGTATACAATCTAGCTAATACGGGATGTGGCTATTAAATAACGAGACTGACGCTGTAAATCATTTTATTTTTATTTAATACTTTTTTACTTATTATCACCTTCAATATACACCCCTCCTTTTTTCCCTACAAGGCTCCATGCGAACCTTCCATTGTTCGAAACAGTGCTGTAAGTCTTTTTCTGTCAGCTCCTTCAGGACGCGTGCCGCTTTTTCTGTCACAGCTTCAACAGACTCAAATCTTGTTCCTTTTAATGCAGATTTCACCTTACGAAACAGATAGAAGTCGCACGGCGCAAGATCCGGCGAATAAGGTGGATGGTCTAACACTGGGATGCTGAGTTTGGCTAGAAACCTCTTAACAGATAATGCGGAATGAGCCGGCGCATTGTCTTGGTGGAGAACCCATGACTTGTCCTTCCACAATTCAGGTCGTTTTTTCCTTATTCTTTCGCGGAGCAAGAACGTGAAGGTAGTAATGTTGATTAATCGTTTGACCTTCAGGAACCCAGTGAAGGTTCACAATCCCATGAATATCGAAAAAACAATCAACATTATTTTGAATTTTGATTTGCTCTTTGGAGCTTTTTTGGCTCTCAGTGAAGATGGGCTCTTCCAGTGCATGGATTGACGCTTTGTTTCAGGATCATACATAGAAACCCATGATTCGTCACATGTTATTATCCTTTCCAGTAAGTTTGGGTCATTTTCAATGGCATTCAAAGTGTCAGTACAAACATTTTTGCGAGCTTCCAGTTGTTCAAATGTGAGAATTTTAGGCACCATTTTGGCACACACTTTTTGCATGTTAAAATTGTTATGTAATATTTGCCGTACGGATTCTTTATCAATTCGTACACAGTTTCAGCAATCGCACGAATACTTAACCGTCGGTCAGATCGAATCAGATTACCGATTTTTTCGATATTGTCATCCGTTTTCGACGTGGAAGGGCGACCCGGGCGTGAATCATCTTAAACTTCTTCTCGGCCATCTTGAAAACGCTTAAACCACTCAAAAACACGTGCACGCGATAAACATTCATTGCCATAAACTTCTTTCAATAAATTATAAGTTTCAGTAGCGGTTTTTCCAAGTTTCACATGAAATTTCACAACAATTCGTTGCTCTATTGTTACACTTAACATTTTTCAGGCTACGGCTGTACTGATTTGTTTACAGAAGCGAGAGGCACTATATTCTAAAGAGGAAGCTTCACGATAACAGCTGTTAGTTGCTGGCGTCTGACGCATGCGCACTTCTTCTGTAGCAGCGTCGGTCTCGTTATTTAATAGACACACCCCGTTTACCCGAGGATGCCAGGGAAATCATAGTTGACTGACTAATGAGGGTATTTTTATAGAAAATCGTTGAAAAACCAATGAGAATCAAAATATCGGAATTTTTCAATTCAGGCATCCCTCATAACCCCCTCTCCCGTTCTAACCTAAAAATTTCAGTATATCTTATAATCATGGAAGAATTAATGCTAATTCACATTCCGAGTTTTGCTAAGTTCGGTTCATAAATAATTTTGTTTCTTTCATGTCTGTTTGTTACCTTTTCATGCATAAACGGATTAACCGCCTTATATGAAATATGGTATGTATATTACTACTAACCCAACTTAGACTTTAGACTATATCAATATTCTCTGAGACGGACAGGAGTGGGGGTTATAAGGGAGGCCTGAAATTAAAAATAGCGATATTCGTTTCCTATTGGGTTTTCTTCAAATATGCATATAAAGAAAGTTGGTTATTTTGTTATTTATAATAACTTTTGTTATATACACTTTTGCCGTATATGGAAGGATACATGAGTTATACGCTAAAAACTATAACGGGAATCAACAATTTTATTTGGTACTAATGACTCAACCGAACTAAGCAACACTTCTTATGTGAATTAGCACTAACTTCTTCATGATAATACGCCATAGCAACGTCGCTAGGGACGGGCAGGATTATGGGTTGTAAGGGAGGCCTGAAATTAAAAATAGCAGTATTTCGTTTTGTACTGGTTTTTCGGCAAATATGAACATGACAAAAGTTATTTATTTTGTTATTTAGAGTAACTTTTGTTATATTCACTTTTGTCGTATATTAAGTATAAACGAGATATACACTGAAAACTAAAACGATAGCACACAAGTGTATTTGCCACTAACGATTGAACGGATTTTAACAAAACACGGCATGTGAATTAGCATTAATTCTTAAACGATTATAAGCTATATTAAATTTTTTAGGTTCAAACAGGGGGGGGGGGTCGGTTATAAGAGAAGCCTGAAATTAAAATTCACGATCTTACATTTTCTGTTCAGTTTTCAGTTACTCTTGGTCTTTGTACCGTATCAAGAGAAAATAAGTTTAATTCAAACAAAAGCTAGTTTATCTATATATTTGTCTGTTACTAGCGGTCGTAAATTTTGTCTTACCAAACTATCAAGTTTGATTGGTATAATCATTTTATGTAAGAAGAAAGATCAGGTTAACGGCTGAAAACGGAACTTTGGGAGGGGGAAGGTCTAGAGGGGGAGAGTTTGTAGAATTTCAAATATCTCCTGTATTATAAGTCGGATGGGAAAATAGTACAGAACCAATCTTATTGCAAATGCACAGATCGATTAACGTTAATCTATACATATTTTCTCTATCACAAATATTAACTGAGGATATGTTACATATATATTGTAACATATTTTAATTTTAGCAGATTTCTCTTAAGGGAAATCAGCTATTGAGGTCGTACTCATGACGCGATTTTTGAAAATTTTCTCCAATTGTCCATTGATCCTACCCAGGAGATGACGAAAATGTAGTCTGTTCAAATATATGTATATATATATATATATATATATATATATATATATATATATATATACTATCGGGACCAGTGGGAGGGGGGGGGGGAATAGAGGGGAAGATTTTCGAAGATTCTAAATATATCACCCTTACTATACGTCGGATCGAAAAATTGTACACAATCAATCCTATTCCACATTTATTTATTCTCTATCTTGAATATTAACTAAGATATTTACAGGGAAACGTACGAGAGTGACTTTCCCGCCAAAAGCTCGTTCGGCCGTTTCCTTGATTTGCTCGGCTCTCGTAAAATTTCTCCTATTTAAAACCTTCAATTGGGAAATCCTGCTTAGTTTACGCAGCCCCTGCGTGTCGGACTTTATATATATAATTGTAACCTTTGTCTGCACATATATTTTTTTTCGCGAAATTTCACGATAACCTTTCGTTTCACATTGTCATAGACACCATAATTGCATTTTGTTTCCATTCGTGTCTGTTTGTTGTGTTTGTTTGTTACCTTTTCACGCATAGACGGCTGAAACCGAATTTTATGAAACTTGGTATGTATATTACTACTAACCCAACTTAGACTTTAGGTTATATTAATCCTCTCTAAGACAAACTGGAGAGTGTGGGTTTATAAGGGAGGCCAGAAAACAAAAATAGCGATATTTCGTTTTCTATTGGTCTTTCGGCAAATTTGCATATTATTATTAACATAACAAAAGTTATTTACTTTGTTATTTTAGAGTAACTTTTGTTCATATACACTTTTTTCGGATGCCAAATTATAAACGAGATATATGCCCTGAAACCTTAAGCGGAAGTGAACAATTTTATTTGGGACAAAAGACCTAACCGAATTAAATAAAACTCGGTATATGTATTAGCATTAAACGCCTTCATTATAATAAAGCCATACCAATATTTCTAGGGACGGGCAGGAGTGGGGGTTGTAAGGGAGGCCTGAATTTAGAAATAGCGGTATTTTCGTTTTCTATTCGTTTTTCGGCAAATATGAACATAACAATAGTTGTTTATTTTGGTATTTAGAGTAACGTTTGTTACTTTCACTTTTTGTCGTAAGTATTAACGAGATATATACACTGAAAACTATAACGGTAGCCGACAATTGTATTTGGCACTAACGATTGAACGGAACTTAACTAAACTTGGCATGTGAATTAGCCTTATTTCTTTAAACGATTAAAAGCTTTATTAAATTTTTTAGTTTTCAAAAAACGGGAGGGGGGGGGGTTTATAAGAGAAGCCTAAAATAAAAATTCGCAGTATATTACATTTTCTGTTCGGTTTTCAGTCACTGTTGGTCTTTGTAACGTATCAAGGGAAAGGAAGTTTAATTCAAACATAGTTTGCTGGGCAGAACACTTTCTATGATTATGAATTATATATGTAAAAAAAAACTACATGCACAGGAGACGGGACATATAAAAATATTGAGGACAGTGAAGGCCTTACATAACAAATAATTTTATTATTAACAAATCCCCGGCAACGACGGTATACATCGGAAAATGTTAAAATATTGTGGAAAGTAAAGGCTTGCCAAAAAAAAAAAAAGTAGTATATATATATATGTTTGTCTGTTAACGCCAACTCTAAACGGTCGCAATTGTTGTTTGAAATCGTTACCAACCTCGGAATTTAATCGTTTTATGTTAAAAGGAAGATCAAGTTCGTTACGGGCTGAAATCAGACCAGTGGGAGGGGGGGTTTTAGGGGGGATTATTAAAATTCAAAATGTCTCCGTTATTATGCGTCGGATCGAAAAATTGTATAGAGTCATCAATCTTATTGCATATTAAATTTACTATAAATATTCTTCTGTACACCGATATATTAGCATTTGTAAAAAGTGTGCAAGACAATCTTATTGGAAATTAAATGTACTATAAATGTTGTTCTATACATTATTCTGTATCTTGAATATTAACCGAGATATTTGCATTTGTATTCTGTGTGTGATCGGCAGGAGTCGGCTATGTTCGGGACTTTCCGCCGAGAGCTCTGGCTGCCGTTTCCGTAACTATTGGTCCCTCTTGAAATAGGTTTAAAGATACCTTACTTCTGCAGTTGTTATTGGGCAGATTTATCTATTGTATAACTTCACGTGGGAAATCTGCTTAGTTTACGCAGCCCCTGCGTGACGGACTTTTTATTTGGCTGGCGTTGGACCTTGAATTGTGGGGGTATAGAGAGGGGGGGGGTCGAAAAATTCAAAATATCTCCGTTATACAGGGTGTCCCCAAACCAAACGGCGAAACTTCAGGGATCAATAGAGAATCGAAAAAACTAAGAAAAAAAGACCTCTGGCATATGGCTCGTTTTCGCTTCGTTTTTTGAGGAAAATCACAAAAAACTGAAAATAGTTGTACAAAAAGTGTATTTTTTTTTAATAATGTATTTAAATTACAAAAAATTATTGGCTTTTTGAGTAAGCTTAATTTTTTAATTTACGAGGAGTAAATTTAGAAAACATGAATATTCTCACGCTTTCCTTATCAATAAAACGTCTAGGTAATATTCAATCAAAGAGACTACCACCTTTGGGCACATGAAAATCCCTCCCCGCGCTGTTAGAGAATTTCACTACAAGCATGAGTTTTCTGTAAACGTGAGGGTCGGTCTTTGTTATAATCGCATAATAGGTCCCGTATTTTTACCTGCTCGACTTCACGCTGAAAGTATCATCTATTCCTGGAGAATGACTTACGGGCACTTTTGGAAGATATCCCTTTGGAAACAAGGCTTGAGAACTGGTTTCAACTCGATGGTTGTCTGCACATTACGGAAAGGGCCGTACGAGACTGGTTGGACATCAACTACCCAGGTCGCTGGATAGGACGAGGTGGGCCGGTTGCCTTGGCCTCCCGGTCTCCGGACGCCACTAGACATTTCTTCGTATGGGGATACGTGAAAGAAAATGTCTTACCGAGAGCCCCTCCGCACAAGGGATGACCTCATCGAGCGCATCAGAATGGTTTGCAACCTGCACACCGCAGAACAATGTTTAGATGCAGTGCGATGTGAGAGTACGCTATGTGATGCGTGTTTTGCAGCGAGAGAAGAGCACTTCGAACTACATTTACGTTGACGCTTTAGATATTAACGATGTAATTTTAGAGAATTTAAAACCTTCAAAAATTTTCAGGGTTTTTTTTCTCACTAAGGTAGACCCATATAAAAAAACTGAAACATTTATCAACGGAAGGGTCAAAAAAGGTCAAACACCCTGTATAAGTCGGGTCGAAAAATGTTGTAGAACCAATCTTGTTAACCTGTTAATGCTTTACAATTGCAGTTCTATGTATGCACGGAAACATGTTTCCGTGACTCATATATTAAGTTATTCGTGCTTACCAGTTTCCAGCCTGAATAAGTGGTGAGGTGAGATCTGTAGTGTGTTACCATGTGAAAAATCTGTTTCATAGCGTAATACTGTCATCTATTCGAAGTAAATGAAGTATGATGTTGGAAGAAAATACGCATCTGAATGAATACCCTATTTTTCCAGTCCGATCATGTACGAATTCTCTTTTATATTTTTCCATATGTTACGTTCATAGACATTATTAAAAACGTAGTGTATAATATCATTGTATAAATATAGCAAATAATTATTTTATCGTACAATTTCATTTTGTATATGTAGGTTCTGTAAATATACTATTTTTTATTATCATCAATGAGAGCTTTTATTTTTATTTAATGACGGTATGGAAAACATAAACCATTTGTAAATAAGTAAAATAAACTTTTTATAGTGCTAGAACATTTGGTTTTTAATTATTGTTGATGCATAAAACTTTTTTTATTATTATACGTATAAATGGAATTAGCTAAGCAATTTAATCCTTAGACTTGGAACAAATGGTTACTCTTCAGCACTTCAGATCCGATTTTATTTTCAAATTTACAGAAAAAAATAATTTATGAGTTATAAGGGTGTGATATTTGAAGAAAATATACAAAGGTACTAGTAAAAAGGCAATTATATATTTTTAACTTCAGAAATGTACTTTTTTTTGTGTTATTTATTTATTTATTGTGGAGCGTTTGCTGCGAGGCGATATTGCTTATCAAAAAACAATGGACATAAACAAAATAAAAAATTAAATCAGTAACAGAAAAAATTAAACAATATAATTAGAACAGATCAAACTAAGAACGTAACCAAGAAAGAAAACGCAACCGAAGAGACAAAAAAACACGAATAAACAAATAAAAAAAATAAACAAAAACGAAACATTAAATTCAAAAACAAACAAAAAAATATATTATAAACAAACTAGATAAAGTAAAAATATAAAATAATAAAATTACGATAACAATTATTTATTTATTTTTTATTTATTTATTTAAATGAGTTCCGCAACAATGGCGATTTACTCATAACTAAATCGTTTACAAAAAAGCGAATAGCAAAAAAAAAATAGAAAGAGGGGAACGTAAAAGGAGTGAACAAAGGTGGTTTTGATAGGTTCACTGGAATACCATTTTCAAATGAAACAGACAATATTGTATGGAAACATCAGGGTGGTGAGAAAATAGTATAAAAATATAAAATCGACTGGGGGGGGGGAAGAAATAAAAATAATAATAATAAAATAAGGAAAAGAGAAAAGCAAAGAAATGAATACATACAAAAAAAATAGGAAAAAGAGAAAACAAAAAAAATGAATAAATAAAAAAAAAGGGAAGGGAAAGGGAAACCAAAAAATAAAATAATAATAAATAAACAATTATATATTTTGAATGGTTAAAATTAAAACTAAAAACAAATAAATAAGAATTAGTATGTAAATAAATAAAATGGTTTTAATTTTTTGTGTTAGTTGTAGATGGAGGAGAATATACTTTCTGAGTTTGTTGAAAAATCTTCATTATCTGATAAATAGCTACCAATGATTTTGTGATTTCTCCAATGTTATGCTCAGTTACTTGAAGAGTTGAATTAGAAAGTTGGGCCTGAGTCCAACAAAAACTGAGCATGACTAATAAGAATAAGAAAGGACATTGTTTGTCATTCTTGCCCAAATGAAGAGACATTCTGTTCTCATTATGCCCAACAATAAATTAGAAATTCTAAGGGGGCAGAGCAGAGGGCATCCCCTATTGTTGTTTGGGGCTTTCTAATTTTTTTTCCTCTTCCCCTTTTCCCTAGTTGTCCCTTTTGGGGCGATTTCTCTTTCCTTTGTGTCTGGGAGCTGTCGTTGCCCGGTCTAACAGCAGGGGTGTAGTGATGGCACCCCTGGCTGGGGTAAGATGGCCGACCTGTGGTGGGGGTAGTCACCCCTAGAGCCAGCCAATGGGAGCACGGATCGATATCTCAACCGCCTCTCGTCTTCGTGGGTGTTCGCCTAGCTCGTGTGTGTGTGTGTGTTTGCTCGTCATATCCTACTGACGACGCGACATCCCTCTCCAGAGATTCAATTAGTATTGTTTACGACCTGTGCTAAACCCACCCTATGATTATATATTGTATATATGTGTGCGTATATACTAGAATAGCCTATCGGGATGTGCACAGCCGCCACCGCGAACCGTTTTCACCGTGATAACATGGTACGTCACCTCTCGGGTAGTAAACCTTCGCCAGACTAATTTCGGCTCCCAAGTACCGCAGACTTCAATTAAGATGTACATTCAGTGAGAGTAACTAACACAGAGCCAAAGTGAGTGACAAGACTAAAATCGGAAAGAAAATAATTTGATAGGAAGAGAAAAAGGACGAATTAGTACAGTGTACGGCCATACTCTCAGAAAATTGGATCTTCACACTCAACAGTGTCGTCAAATATGAAAATGATATGATGATAATGATAAGTATATTTTATTATACGACGTTTAAATCTTATGTTAGCAGATTTCCGTCAAGGGAAATCAGCTATTGAGGTCGTACTCATGACGCGAGTTTTGAAAAATTTCTTCAAATGTCCATCGACCCTACCCAGGAGATGACGAAAATGAGGTCCGTTCAAAATTATATATATATATATATATATATATATATATATATATATATATATATATATATTTCTGTTAATGCTCTAGCGGTCGCAATTTTTGTTTGATCGTTACCAAACTTGATATTTAAACGTTTTATGCAAAAAGACAGATCAAGTTCGTTAATGGCTGAATCGTAGAAGTGAGGGGGGGGGGGGTAGAGGGGGATTTTTGAAAATTCGAAATATCTCCGTTATTATGCGTCGGCTCGAAAAATTGTATAGAGTCATCAATCTTATTGCATATTAAATTTACTATAAATATTCTTCTGTACACCGATATATTTGCATTTGTATAAAGTGTGCAGGACTTCCCGCCGAAAGCTAGTTCGGCCGTTTCCGTAACTGTTCGTCCCTCGTGATTTGGTTTAGTGATTCCTCTAATATGCCCGCCTAAGCAGATTTCTTCATTGTAAAACTTCACGTGGGAAATCTGCTTAGTTTAAGCAGCCCCTGCGTGACGGGCTTTTTTTTTATAATTCTTTGTCATACAACCTTTCGTCTCAACTTTGTCCTAGGCCATTATTAATAGTAGAAACGGACTTGTGCCTAAAAATACGGTCAAAAATACTAAATATTTAAATTTATGTGAAGAGATAATTAGACAGTTACAAAATTGATATTATGAGACTGCGAGATAGTAAGAATACTCCTGAATGCACTATAATGTGACCGTTTTTACTGATCAAAATATATTAAAAAAACTGGAAATAAACTCCATCCACATAAATATAAAAAAATATATTGTTTTAAGCAAAACTACTTGGTGGTGTGCTCCACGTGAGCTTTCGCTCTATCTGCTTGGACAAAGTTGACATGAAAGGTTGTTTGACAAAAGTTCTGACAGAAAAGAATTATAAAATTCAAACGACTTGTAACCAACGCTCTTGATGGAAACAAGCAGTTTTCCTTAAAACAAGATATTTTATTATATTTATAAGGATGGAGTTTATTCTCAATTTTCTGGATATATTTTTACTGGAAGAACATTTTTATCCATTCGGAAAGAATGGTCACATTGTGCATTCATGAGTTTTCTTACTATCCTGGTAGTATCTAATAATATCGATTTTTGTGACTGTCTAATTATTTCTTCGCATAAATTTAAATATTTATTACTTTTGACCGCATTTTTATGCACAAGTCGGTTTGTAGAAATAACAATGGTAGCAACTCTGGTTGATTCCAATTTGTACAGATCATTCAATTCTGCAGCTAATATTTGATGTTTTCTCAATTTCTCGACAATGGTTTTCTGATCACTCTCATCATAACATTCCGACAACTCAATGGTAACTGCTAATTTTTTTTTTTTATGTTGTCATGGTCTGTTTCATCACTACATCCCAGTACATTTATATTATTCTTTTCAGTTCATTTTTGAGGGTTATAGACATAATATAATATACTTCACTGTCCACCAGACCGAGTTTCTTTAAAACCCCTTGGTGCTATATCTTAGCTATATTTTTGTATCTCTGTATATACTCTGAAGCAGCCGGCAGCAATATGTTGAAAAGACTCGTAAGATCTGTTGCAAAGTCTACATCTGTTGGGAATATTTACTTCTACACACTTGCGATTACATGTTCCTGGATCGCCATTACAAAATAGTTGTACAGACGTTAGCCATAATACGGGTGTATTTTATTTGTTTGCTCGATTTTACACAAATATTCAGTTCCATAGTGGAACCGAGAATGTACCGCGGCTTTAACGCAAAGAAAGAAAACATTCCGAATCTTCTCCTCATGTTTAGAACAATGTTAAAGAGCAAACGCGATAAAAATAAAGAGCAAAAAGCAACGCAGGATCGAATGTATTTCATCCATGAATAGAATCCATATAAAAAAATTCGGCAATATAATAACAAAATTCAAAATAAATGAATATTCTTCTCCAAATTTTACACATGAAAATTCATGATAAAATTATCAAAGTCCTTTGGTGATCAGTAACGCTCTAGGGTAAATGCTATCAATTAATATTTGATACCAACTCTAAGAATAAAAAAATCTTACTATATAAAACGTGACCACCCATAAAATGATTTTTTAATTAATTTATTTATTTATTAACGTCCACTTTTTGCAACTCAGGCTAATTGGGACGGGTTATCTACAAGTTACCACCCTTTTCTAGCTAGGGTGGGATTTTAGGACGTTATTTAATGAATTTCGTAACTAAATAATTTCCTTTGCCCAGGCGAGAATCGAACTTGCCACTCTAGGTTTACCATATGAGATAAAGGTCAACGCTTGAACTGATTTTTTTTTTTTTTTTTTTAATATATATATGAATTGAAATATGCTACTGAGAAAGCTAACAATCGGTACCTCGAAAGAATGTTGTATATATTATGAGATTTATAAGTGCCAATGTCATCCGTTATCTTTAACTAATTAACAATATTTTACATATTGTCAAATATCCCGAAGTATGGAAAGAGTCTATAATTATTCCTATATTGAGGTCAAATCAAGACATATCTCTTCCATCCAGCTATAGGCTGATTGCAATAATTAGCTACTTGTCAAAGAATGATTAACAAACGTCTAGTATGGTCCCTTGAATCAAACAAACTCCTTTCTAAATAACAATGTGGTTTAGGCCTAATCGCTCAACCATAGATCACCTTGTAGAATTAGAAAGTGGCGTACTAAATAATATTTTAAAAACTTATTAAATTATTGGGCCACCTTTGCCTTGAGTGCAAGTACGAGCCCAGTAAAAGGGAATTGACTAGGCAAACAGACAAATCTCTTCGCAGATGTAAGAATGATATTGTAATTACAAAAGCTGAAGATGTCAGCCAATTAATTCTCTCGCCCACGACGGTTTCAATTTCACGCCTCAAAGTCAATTACGTTTACTAATTACTAAGACCGTCTCACACGTGGCTAACCTGAGAATTAAAAAAGCAAATGGGTGATCTCGATTCACCACATTGTCTATTTCTTCCCTTAATAACATATTTATCTTTCGACGGGAAACCATTATTAATTCAATTTTTCCAATTACCACATTCTACTTCTCGGATATTAACCCTCCGTCGGGCGCGTGATCTCTCAGATACACAGTTTCTAGAAAAATATTTGCCACACCTCCTAGCATAGAGTGGTGTTGTAGTGCTTCGAGTTATGTGATTTAGAGAACTCCCCCTCAAGGTATGTTGAGCCACTGTGTTTAACGGAGTCGTCAGTTTCACCTGTCATTAAATTGTATCTCCTAGATACCACGCGCCCGATCTCGTAAGTTTTTTTGAAATCTGTATTTCATAAATATGTACATCAATTAAGTTTCTCTTTATTAAATGGAATCACATAAACCTAGTATTCTATTATTTTGGTCAAACATGAGCTTTCAAAAGAACTTGTACAAGGATATATTGCACGACGCAGTGACAATAGTAGACGTTTACCAACCGAACTAAGGACGAAACTTTAAGACTACACAGACTCATAAGAGTACACTAGCTCATTGGACCATACATTGAACTCAAGTACAGAACAGCATAAAAAAAGGCCCTCCGCTACAACGAACAAAAGAAAATGATGTGAACCAAGCAAAACTGAAAATAAATGTAGGTGCACTAATTACTGTTGTGAGATTTGCAAAAACAAAATTTGTTAACAACATAGTTCCACGCTTTGTCCTAATAGCTCTGCAAAAGAAATAACAATTAAACTTGTATTTTTAAAATTTGTTGATGATATTCATTAAGTCTTTTCTAAAAGTGATTTCATGCTACTTATTTTTGATTGAAGTTATATTTAGATAATTTTTTTATATTGTTCACAAATTGAAATGAAATATGTATAATTGAGGCATGTGCGTTTAAACAATTCCTTTTGATATTTGTGTTTTTAATTATATTTTAAAAATTATCGTCCACCATTTCTTTATATTATAATACTTGTCAATTTTAAAAAATTGTTTACTTATTTTAAACAAATACTTCCTCTTTTATGGTTTCTAATGGCATGCTGAACATTTCAGTACAAAATATATATTAAAAATCTGTATTTCCGTAAAAACGGTTGAGGTTGTATCTCTGAGATACACGCGCCCGATGGCGGAATATTCTTGACGCGCCCGACTGAGGGTTAAAACTCCGTAAACTAAGCCGATTTCCCACGTGTTGATATAACAACCTTTTGATCTCTGCTCACCCCTATTCCTATTCCCAATTTCCTATTTTTATGTAAAAACAACTAATGAGTAGAAGGCAGAGGGGGGTTGGGGGTTATCTGGACATTCGAAACAAGAAAGCACGAATAATTTGCTTAGTCTTAAGTTACGAAAAAATGCATAGAACAACACTTTCGATCATCAATAGTTAAACAAGATTGGTTCTATAAAATTTTATGATCTCGCTCTAATGTAGGAAATATTTTGAATTTACGAATTCCCACTTCATTTGTTGCTTTTCCCAATGAGTGCATGCTGTGTAGCTCTGAAGATGGAGGCAATAGTTTTTGGAATCGCTTAGCGCTGAAATAAAAAACTTGAGAAGATTTGAATGTTTTCTTCTCTCCAAGTAATTTCCCTTCCTTTTTTTTTTTACTTTGGGTGTAAGTACTAGCCCCGTAGGTTCTAACTGAATTTCATTACTATACTATGTTTTTTCTTTTGCTAAAATTTCAGGAACCCCGAGGGGTAATTTACATTCTTTCGACTTACGTATGCATCGAATTTTGTATCAAATAATAGACAGTAAACAGATTACAATTCATATCTTAAAAATGAAGCATTGTAAAAGTGAAACAGGTGTCAGAATTCTTGAGAATATAACAGATGGAGTCCGTAGATATTAGCTTCCGAGCTGTCAGGTTGGCAACATTTGTTCTACGACCTTTATGAACCCTAAAATAGCGAATTTATGTCTTACTTCCTTTATTAAACAGAAAGCGTTTTGTATTTTTGAAATTATAATGTAGACAACAGGGAAGAATATTTATTGTAGAATTACACGTTGGAAATCTGCTTCGACACCTGGGTTACGGACATTAGTTTTTAGTTAAAATTAATTTTGTAGAAAATGGTGCCATAAGATGTATATTAAGTCATCTTATAATCTTTTTGGACGGCCTTGTTTTCTTCCAACACCTGATCAGAGTTCAAGAAACTGGGATGAGGTGAGAATGACAAAAAATAGGACAACAAGTGGAATAAATTAAGTTAAAAGATAAGACGTGAAATGTATAATTAATTGATAAAAAGTGAATATTTTAACGCAAAGTAAAGCATAATTTGATTAAAAATGTAAAAGCAATTTTTCAAATACTTTGTAAATACTGAGTAAAGTAATGAGTTTTTCAACATCTCCATCTAAAAGCCTAAACATTTTTTTTATTTTATTTTTTTAAAAAAAGAGAATTTTTAAAGGAAAAATCAAATAAAAGGTTGCGGGAACAAAAAAAAATATACCTTAGTAAAAGGTACACAGTCTTAAGATGTTGCAGTATTATATTAATTTATGGACTACCCTTCGTTAGTAAGTCATATAGTTTTCAAGATTTAATTCGTTGATGGCAAATATGTGTTTTGATTCTTAGGTCTGACTAATTGGTGCTTTTTATCGTTTTATCAAATATTAGAGCGCCAGAAATTAAATATTGGGTACAGATTGTTAGTTCGGCCTTTGCATCTTTCTATTGTAATTAAAAATCAGAATTATTAATCTAAAAGCCTGTCCTTTTGCTCGGGAAAACTAGTTAAGTTTGAAGGAAACCATGACAACACACAGTATCCTCCCTTCATTTCTATTGCCTTCAGATTAATTGAAGAATTTTCTACGGAATACCAGAATTGTCAGAAAGCCATCCTACTAAGTATGCAAAAATCTAAAAGTGCACTCTGGTATTTTAGACCTGGTACTCTGGTACACACCAAATTATTTTAAATATGGATCCAGAATCTTATCATATTTCTGGAAGTGAGGGTAACAGAACCCAATAGCCTTTAGAAATGAAAGTCTTTTAAGCAAAATCTTTAATTATTGTTGAAGCTAATAACTTTGGCAAGTTATAAAATCTGGAATAGAAACTCAGTTAAATAACCAAAACAAAACTCCAAAAGCATCAAGAAAGTCCTTTATTTTTTTGTTGTTTGACACTGTCACTCAGTGTGGTTACTGATAACATTACTGTGTTATTGTGCATATTTATAGACAAGTACTTGTGCTTTAAGGAATCAAGTGTCTGAAGATAATAGGAAGGGGGTCTGAGGATGTATTGCCAAAAAAGAAAGCCCGAATAAATAACCTTGTGTGAAGGTGGGCTTTAATCAATATATATATATATATATATATATATATATGCATATATATATATATATATATATATATAATTGTAACCTCTGTCTGTACATTGATTTTTTTCTGGAAATTTCACGATAACTTTTCGTTTCACATGTCATAGACACCATAACTGCATTTTGTTTGTTACCTTTTCACGCATAAACGGCTGAACCGAATTTTATGAAACTCGGTATGTATATTACTACTAGCCCAACTTAGACTTTAGGCTATATTAATATCAAGGACAGGAGTGGGGGTTATGAGGTAGGCCTGAAATTAAAAAAATAGCGATATTTCCTTTCCTATTGGTATTTCGACAAATATGCATATAACAAAAGTTGTTTATTTTGTTATTTAGAGTAACTTTTGTCATATATACTGTCGTCGTATTCCGAAGTACAAACGCGTTATACACCAAAAATTATAGCGGGAGTCTACAATTTTATTTGACACGAAAGACTCAACGGAACTAAATACAACTCGGCATGTGTATTAGCACTAACACCTTTATAATAAGCCATACCAACATTTCTAGGGACGGGCAGGAGTGGGGGTTGTGGGAGAGGCTTGAATTTAAAAATAGCTGTATTTCGTTTTCAATTGGTTTTTCTTCAAATATGCACATAACAAACGTAGTTTATTTTTCTATTTAAAGTAAGTTCCGTTCAGAATTTCTAGAATTAATAGAAGCTATCAAATTTCAATTTGTACAGCGAATCCCCTGAAATATCATAGGAAGTTTAAATAGTAGCTACTACAGGAGTTAATGCCATTTAATAATATGGTTTCTTAGATGACGCATATGGTGTGTATTTATTATATCTACGATGTTATATATGTCCATGTGTATCATGATACTTATATCGATGATTTTTAAGGTGCATATTGCTCTAAGCGGAACACTAAGAAATAAAAAGTTATCTTTACTTTCTTTTGGAAACATTTTTCAGGTTTTATATATATATATATATATATATATATATATATATATATATATATATATATGAACCTTTTGTAATTAATGCTAATCTTCTATCAAGGTAATCTGGATTAGTTCTGGAACCTCTCGAAATAATCAAGATAACAAATAAATGGTGTGGATGGTGTGATACTCTCAGAAATGTGGAAAGGCATAATCTAAAAAACGTCCGTCACGCTGGGGCTGCGTTAACTAAGCAGATTTCCCACGTGTGTCACGTATTTGTATTAATCTCAAAACGTAAAAGTCAATGAGACCATTTATTTGGTATTTAGGCTTCAAATAAAGTACTTCTTAATATAAGTGCTTATTTTTGATGTGACATGAGTAGGACTGGGTTACTAATCAAAATGATGAAAAAACATGCATAATAACATTTATTGAACGTTACATTTTAAATAAGATTGGTTCTATATAATTTTTCTGTCCTACGGACAATATCATTGATATTAAGACTTTTCGAAATTCCCCTTCTAAACACCCTCCTCCCAATCTTCGGATTTTAACCATTAAAGAACTTGACCTATAGTTTTAGGGTGTTTGGAAGTAGATAGACAAACTACTGCAGGTGTCTCTACACACAAAAAGTAACTTAATTGTCCACATGGCTTATGTTCTTATTCCTAATAGAATTGGAAAAAAAATCCATATTCGTGATTTTCAATGTATCTATGTTTTATTACTTAAATTGACGCATTTCCATTGAAAATTTAAAAATCAGTAAAAAAAATCAGACCGCTGGAGCAGATAGCGAACATTTCACAATGAAAATATTTCCCAGCATCCTAAAAAATAGAATATAAATATATACATACACACAAACATATACCCGTATATATATATATATATATATATATATATATATATATATATATATATATATTGTAACGGTCGAGCCTTAGAGGTACTCCGCTGTCTCTCTATATCTATGAGATCAGAGTGATTAGTACTGGGCTTTAAAAGAGGTAGCAGCACCTGTCAAGGGACTGACAGCGGAGCCCTGTGAATCCAAAGGTCAATTTAGCAGGACAGGAATCGTGAGTCGACTCCCAAGATGCAAACAGAGTAAGTGTTTCTTTAATTATCTAGCCTAATTGTGCTATATCTCTGATTAAATAGATAAATTAGCTCTTATAGCAGAGATGGTGGAAACGGGAATGCTTGCCGTGCAATATATGACCCTGAGAAGTAGCCGCTAAATAGATTAAATTAAATTATAATAATTATAATTAACCTTTCGTTATAATATATATATATATATATATATATATATAAATATATATATATAATAATGGAAGAGTAGTGGTCAGAGTTTAGGTTAGGTTTATGAGCCTGTTGCTATCTGTGTTGCCTATCGTCCCCTTGCCTGGAGCAATTACAGGAAACACCCTCTCTGTCTGTTGGCCTTGGTGTATTCTATCTGGAGTGGCGGCACATCAATCGATCCGAAACCTTTCACCCCCAATACTGTTCCACCCCAATCCTGTTCCAACCCAACCTTGTTCCACCCCAATTCCTACAACTACAGGCAGTACCTAAAGTCAAATCGATCAATGGATATTTAATCCCCTTTTAGGAAGGAGTCATTATTGACTTTAGTGAGGCTCAGGTTAGCCATGCGAGTCAAATCGCCGGCCGTTATCTCACATGATGAGACTATGAGTGGCGAGCTCGGTTCCCGCCTGGAAGATAGGAATTTATTTAGTGACAAACTTATTAAATAAAACCCTTTGTCTAGCTAGAAAATGGTATAACCTGTAGATAACCCGCCTCAATCAGCCACAGTAGTAAAATATTAACTTGAAATTTGGCTTTCTAATTTCAGCGTATTAACAGTTTTGGCTCTCCTAAAAACATCTAAACTAGTTCCGACGAAAAGTTTGTTCCTATCTCGCACAACACTGTGTCTATCAAAAATGACTACCGCTACAAAGCTTAAATTTCTGTAGGACTATTGTTATATCTAGAAGGAAGGGTTAGAGAGAGCTAAAAAAATAGAAATGTATTTTTTTCAGTAACATTATATGTATAGAATACTTGTATAGAAGCCTTGCTAGAAAATGGCATAATATGAAGCTAACCTCTCCCAACTAGCCACAGTAGCAAAATGTTAACATGGAATTTGGTTTTCTAATTTCAACGGTAATAACAGTTTCGGCTTTCCTGATCACATCTAAACTAGTTTCGAGAAGAAGTTTGTTCATATCTCGCACAACACTGTGTCTTGCAAAAAAGAATTGCCTTACAAAGCTTAAATTTCGGTAGGAGTATTGTTATATCTAGGAGGAAGGGTTAGAGGGAGCTAAAAAAAAAAAATAGAAATGTAATTTTTTCAGTACCATTATAGGTATAGAATACTTTTCTAGAATTTTTGTTATTAATTTTTTTATAATTGATAGTGGCATTTTTGGTTCTTTGTACAAAAATTGGTTTTTATATTTCAACAGAATTAACAGTTTTGACCTTCCTAACTACATCAGAACTAGTTTCGAGGAGTCTCCTATTCTTATCCCGCATACAACTAATAACTAGCCTTAGAATGGTGGAATTTTGCATTTAATAATTTTTTAGTATCTAGTGGGAGAGGGAACGGAAAAAAAAATACCAAATTTCTCTGTACCTATCTGAGATACTGAGAGAAAGGTACTGGTACAGCGGCCATTGTAAGAGATGATGAATATGAAATAAGCCTAACTAAGAATAGCAGAATATAAACCGCTGAATTGCATGCCACACACTACGGACAGAGTACAACGCTTGAAATTATAATATACTCTGACTCATTAATATACGCTGTCTACTTTCTTTCAAAAACATTTACAACACCCATTTCTTAATTATTCAGAATGTAGGACTTACAGCAATTAAAGGTAAAAGTTACTATGTAGTGAGTTCGAAGACATGAAACATTGTGCGTACAAAAAAAGTTGACGAACTCACCGAAGACACAGATAACATTCTGACTAACTAACTTACTGATTCAACTAAACTATTTAGACACACTACAGACAAATTTAAATGAATGACAAAAATGTTAAGAATACTTAGAAATCCACTTAAGATGTACGTCACAGAGAGGGACCAGCATATTGCAAAAATAAATTAAAAACTGAATTTGATTCACAAAATTCGACCATAGTTATTTTGATTTAGTGAGTAATTCAACATAATTTCGAACCATTTTAAATAATATGAATCAAAAGTTTGTGTCATGTACATAATTTATACCCAGTGTTCTAGTGAACTGCCAAAGTAGCGGAGCTCCTGAACCCATAAAATAAACAACATTAGAATTATGAATGATCAATGCATTAAGTGAATTTTCATATTTTACCTTTATTCTTATTATGTTCTTTACCAAGAAGTTGATTGTTTTTAATTTAGATAATTTATTGGTTTTTAACTTTATATCATGTCACACACGTTCATGGCTTTTATTTCTATTGGTTGACTATTTAAAAAAACATATATATAGATATAAATGTTGAATACATTATGTGCATTGACATCTTCTGATACACAGCGTTGGAACGGAGATATCGTATAATATTTTCAAATAATAATTTCAATAATGTGCTGCAAAATATTTTTTATATTTAATTTAATGGGAGTACACGAAAGACTTGTGGAGTTCGAATTATTTTTTTTCTATTCACTTAATTACGTCTGATTGTTTTGGGGATTTTGGCCATCATCTTTTCACAAATTATGTTTAAATCAAAACCTGAATAAATGAAATTCAGTTGAACCACTTTTTACAGATCTGTGTTTCTTTTGTGTTGTTTCGGTTCCATTAAATACACTGGTGTAAATGAAACTTTATAATCACATGAAACATATTTATCACTGTTAAATTGGAATAAGAATAATTTCTGTTGGTTTTATTTTTTTAAAGGGGCGAATGAAATGTCAAGCCGTTTTGAAAATGGAAGCTAAAAGACACAAGCCAAATCGGCATTTTATTTTCGATCGACATCAAACTAAAGGGATATTAAAGTGTATCTTGTAAAACTATACCTACTTATTTGGGGATACCACAAAAAAGCAGATGAGTCCTTTAAAACCCTCAATTATCATAAGACAAAATTCAATAACAAAACTATAATGAAAAGAAACAAAATAAAAACAATATTAACTAGTAAGTTAAACAGACCAAAAACCACGTATATAATATAAACAAACAAAATAAATATGAGTGTTAAATGTAATACTTCTGCGAATGGCTATTCTCTAGTAGAATCTTAACGAATTATTTATATTTCATCAAGTGAAAAACTATACATATTGTTCGTTAATGCTCAAAATTAGACAAGGACTGAGAAATTCTGAAGCATGGCTGCTTGCTGTCTATTTAAATTCTCAATTCTTAAAATAACTTGACTATTTGTGTCCGTTGGAGGGGGAGTAGAGAGTATATCTTAACTTGGGGATATATCAATTTTATGAGGAAGGATTTTCATGAAGTTCTAAATTTACGAGCTAACATAAGAAAAAGCTTCAGTAACATATGAGTTGTTCGAAGGGGATTCTTATTATTGACACTTCAGCTGTTCTTGACTGAAGTAATGAATAATAATGTATATTTTCTAAGTTTTTTATGATCTGCACTGCATTAGATAAGAAGGATAGGAAGAAATGGAAGTGTGGATTTAGACCAAAATCACAAGAACCTGTTGAGCTTAAAAGAAAGAAAACTGGTAGGTTCTCCAATTAAGTAATTTCCTTGTAATGATCACGGAGAAAATAAGGACGAAGGATTTCGAGCTTATTTTAATTAAGCCAATAACTTTGGCTTAAATGAATTTCAAGGTAAGATTATTGAGCATTAATAAAGCGAAGCCATTTATATCTGCCAAAAGTGCATTGAACGGAAACCAATGTTTCCTATTAAAAGGTGTTACTTCATCTTAATGAGTTTGTCAACCCGATATCATTGCACAAGAATCCTTTGTTTTATTTTGTAACGTTGACTTAATCTTAATTTTAGACTATTTTAACTGCAGTTTGTGTTTCATTATAAATTAAACATACTAGCAACTCATTGAAAATCTAAAAAATAAATAAATTTCTGAAATATTATGCACTAACCGTATTACCCGCGTTGACGGGATGAAATAGAAATTTTTTCCGTTTAAATATAAAGATTGAGTTAAATTATGAAGAAATGATCCATTTATTTTCATCACGTAACAGAAATGTCCTGTGATATGTACAATAACCGTTCAGTCATTCAGTTTTAATTCCTACGAAACAAAATGTGACAATTGAGTGAATTGAAATATGGAATATACATATTTGGTTTACTATGCTCTGAGTAATCCCGTTGTTTCCGTCAATTTGCTGTGATATCGTTTTACGCGTGAGGCATGGAATTGCTATTTGAAGAATATTGGCTATCTTATAATAGTTCATCAGATTACAAAAATGTAGATACCCGTCAGAAAATAAGGAATGCATCATCCTAGCATTCGAATTCATCTCAAAATCAGAATGAGATGAAGTCATCGTAATCACCTGGCTGTGTTGAAATAAAAATGGTTTTTGATGGAAATTTATGAAGGTTATATCAAGTAAGCCCTGATTTCTGCGATTAGTAGAAAACCATAAATACAGCGTGTTGTCACAAAAATCATTCCACAAATACATATACTAATCTTGCAGAACTACTCTGCCCAACAAAACCCCACGCATAGACATGATAGTAATTTTGAGTAATTCGTGTTGTATAAATTGTTCATTAACTCGAAAAATTTGATTAAATTGAATAGTACAAATTTTTAAGTTTTCAGACTTGAGTAAACCTTTATTTCAGTCATACCCAGCTTGACTAACATTTTTTCTTATTATAACGTAAATAGAGAATATAATGTGATATGACGTCATATCAACAAGTGAAAAATTCATTTAGCTTAAGATGTATAACATGCCCGAGAGTGTCTAATAATAATTTATTGACGGATTTAGTGTATACCAGCAATGTCTTCGGTAATGACTAAACTAGGATTACTTCTTTTGTTGGTATTTCTTCTACAAAATATAGGTAAATTTTTTTTCTTGTGAATGCCACTCCGGACGGGTTTGATCCCAACATGATTAAAAGGAATTTATTGAGTAACTACCACTCTAATGAAAATCCTTAGTTCCGTCCAGAAAAGAAAATAGTGGTATTGTGTAAATTACCCAAATCCATAGCCGGGTCGCTAATATAATATGCATATATTAGATCAATGGGGACACTAATTAATACCATTTTTATTCAGTAAATGTTATGTGAAAGAAATTGTTTTATTTAATTATTAACCCCCTTATTTTCTACTATGGCTAATGGGGGTAATCTACAGGTTACCACCGTTTTCTAACTCGGGTGGAACGTAGGATTTTGTTTAATGATTTATTTATTTATTTATGTGTGTCACAATTTTAGCGATATCACACTTCTCATATTATTAAACTAAGAGTTGGTATAGCCACCTTATAACAAAAGAAAAATATGTTAAAATATCTACAGTTTAATGAGTTCTTCACTAATTAAATTCCTATTTGCCAGACGGGAATCTAACTCGCAACTGAAGGTTGAGAAAGATATTGCTTTCAAAATATGGTAAATTAAATGTGAAGTTGCTAGTCAATAATCTTGGATTCTAATCACATGAAAAGCAAGAGCTCTCCGCGAACGTTTTTGGCGGGGGGTATTAGTGTATTGTTGTATATTAAATGAAAAGTAGCACAAAATATTTATTTTATCGCATGAACCAGATTTCAAGATATTTATCAAATCTTCAGTATAAACAGTGGCGTATTAGGTGCTCTAGAACTGTAGCCGGTTAGAGACTTTACATTCTTCAATGAAGGAAACTACAAAAGGTTTTATCGAAGAGTAAATGATAATGAGGCTTAAGAGGGCAAGAGATAAAATGTGTGTGTGTGTGTGTGTGTGTGTGTGTGTGTGTGTGTGTGTGTGCAGTTAGAGAGACCAGGAGACGTAGAAAATGAGTAGGCATTAGAAGCTTAGAAGAAAAGAAGATTGAAGCTAGAAAATCAAGTAAAAAAAGAAAGAAGCTGGTTTTTGGTTTATAAAATGGGCTTGATAAATCTGGATCAATTGGTTCCTTTCCGGTCCAGCATTTCGGAAGATAAAGTTTTAACATGGACTCAAAGAGACCTTGGTACAAATAAAGAAGGAAGGATGGAAAATTTGATCCCAGGTGGCACACGATGGAGGAGATGAGGAAAAAAGGAGAAGGAATGCGAGTGGGTGGGAAAGAGGGGGTGAGTGTGTGTGTGTGTGTGTGTGTGTGTGTGTGATAGGGAGGAATGGAGAAAAAATCCTGCCTGTCTGGAACACACTGTGACTGAAAAAAAACCTAATTAAAGAGTTCATGTGTGAGAATGAAGGTGTGAGAAAGACTGGATGCATGAGACTGATTAGTGTAAAGGGGTAAAAATGATGGGGAGGGTGGCTTGCCATTTAGAAAATAAGAGAGAGAGAGGGAGAGAGAGAGGAGAGAGAGAGAGAGAGAGAGAGGAGAGAGAGAGAGAGAGAGAGAGAGAGAGAGAGAGAGAGAGAGAGAGAGAGGAGAGAAGAGAGAGAGAGAGAGAGATAGAGAGAGAGAGAGAGAGAGAGAGAGAGAGAGAGAGAGAGAGAGAGAGAGAGAGAGAGAGAGATAGAGAGATAGAGAGAGAGAGAGAGAGAGAGAGCGAGAGAGAGAGAGAGAGAGAGAGAGAGAGAGAGAGAGAGAGAGAGAGAGAGAGAGAGAGAGAGAGAGAGAGAGAGAGAGAGAGAGAGAGAGAAAGGGAGAAAAGTATAGGCAGCGACAGAGAGGGGAACTCGCAGCGAATAAAAGGCGTAATCTCCTTCAAATTAAAAAGTAAACAAAAATTACAAAGAGGAAGTAATTTTCGATACAAAACGTGCGTTTGGATTTACACATCACGTACTTAAACAATACTTACATAACACATTCCACACATTAAACATTCCACTAAGATGGTGTAGTCACCTAAACGTACACAAACATCCAATATTCAACCTAGAAATTGGGTAATAGGAATGTTGAGTAGTTCCTTATTTAAGCTCCTTTTGCCAATAACGTCCCAAAATCAGCTGCAGGGTAATCCGGTTAGTCATCGAACACGCCCATGAAAGAATCCTAAAACATTAACCTCTTTACATTGAGCTTGAGGGGCAGACGGGCATCTAATTTATCGTACAGTTGGAAATGTAAAGTTCTGATTATGAGTAAGCCTCCCTGTCGCTGCTAGTCGTCCGTTTTCGCCTCAAAGCCGTAGCACTTGCATCTATTATACAACCGAGATATGACCATCAATAAAATATACAGGAAACGTTGATTTACCCATGCAGCTATCTTATTCAAAATATGTGCGTATATTTTGTGTGTTTTAAACCAATTCAATTAAATTATATCAGTTTTCAGTCAGCTGGCTGACTCCAGATATTAATGTTTTTTTAGTTTTGAAAATTGTGTAAGTTTGGTGATAGAAAGACACTGTTTAGGTTTATCATTTTTAATTGAACTATTTGTAGTCAGAGCAAGGCGTTAAACATTTTTCTTTTTTTTGTAAGCACCTGATGACAGGAGGGTACTGCCGATAATCCTTGCACTTAAATAAGCAACTTGGTGGGAAGACTTCCAGTTATGAAGACCTGTATCCCAAATGTGCACCAAACGAATTATAAAACGAAACTATACTCTGAGACCAATTCTTTGATAAGTAAGTATATTGAGTTGGGTTACTTGGACTGAGGGTAGATGGTGCTTGAAATTATCTGTGTTAGAGAGTAGAATGACATACATATTGTCTAGAACTAATAGGACAGTTAAAGAGAGGTTGTTCAGGAGAATGAAAGGGAGGGACATTGAGAGAAAGATTCAATGATGATGGAGAAAAGAAGAGGAAGTAAGATAATGACCCAGGACACTGAGAGCAAAACAAGAATCTCTATAACCAAGAAATTAAAAGTTAAAAAAAAAAAAAAATCGACATAGAAGTTTGGACCTTAAACCGTCAGGAATTTCGATTTCAACAATTTCAACAGTTATTCCAAAAGTTTGTCTTAAACGACTAATGACCAAGGTCATGCAAGACTAAAATTTTGGAAGCCATGTACATATCCAAAGTCCTGGAGAATGTAGTTAATTTCATAACATTCACAATGAATTTAAATATCTATTGTGCCTTAGTGTTAAAGAAATTAAAATATAACACAGATAATTATGGCATAGCACTTATAAGGGTTTTAGTACCTACCTTGTTAAAGATTAGTTATTGTTAACAAATTACTACTTAGTTTACGGCAGATTATTATATGAATTTTTTTTTTCTCCTGTGGAGATTTTTATTTATTATGACTTGGAGGAATAATTTTATTGGTTTGTTAGTACTCATTTCCCCACTATACTATTAGAAGTGGTAATGCCCGCGAGGGAGAAATGTCTCCCAGTGGAAAAATGTAATAAGTTGGCTTAGTTGAGACCTTAAGGTCCTTTGTTTTGTTTTTCCTGAAAGTAGAAAATGATCCACTATTTCTGCTGGGAATTTTGTTATGGAGTGTCGATAGAGATTAGTTTCTAATGATGCATGATAGAGAGGGGTGTTAATCACTTACTGATTGTACAGAATCAATAGGACTGATGAATTCCTTTGGCGGGTGTTGTGTATTTACTATCAAATCTATAATAGAAAAGACCGATTTGCACCAATATGATCGGGAGGAGCGGGGTTTTCGGGGGTTGGAAAATGAAGAAATTCCTATGGATGAGAAGGTGGGCAGATAGAGTGGAAAGATGTAAAAGAGTGTTGCTAAAAGTTGTGGGAGAGAGAGATAGAGAGAGAGGTAATTGATAAAGAGGGCTAGAGAGGGGAGGGTAGGGGCGTGCCCTGATGGCGGCCCCCCCAATGCCCTGCTGTTCTGGCCCATAACCTCAAGGACTCTTGCGCGCCGCTCTCTCCCTCTATCACTTCCCCCTCTCGCTCCTTCTCTCCGGGTACCGTCTTGGGGAGGCCAGTGCTACCTAGATCACCGCCCATGGTTATGTGTGTCTCCGCCAATGCCCTGCGACAGCCGGCAGAGAGTGTCCGTCCGTCCGGATCGAAAGGTAAACCAAACCCCGACGACAGGACAGAAACCCCCGCGAGGAACTCAAGGGATCTCGGCCGTCCGAGTGCGTTAGCCGATTATAACCTGACGGAACCTATTGATCCTGGGTGTGTAACCTTCCTCTATAATGCCGGCACCGTCTCCCCCTCGCCCCTCTTCTCTAAACCATAGGCTATTATGTATCGTTTGCTTCTAAACACCTCCAACCACACCAATATACTGCGCATTAGAACAATTTATGCTGCCCTGTCAGCGCACTATGATTGCCGACTGCTCATCCATCTCATCCCTTCAACCAATTGCGCCATTCAGCGCAAACTAGCCTCTCTCAAATTAAGATATTATCCTTCCGAAGGCTAATTATCCAATCCTGACATCCTCCCTCAGAGGTACGCTGGGGAAATCTCTGAAACTCAGGCGGGCGTTCATCACCAATTTCCACAAAACCACGTGTGGGCATACAACCGAAGCTATCAACACGTTGTCATTGATGCAAATTACAATAATGTAAATTGACCCCACGCACAAAAAGCCCAACTTCTGAAATCAATACTCAGACGACATTCCTCTCCTATATTCCTAAGTTTTTCGCAATCTTCTGGCATGGTGCAAGAATAGCCAGTGCAAGTCAAAACTACAAACTGAAATTTCCTGTGACTAATGGACTTTCCAAAAACTGGAAACTCTTCTGTTGCTTCAACAACAAAAGATTTGGCACTGAGAATATTCTCAGACCAAGTATTAAAATTCCAAGGGCTATTCTTCCATTATGCCTAATTTCTTCTCAACATATTCATTTTTATTGTACAATGATCTTATAAGTTATTTTTGTTCTGTGTAAATGAGCAATTGAATTGTTTTATGCTATAATCATTCTTATACACTAGGACCAGGAAAAGAAGAAGGAGAACAAATAAAACAGGTTATGAAACAGCTACAGAAATTTAGCATTTAAAGTTATTGTCAACGCAAGTCTTAAACTCATATTTACAATGGAATATTTTTATTATATATATTTAGTTTCATGTATGTATAGTACCTGTAGTTAATACGTTTTTCTTAAATATTATATTTGATAGTTCAAATCTTGAATAGTCTTCATTTTAGTGGCTGAAATTAGGGCATATATTTATATCTAACTAACTATGTTTTACTGATTGACATTACCTCAGGATTTTATTTCATTTAATGGTACATGTATTGTCCGTTTTCGTTTTTATATTGCAGCCAATTTCAACAGCAAAACACTAAATATTGGATAATAGTCTAGGCACCTCTCTAAGAAAAAGCGTTAACTCTTACAAACTGACCATTTTTTCATCTTACAATCAAACGAAATCTATTCTTTAGAATTTATCAATAAAGCGATATTAATACATTCTTTTGACCGCCTGGTATCGTAACTCAGAGTATTCTGAAATCAATATTATACGGATTATTGATTTATGAAATGTTTCAGTGATTTCAAATTACCTGATCGGTCCAAGTCATTTAGGTGATACCAAAATTAAGGTTTGACTTAGAATTTAACCTCGTCTGTCCGTCTGAAAATAAATTGCAAAGTAAGCCCCTTATGTACTTCTGTAACTTCATTACAAACAGAGATGATATTTTTCGCCTAAATAGTAAAATGGTTTCATTCATTTATCTTCTTTATTTAAAAAAAACCCAAAAACATAGTGTTACCTACCATTCAAACACTTTGAAATGTAACTCAAGCTTTTCTAATTACACTAAATGTAGAATATTATCTAACTATTGTCAAATTAATCTAATTTTGGAAAATTATATTGTCTAAAAGTCTTTTAGCGCTATCCTATTTTATTAAACGATTACAGTTATGTTTCTTCTTTAGCTTTTCTGGCTTGTCTCTTACCACTTCTTATTGCTAACAATCCTAATTTTAAATCAATGCTATTGCACATGGAAAGAATTCAAACTGTGCAATTGTGAAGATAGTTAGCAAGTTGCTAAAGCGTTTGCCAATCGCATATTCATGGGATAACCAGGTCGGGGTGAATGAAACCTTCACTATTTGCATTTGATTGCTAATTGAATCGTAAAGCCGCAATAACGGAATGTTAACCAGTAATAAAGCCAACTACAAAGTCATTAATTTCATAGAGGCTAGCCATCTGATCGCCTAACATGTGTATATTTATAGATTAGATTTCTCTGGTGTTAGTTTAACATTTATGTTTTTTACTCTTATATAAATAAAATCTAAACAAGAGTGTAAGAAAAATTATGTTCTTTTTTAATGTGGAACATAAATTACACTTTAAATTATTTTCCTTGGATATGGTAGTAATGTGGAGTCAGTACTGATGAAAAATTATTTAATAATAAATGTACCCCTGGTCTTGTTTAGGTATTTAACCAGATACACATCACATGTTCTTGGAATTTGTTGCTCGACAATAGTAAAAAGCTATTTATTGCTAAACCTGGTATTACCTAAATATATACACATCAATTCTAAAGAAATGTAAGGAAAACTCCTTTTTTGACAGTACCAAGCACCTAAATCAATTGACCTAATCGATTGAACGCTATTTATTGCCTATGTTTTAAAACTCACTTCAATTAAGTGAATTTACTTTCCAATTAGATATAATTAAAATTTCTTTAATAATATTGGTACACAAGAATCATTTTCCAAATAAAGACATTTATTTTTAGATAAATTCACAGTTGCAAAAGTAAGGTTTTCTAATTTATAAATGCCGGTAAACTAAATTTATATTTACCATAAACATAAAATTGCTATTTATTCATTAAACCTGTACTATTTTCTGCCTTTGATTTGTTTAGAGATATTTGGTAAATAATAAATACAGTGGAGGATAATGGAATTTCGTAGCTAGTTTGTTAAATTCATCGGAATTAATTTTTAGGTTTACTTAAATGTCAAAACGCCCATCTCAGGATACTTAGTGATTTTAGCATTCCCGGCAATTTAAATAAGCTATTGTGGTTGTTCACAAGACCAATTTTCAAAAAAAAAAAAAAAAAAATCATATGTGTGTGTGTGTGTTTATATATATATATATATATATATATATATATATATATATACTTGTTTGTTATCGCTCTAGCGGTCACAATTATTGTATGAGGGTTACCAAACTCCTTGTACAAGCGTTCTTTGTAAAACTATAGATCTAGTTCTTTAACGACTCTAATCGGATCTGAGAGGGAGGGGGGGGGGGTTCAGAAGTGGAGAAAATAAAAAATTCAAACTATTTCTGTTTCTATATATCGGATAGAAAAAACAATATCGCCAATGTTGACCAAAATATTGCTACATTGATATTTGAATTGTTTAATTTTCATTCTTTACAAATACCTTCCTCGTTAAGTCATTGCACTTTAATAATAAACAAATATTATCGATATTATTAAAGATTAAGTAACAGGATACAGTCATTTAATTTTAAAACCATACGATATTTGAAAAAAGAAAATAATTTCCTCATACAAATTTCAAGAAAAGCATAATAAGTTCTAAACTGTTACAATTTGCATTCTTCTGGATGTATATTTTTAAATAAATTCCGTAATCACTGGATAAAAACGCATGAATTGACTCGTTATTAAGTAACTAACTTAATAGGCGTTAAATGAGTTAAAATATAAATAAATTTGGAGTTACAATTGACATTTAATATTTCTGGAGTGTCGAACAATGATTAGAAACCGATATATATTTTAATTATATTTCAGAAAGTGAATAGGTTAATAGCATACTTGAAATTTGATTTGCCTTCATAAAGAGTTACTGAGAATTCATTTCTATCGAGTATTTATATTCTAAAACATAACAGACATCTTAAGTTGACTGAAGCATTGTTCACAAATATTTTAGACAAAGTGAATAGTTTGTTTATTGAGAATTGTGGGGAGATCTATTAAAACGCCTACTGAAGTTTGAACTACTTTAAAAATGTTTAGACACCGTCTTATGAATTAACTATCAATCATTTTAAATAAATTTGAGTAAAAACCTCTGCATAATGTACTATCGATATTGTAGGGATATTAAATGACTTTGGCTACTTAAATGTTCTATGAATTATAAATTCAACAAAGATGAAATGAATTTAGATATTTACCTGAAACTGACTGAGGTGGCCTTTGGCATAACGGCAAATTAGAATTCTTGCATTCTTTGACACTATTTCACTGTTCTAACGATCTTAAAAAGGATTACAGAAAAGAAAATTTACGAGAAAAACTAACAAAAAATTAAATTCTGTGTGTAATGAATTGAATAGCAAGTTGGTAGAAGTTGTTCAGAGCGGGGTAGTTAGTGTACTGGCTGTGCGGGGGCGTGGGAGACATATGGTTTGTAACCTCATTAACCACTGGTGAAACCTTCTCCCAGGGCCTGACCTGCCTGGGGGGGGATGTTCTTCATTTAGATTCCCGCCATCAGCTCAGCTGTTATAGTTGCATTGCAAGCAGAATAACTCTGGTCCACATTAGTGGGGGCAGGCCGAAAAACGGGCAGAAAGTCGGCCACGCAGGGGCACTGTGTTAATTCAGCAGATTTCTCTCTTGCTGACACACTATTGATCACATCTCACCATGTACTCTCCATTTCTAAACCAAAATCGAGGAGAAGAGTGGATTTTGTGAAGAGTGAAAACAAGAAATTACGAATAAGTCGCTTTATGTTAGCGTTACAAATTAATGTATATGGCAACAATTACTGAGCAACAATTTAACAAGATTGGTTCTATAACATTTTTCGAATTGACTCTTAATAAACTAGCAATTTCGAATTTTCCATTCCTTTAACACTCCGCCTTCCCCGCTCCGATTTCAGCCGTTAACGAGCTCGATGTATAATTTTATATGAAACGCCTACACAAGTATATCGAGTTTGGTAAGCAATTTCCGTAAACTCATATACATATATTTTGGTTTGCTATATATACATATATATACGAGTAGGACATGTGAGATGTTTAGTTGCCCCGAGGAAACTCAAGAAATTCACAGATTCATCAGAATTCTACGTATGTAGTGAGTGTAAAACAGACGTAACGAGCTCCGTTATCCAAGGAGGACCATGTCTCCACTTGATTGTCGGGCCCCGAGGATCACATTATGGACCCGGAGGATCAGTGACTAGTTCACCCTGTCAACCAATCTGTGTGTCCGGATCTAAGATACACACAATCGATAGCAATCCTCAGAGGCCCAGAGAATTATATAGTCGTTAGACTCCCGCTGATCCATAAGCACTGCGAGATTAGCGTTGTATGGTAGCAAACCCGTGAACTAATGTTCTCAATGGGTTAATACACCGGCGTACTCCATGTACTGTGAGAACCACAAGGATTCATTATGACAAGGACTCCGTCAGGCTTATCAACAAACTTAAAACCGTAGACGTGTGGGGACATTATTCCTGTGATCTTCATAATTTAACCTTTCTATGAGACAGTAGGAATTAATCATCTTCATCATCATGATATCCATTAAACCTTGTGTAGCAGTACTATGCTGTGTGAGGCTGTCTCTTGTTGAGTCAGGAGAAGGTGTCTTTGTCTCGTAGCAACTCTCTTCTCCTCCTCCAAACCATTCCTCGCTTCTCCAACTCTTTCATCCCAGTCCTTCCTCTTGGCTACCTTCTACATTAGTCTCTTCGGTCTCCGATTGTTCTTACTTAAGGAAAACATACTTTTTGATACCACGCCTCATTCTGTTTCCCCTGTGAGGTCTCAGGCCGGGTGTGCCCGATTTTGTTTCGTCCAGAGGTGCGCCCGACGGAGGGTTAATCCTTCCTAACAAGGTGTCCGAGCCACCTTAGTTCCTCTAGGATGTTCTCGGTCGGTTTGACTGTCTTGTCGGAAGTTTTCTTCCATTTTGCAAATGAAACGAATCCCCATGGACTGGATTCGGTTTTTGTGTTAAGAGTTGAACGAGGAGGTTCGGACATTCATTGATTTATACACAGCCATTTTAGTTTTCTTTGTGATTTTTCAAATCTTGTCTGAACTGAGGAATCAAAATATTTTTCTGCGTATTCCGATTCTCTGAGACACTTCCTTATCGGTGTAGTCCATTAACATTGAGTTGAACACCTCATTCAGATCTGTCTCCATTTGATCTTCTCTGTGGTTTCTATTGCTGTCCAGCGACTTTAAAATAATGGTAATCCCTTACACCATAAAGCCACTGCTCATCTAAGCATACAAAAAAATATATATATAACCTGTAGCTCAAGGAAACGAAGAAATTAATTTATATTAGTTCCTTTTGTCTAATGGGGTTGTTCGTGCCTTCTCAACGCGCCCATCTCAAGGAATCCTATATACAGAGATATAACTTGCCCTCATGAGACCTTTTCTTATTTATTAAAAGCTTTTTAAGGAAAAGGTTCACTAAGGTTGATGCTTGTGCTCTATATACCAAGGAAACGAAGAAATTAATCCACATATATTCCTCTTGTCTAATAGAGTGATTAAGGCAGCTTGGCCTTCTCACACGGCATCCCATCTCAAGGATTCTTATAAACAGAGACACCGCTTGCCTTCATGAGACCTTTTCTTATTTATTTAGATTTTTTTTTAGGAACAAGTCTCACTAAGGTAGTTCTCTGGACTCGATAGACCAAGAAAACGAAGAAATTAATTCATATTAATACCTCTGGACTTATAGAGTGGTTTAGGTAGGCAGGCCTTCACAAGGCACCCATCTCAAGGATTCTTATAAATTCAGATATCACCTGCCTTCATGAGACCTTTCATTATTTATTTAGATTTTTTTTGGAAAAGGATCATTAGGGTTTGTGCTCGATAACCGTTTTCTTGGCCAGTCGAGTACAGACACCAACCCTTATGAACAACAACCCTTAAAAATTCCTACTAAATAAGGGAAGTTCTCGCGAAGGCGGGTGATATCTCCATTTATAAAAATTCCTGAGATGGGACGGACGAAGGCCTAACAGGCAGAGCTGATGGTGTAGATGCCAGACCGGTTTCGTGGGACCGGCCGGCCTCATCGGGGGCTATAAACCAAATGTAATGAAGAACCAGTCTCATCCTCTCCTCCCCGGGGGCTTATCTTTATATAACCTCTACATCCCCGAAAATGGACGACACGAAATATTTTAATTCCCCAAATCAACAGAGAAATGTAGTGACAAATGTTTTAGAAGGAGTAAGAATGATATTGTAATTACAAAAGCTAAAGGTCTCAGCCAATTAATTCTCTCACACACGAGGAATTCAATTTCACGCCTCAAAGTCAATTAACTTAACTAATTACTAAAACCGTCTCACACGTGGCTAACCTGAGATTAACAAAAGCGTATATCCTAAGTGCTGGGCTATTAGGTCTCTCATATACTCCAATGTATATGATGAGACCGTAAATAAGAAATTTATCATTTGACGGGAAACCATTAATAAATCAATTGTTCCAGGTAACACATTTTACATATCGGGTATCAAAATAATTTTGAACGTACTTCATTTTCGTAATCCACTAGGTAGGATCAATGGACATTTGTGGAATTTTTTTCGAAAATCGCTTCACGTCCACGACCTACATAGCTCATTTCCCGTACGAAGGAGGAACCCCTTAAAAATAATTATTCTAAGTATTCTTTGAAAAGAAGCTCATTTTACCATCCGCTGAGAAGAATCAATAGAAAATTGCATTTTTTTTTGTCGATAATCACGCGTTTGGAGTACATAGTTCCTTTAGGAAAATCTGGTAAAGATCGTGGAAATAAAACTGGATTTTCTGATTTGAAAGAGGAAGAGGAAACGTGCAATAATGTGGCTACGTTCTTGAGGCATGTACTGCAACATTGAGTACCTGCATAGCACAACGACAGCTAACGACGTGTTAACAGACTCCAAGTTCGACAGTAACCACATGCAATTTGAAGAGAACAGTAAATCTCCTTGCACAGCTGTGAGTTACTGCCATATTTCAAAACTGACAGAAAAATATAGGACATACAAATCGATGCCAAATATTTCGACATATAGTACGAAGAAGAATATGCTGTGTACAGTTATATAAAACACATCAAAAACAGTTAACACGTACATATGTCATCATGGTCTAACTACTGCGTTTTGTAAACATTGTGCTATTTCGAAGATGCTCTTTTCACATTAGTATACCCACCGAAATCCATAAGATGTCGTCTCCAAAATATGATTTTCTAGGCCAACCCCTTCCACGATACTCAATGACCTTACCTTCAAATATATATGTGATGAAACCTTTGCGCTTTATGATATGCCCAAGTCGTTATGCCCACATTTTTTGTATGGCCTAGATATGACTGTTACTGTCACTTACAACATGTGCAACGTTGGACGTGTTTTAAATCCAGCTTGTTCCGGTGATTCTGCGCCAAACCCACACTTCCTTTGCTTCCAATATTAGCAGATTTCCCTTAAGGGAAACCAGCTATTGAGGCCGTACTCATGACGGAATGTTCTAATTTTTTCTTCAATTGTCCATCGATCCTACCTAGTAGATGACGAATATGAGGTCCGTTCAAAACTGTATATATATGTATGTTACCGCTCTAGCTGTCGCAATTTTTGTTTGATCGTTACCAAACTCGATATTTAGTCGTTTTATGTTAAAAGAAAGATCAAGTTCGTTAGCGGCTGAAATCAGAGGGGGGGGAGGGTTATAAATGGATAATGGAAAATTCAAAATATCTCCGTTACTATAAGATGGATCGAAAAAAGTGTATATAATACATCTTATTGCAAATCAAATGTACTATAAATATTGTTATATACATTTATTCTCTATCTTGAATATTAACCAAGATATTGGCATTTTTTTCAGTTTTCAGCCTTCAGTAAACCCCCACTTCTACTAGTGTTACATGAACAATACTCTGTTATATAATAAACCATATTATTCGACAGCTAAATACCAAATATTGTTTTCATTGAACTTTTACATTGTGAGATATATGCAAATACGTACTGTTGACCCCTTCTGTTGTTTTTGGATTACTAAAATTTGAGTGATAAAACTGATTCTGATTCATTACAAATTACAGCACTAGCTTTTGTAACTTGTTTTCAATAAAATTAATACGTTACATTCAGATATATTAAATTAATTGTTTGTCTTTCCGGTCTATCTATGCAGCGTTACGAAGTTGGCTTGCCTGTTTGTTTACAATTCAGCGGTGCATTGTACTTTTTCTGAGCATTCACGGTTGTATTACCTGTATGTATATTTATCTATTGTAAACCTTCGCGTGGGAAATCTGCTTAGTTTACGCAGCCCCTGCTTGACGGACTTTTGTCATCTCTTGGGTAGGATCGATGGATACTTGAAGATACAGTTTACGATCATCACGAGAGCAACCTAAATAGCTGATTTACTTTAAGGGAAATCTGCCGAAAACTCCGTCACTGACGGGCTGCGTTAATTTAGCAGATTTCCCATGTCATAGGCAGCTACCGGTCACACATCATGTAGTCATCATTTATCCTACATTAACAATACAGGGTCTTTCAAAAAGAGAATTATTATTATTTGTAGAGATTATTAACTAGTATTGCATATTTACTGAGCATTCATGATAGTGCTACCTGTCCCATTATCCTTTAATTTCTTCTTTTTATGATTCCTCCATAGTATTGTTTTTTTAACCTATAACGTGCTCTAAATTTTAATTTGTTCTTGTTCTTGTATTAGATCATTATGATTTGTATATGTACGTTAAATTTTACAAAATAATTAATATATTATTTCATTTACAAGTACATATATTTTTTTTGCAGGTAAGGAAATCAGTGTCTGAATTTATGCGAGTCTGAGGCGATCTCCAAATTTTGGATGGCACGTGAGGAAAAAATAATTAACTACTCTACCATTATATTGATAATTATTTATGTATTTAATTTATTTAAGTGTTTTGCGAATTGCACGATTCACACTGTTTCTTTTCTTTATAAAAATAAAAATAGTTGGTAAAGCACCCTTTTATAAAAAAAAAAAAATATATTAAAATATCTAGTCATAGTGCTTACGTTTCCCCCAGTGAAAACAATGTTATTTTATTTCTAATACGTTCGTGGAAATTTGGAATATTTTTCGTCAATTTCGAGGAAAAGTGAAGCTACAGTTACAGTTACAGAGATAATATGAAATTTCATCATTCTAAGGCTAGCCGTTTTTTAGTTGTGCAAGATTCGTACAGAAGTCACACCGAAACTAGTCAAAATAGATTCAGGAAGGGTTGAAACGGATGAAATCGGAAAACCAAATATTTTCGCGATTACAGTTCTTCTTTAACTTTCACTTTAACTACATGGAAGTGAAAAAATGTTAAATTTGAAAGGTGATAATTAAGCTCTGTTTTAGCAGATTTCCCATAAGGGAAATCAACAATTGAGGTCGTACTTGTGACACAATTTTCGAAATTTTGTCTTCAAATGTCCATCGATTCTACCTAGTAGATGACAAAAATGAGGTCCATTCAAAACTGTATATATATATATATATATATATATATATATATATATATATATATATATATATATATATATATACATATATTTGTCTGTTACCGCTCTAGTGGTTGCAATTATTGTTTAATCGTTACCAAACTCGATATTTGGTCGTTTTATGTAAAAAAGACAGATCAAGTTTGTTAATGGCTGAAATCGGACCAGTGGGAGGGGGGGTAGAGAGGAGGATTTTCGAAAATTCAAAATATCTCCATTACTATACGTCGGACCGAAAAATTGTATAAAATCAATCTTATTGCAAATTAAATGTACTATAAATATGTTTCTAGATATTTTCCGTATAATGAGTAATAACCGAGATATTTGTATTTTTTGTAATGAGTTTCGCTTTCAGTAAACCCCCTCCTCACTCCTATTAGTGACATATTAATAATAAGCTGATATATCATGAATCACCTCATTATTAGGTTAAATATAAAATATTGCTTTCAACAAAGCTTTATTTTACGAGGTAGAAACAAATACGTTCTGTTGAACTCCCCACCCCCTTATTTTGGACTAAAAAAATCTGAGTGATTGAGATAGAAATTATTTTGATTCATTTCAAATTACTCCACTAGCTATAGTAAATAGTTTCTAATAAAATTAATATTTTATATTCACATATATTTCTTTAATTGTTTGTTTTTCCGATCTATCTATCGATACTGCGCTACAAGGTTGGCTAACCTGTTTGTTTACAATTTGGCCGTATTCCGTTGTAGGGATTATTAACTTATATTGTAAATTCACTGAAAGATTTCTCATTGCCGTTTGTAATTATTCACTAATATTCACAAAAGTGTTACCTGTATGTATATATATCTATTGTAAACCTTCACTGGCTAACCTGCTTGGTCCTTAATCATGTGGACATCTCATAACCGTCTGAATCGTATTTTGCCCCCCCCCTCTTTCTATTTGCTTCCCGGATTCCTAAATTTGGAATGATTGTGATTAAAATTATTCTGGTTTATTATTAATTACAGTACTAGATATAATAAATAGTTATGAATAAAATTTATAACTTATATTCAAATATATTTCCGTAATTGCTTTTATTTCTAGTAAAAGCTGGCTAACCTGATTGTTTACAACTCAGACTGTTTGCTATCAGGAAGGTCCTTGCCATTTGACTTGCACTTTATTTGTTTATTTAATATTCACAGCAGCATTGTTTTTAATTTAATCTCGGAGCCTAACGGACGAGAGTTACTTTCCCGCCAAAAGCTAGTTTCCTTGACTGGCTCTCGTGAAATTTCTCTATTGTAAATCTTCACGTGGGAAATCTGCTTAGTTTACGCAGCCCCTGCGTGACGGACTTTTTTTTTCCTACTGAAGATCATAAACGACAAAAACAATAGATGTATTTAAAGTCAACGTTTAATGATTATATTAGACAGATGAATAGAAATAGAAAAATTTGTAGGATGTTATTCGGCGGAGTAATTGATTTTTTTAGTAATTAAAATAAGATTTATATGTCAATATAATGTTTTAAACTTTAACAGAGTTATTAGACGATTAGGCTTTCTCAAGGAATATTTTTCAAAGATGTTCTCGTTACGTGATGACATCGAGTTTGGTTGTGTTTCAGGACACTGCAGACAAATCAATGTATCCAATGTACTCAGACATATTAAAACATTACAACTACTGAAATTCGCAAGCTTAATTTTCGATTTGGGTGAAGTTACCATTTTTTAAAAAAATATATGTGGTTACTATACAAAATACACAAAAATGTGTACCGATCAAAACTGTGAATGCAGTCTATTATTACTTGAATAATATTAATTTGTGTTAAATGATTCTATATACTCACTTTAGACAAGTTGGTCGTTCTATAGTCTAGTTGTACGCTTCTATAGTCGTTGCCTGTTCTAATAGGCCCTTTTACTAAAAGTGAGGTACAATCAACTTTATGGCTCTATAGAGTACTAGATGAGGGCCAATAGTACTGGCAACCCTAGAAGTAGGGAAAAAAGAGAAAGCTTCCCTCCCAAAGGGTTGCCTAAAAGCAAATTGGGTTGTAAATATTCAATGTCTCAACCCTAGAAATCGGCTCAGAGGGACACACTTTCTAGGCAACCTCTTAGCATTAACAAAGGATTTCAGATGCACCACCACTATTCCAGTCAAGAAGCGTTCAAATATTTCTCAAAGTAATTTGTATTTGTTTATAAACGCACCATATCAAAGGCGAATTTCAAAGTTTAAGGTACTGGAAGGTTCATAGCCAATTAAGAAGAACAGTTCTGGCAATCGTGGACGACATTGTACTAATTATTAGATCAGCCATTGAGGTTGATTTTCAAAACATTTCCTCAAGTGTCCATCGATTCTACCCACTGGTCACAATTTTTGTTTAATCGTTACCGAACTCAATATTTAAACGTTTTATGTTAGACATTTCATTAAAGGTCAAGTTCATTAACGACTGAAATCGTACGGGGGGGAGGGGGTTTAGAGGGAGGAATTTCGAAAATCCGAAATATCACCTTTATTACGAGTCGGATCGAAAAATTGTATAGTTTCAATCCTATTGCAAATGCTATGTTCTATAAGTGTTGTTATATACATGTTTTCTCTAGCTAGAATATTAACCAATATATTTCCATATTTTAGTATTCGACCACCAATAAACTCCAACTCCCACTTATTGCATATTAACTATAAACTGTTATGTTATGAAGCACTTCATTTGAAGCGTAAGAAACAAATATTGTTCTCATTGAACTTTTAAGTTTCCAGATAAATGCAAATACGTGACGTACGTGGGAAATATGCTTAGTTAACGCAGCCTCTGCTTGACGGACCTTTTCACTCTATCTTTCAATGTCTAACAATAATTTCGTCATTTAAGATTTTACGTTGTTAAGTACATGATTCTTATTTGACCAATATATTTAAGATATTTAATCACATTCTGTGAAGGTGAAATTCACCTGGAAAGAAGGGGGTGGACTTAAAATTCCAAAGTTTTTAATTTGGAGCATCGGATATTAGTTCACTTTTTACGTGTGAAAAAATTGGATGTGAGTCACGAAATTTGAAAATTCAGGATTCGGGTTCTTGGAATTTACGGCTCGAAAGTCAAATTTGAGTAGTATCGTTTAGCAGAATTTAAAATTTAAAGTTAGGGCTGTGGTTGTTTAGGTAAAATAAAAATACTCCTTTTTATTGGACAATTATGTTTTGGGTTCTACCAGATATTTCTTAAGGAATATATTATGTGGTTGTACTCTTGACGGGATTATCGAAAATGTCAAAATAAATAAGTTACTTTGAGTCCGACAGAAAAATTATATAACTAATCTTGGTTTAGGTCTAATTATCGTTACACTTAATAAATGCTGGTCTATACACTTTTCAATATCTTGAATACTAACCGAGATCTGTTATTTTTTTAAAAATTTCATCCTTCTGTAAACTCCCACCTACAGTCATCGCATTTCATCGAGAAACCATAATAATATCCAAGCTTAAGCAACCAATATTGTTTTCAACAGATCTAAATGATATAAATTTGGAAATTGAGAACGCATGGTGAGATGATATTAGCACCTAGTGTGTCAAACCAGCACGTGGAAAATCTGCTCAGATTACACAGACCCTTATTGCTAAATTTCATGAATTTGTAAACTTTGAGCAAAGCAATTAGTTGACTCTAAAATTTGTGGTATCCCCGTTCAGTATAGCTAATTTTATAACATATGCCCTTACCCAGACTACACTGAAGTTGGTGTATATTGAATAATACATATATAGTAGCTTCAGTGACGAACTCACCAAATCGACTCCATCAGTTTGTGGAAAGGACTATGAAGTTATATGTTTGTAAGGGGAACATTTATTTTCATATGGGGCTTCTCATTTTCACCGATGGCCCGGATAAAGAAGAAAAAAAAAGGAAAAGTAAAACGTTTTCCACTCTCATATTTTTTTTTATTATCCATTCTGTGGGTCCGGATAAAGCACTTAAGTAAGGGATATTGTGAGGGAGGAAAACAATATGACCACAGGGGAAAGGGAAGAGAGTTTATTGTGAAGAGCATACAAGAAGACATCTTGTTATTCCAAGAGAGGGGTCGGCGATGTATTCCACGCACGTACCCTACTCCCCGGGATATCTCATATCGGCTAATGGAATCCAAGGAGATGAACCAGGATATCGTCCAGAAGTTGTCTCAATTCGGAAACATGTCTGCTGTCAACTTCAATATCGAACAAATTAGGACAGGCTCTTGCAGACATTGATGTCTGCTTCAATACTGTGGCGCCCCTAAGTTATCCTTTACAAGAACTGAAACATGAAGACTTCGATATCTCTTTAAATGCTATTGTACTCCTTTGAACTATGTTCAATGTTCAGTTTTGCCATCTCCTGGCACACACTTCCTGATCCTGAAAGTTAATAAATTGTATCATTCGGGGTTTTCACTAAATCGATGTTATCCAAGACACCTTGGTTCATAATGTACAAGTCGGAATGCTACAACCGAGTTACACCACGGTATTGATGGAGCAAGATAAGTTTATGGATCACCTGTATTCCTCAAAAATTCCAATCTTCCCAGGACTTCTCTTCTAGACTAATGGAATCCAAGGAGATTAACCAGGTTCTCATCCAGATGTTCTTTCAATTCGGATATATATTCGCCGTGAACTCCAACATTTAACATATTAGGAAGCTCTAAAGCTCTTGCAGACTTTGATATCTGCTTCAATATTATTGTTCTCCTTAGCTATCCTTCCCCGCAAACTACAACAGGGATACCCTTGTATAAAATGTAAAAGTCAGGATGCTACTGTCAAGTTGCACTATGCTATTCCTCCAGATGTAATCTGCCCAGAATACTCTTAGCATTCTTCACAGACACCCTCTGTCGAATGATTCCGATTTATTTATAGAGTTTGATTTTAATGTCAAGGCTCTCCATACCATACAAAAAAAAAGACCAAACATAGAGTTCTATATCTTAGTTTGAAGTTTAGATACTTATTTGTGAGAACTTTTCTGAGGGAAAGTTGCTTTAAGAGTGCTCGATTCTAAAACTAACACGAGTATCTAGTTCTAGGGCTCAATTTTGGTTCAACATACATCCTGGGTTCTTCATATTTTCTTGGCGAGGGTCAACAATAAAAAACATTTCGTGTAAACTTTATTTATACTGCCCTACATGTTTCGTGTCCACCTCTTCAGGGGCTCCGTATTTCTGAAGTGCTCGATTCCCTTTTACGTTCGTTCGTTTCGACTGTCCTCACTATGGAGGTCGTTAATACTGTCGGTATTTGAGAGCTTTCTCACATGATCTTGTCATGTTTCCGTTAGATACTATGTCCGACGTAATCCATTCATGGTATAGATTAAGATATTGCCTTCAGGGAGAAGTCACTCATGACTCATTCAGAAACATATCTTTTGTAATTAATTATGCTAACAAAATTCCTATGATACTGCCATCAGTTCCTATCTCTCTTGATCCATTCATGATAATTTCAAGAATATTTTATTGATGGCGGAAATGAGGCCAATTTAAAATTACATATATACGAGTATATGTATATATTTGTATGTATGTATATATACATACATATATATATATATGTGTGTGTGTGTTTGTGTGTGTGTGTGTGTGTGTGTGTGTGTGTGTGTGTGTGTGCGCGCGCGTGTGTGTTTCCATGGCACTGCTCTAGCAGTCGCAATTTCTTTTGTAACCAAACCTGATATGATAAGCGTTTCCAATAAAACTGAAGATCATTTTCATGTTAATGGCTGAAAACGGATCTGTGGGAGGGGTGTTGGAGGGAAGAACATTTAAAACTAAAAATATCTCTGTCAGTATGAGTCGGATCGAAAAATCAAATATTACCAATATTTTTGTAAATTTAATTTAAGTTGTACTTTAAACCTTTCTCTATCTTGAATATTAACTGACTTTTTTTTAATTTTCAGCCTTGAGTACCAGAAATTTTTCACCCTTTAACATATATCTGGAAACGTCTTATCCCAAGGCCCAATATTGTTTTCAATCAATCTTTACTTGATGAGATCCATGCTAATACGATGTGTGATGGTGTATTTGGAAAAAAGAGAGTACAGAGAGATGTATCGTATATATAAAGATTTTATTCAACACTAAAGAACATATTCGTTAACGCTAGAAATTGAACCGGAATAGAAGGTAGAAAGAGAGAAATTCGAAAATTCATAATATATCCGTTGTTATGAGTCGGATCGAAGAATATTACAGAGCAATGTTAGTTAGACTATTTTTTGCTAATAAGCGAGTTATTTGTACTTTAATTCTTTCAGTCTTCATTAAATCCCCAGTTCTACTAATGAGAGTTTTAATTAGAAATAGAGAATTGACGTCACGACGAGATCATTAGTGAGTCATGCCTGCGCACGTAAAAAATCTGCTTAGTTTAGTTTAGTTAGTGACGGACATTTTTAAGTCTGTAGAAGAAGTTCTGTCTTGGAATTATCTTATCTGGAGTGTAGACATCTTGTTATTCCCTCGTGCATATCGTGGGGGTGTATTCGAAGCACGTTTGCCGGCAGGAGTAAAGCCTGCCTTAGGAATGGTTTCCACGGTGATGGGGCTACTCCATCCCCTCCACCCTTACTCCCTTTATTTAGTTTGTTATAACCCCCCCCCCTTTTTTTAGTGGGATTAGCTTCCGTTTCCATGCAATTTTAAAATTAAATTTCCTCCCTCACCCTCCTGTCAGTCCGGGTAGAACCCATTTGGCAATTGGAGGGCGGGCTTATCTGATGCAGCCTGCAAGAGTTATTGTTCTTGTTAACAGTAAACTTGTTATTAGTTCCTTGTTCCATTTTCTGGGCTCTCATTTTAATGCATTTTCTCCATCTTGCTCTTAATTTCCTTTGTTCAGGATCCAAGCGACGTGCTTCAAATGGTAGAAATATCTTGGGTGTATTATGATTAATAAATTTAAATGAAGTTAGGGGTGGAATTTATATTTAGAATATTTACTATAAAAGGAACAATAGGAGGTTAACATATTAACCTGTGCATGTACTGTTGGATGGCAGTGAGTGGTCATACGATGACCCACGCAGCCAAGGTCCCACTAGGATATTTTCAGCAATGAATGTGTTTTTCTACTAAAATGTTATTAAATCAATAAAATTATGGTAGGAGAGATAGTGGGGGTTTGAATAGTGGAAATAATACTTTACTGTATTGAAAAAAGATTAGAAACTCATTATAATTATGTCATTTTATTTAGTCCTGTTAGAATTCCTCTTGTTTCCAATGCCTTTCTGTCCATTTTGCAACGGTAGGAAGCACAAAGACTGTCTGTTGCGTTTGTCGAGGGTATGTGGCGTCCATTGGCCGTGGAACGTGGAATAAGGGTGGCCACCCCAAGGAGGGCAAAAACTAGAGAAAGCTGCCCCGGGCAAGGCTATTCCATGCTTAAGGGTTGTAAATATTCATGGTTCTTAGTTCTCTCTCTCTCTCTCTCTCTCTCTCTCTCTCTCTCTCTCTCTTACTCCCTCTCTCTCTCTCTCTCCCTCTCTCTCTCTCTCTCTCTCTCTCTCTCTCTCTCTCTCTCTCTCTCTCTCTCTCTCTCTCTCTCTCTCTCTCTCTCTCTCTCTCTCTCTCTCTCTCTCTCTCTCTCTCTCTCCGCCCTCTCTCTCTCTCTCTCTCTCTCTCTCTCTCTCTCTCTCTCTCTCTCTCTCTCTCTCTCTCTCTCTCTATCTCTCTCTCTCTCTCTCTCTCTCTCTCTCTCTCTCTCTCTCTCTCGCTCTCTCTCTCTCTCTCTCTCTCTCTCTCTCCCCTCTCTCTCTCTCTCTCTCTATCTATCTATTTCTCTCTCCCCCCCTCTCTCCCTCTCTCCCTCCCCTGTGATTCTTCGTGGGCAGTAAGAAAGGGAGATAAGAACCCATTCCCATCACGTTATGTGGCTCAAGGCTAATGGTGCCCAATGTTATCCTTGGCCTCATGAATTCGCGACTCTAAGGAAATTGTTACTGCCATGCACACCAGTTTATATAATTTATTCTATGAGTAAACCAGGATATATTAGGTTTTTTTTTTTAAATTTTAGTTACTGAGTTTACAAGAATACGTTGTATGTGGATGAAGCTTGTTCTAAACTGTATTATATGATTCCGAAGAAGAGTCGAAAGCATTTTTCTCGAGCTCAGAGTTCTAGCAGAGCAGTTGCCGAATGCGAAAAGAACAAAAAAAATATCTTTATACAAGGTCTCACATGGTATACCAACAATGGCGAGTTCGATTCCTGCCTGGGCAATATGAATTCATATAGTAAAGGGGTCGACTAAATGAAATCCTTACTTCCGCACTGATTTGTCAAATCAAAACATTTACCAACATAAACTCGTTTTATAATTTGATCTAAAAGAATCCGTCTTGAAAAGTATTGCAGTCCATTGAAAATTTCAAATTTATGGTCGCTGGAGAAATACTTGAGACGGTTACGAGGTTGAATATGGACTGAAAAGATTCTATAGGCAACACAATTATGTCTCATCAAAGCTGAGACTTCAGCATTTTATTAATACAACTGGCGAATTACATATCTATGTACGAACTCCATCCCACCGAAATTTGTCAAATTGTGTTCTTGGAGAGTCCGTCCGCCGCAGATTTCCGATAATTCTGAATACCGAAAATATTTGCTCATAGAATACTTTCTTTAATTCCTACAAGGCAATTAAAAAGTCCGTCACGCAGGGGCTGCGTAAACTAAGCAGATTTCCCACGTGAAGTTATACAATAGTGAAATCTCCATAGGAGAGCCGAACAGTTACGGCAAAGAGCCGAACTAGCTTTTGGCGGGAAACTCGTTCGTTATCCGTTATCGGCCCAAATTTAAAAAAAAAATGCAAATATATCGTTTAATATTCAACATATAGAGTAAATGTATAAAACAATATTTATAGAAAACTTAATTTGCAATAAGATTGATTTTATACAATTTTTCGATCGGGCGCATAAAGGAGATATTTCGAATTTTCCAAAATCCCATCTTTAAACCCCCCCTCCCACCGGTCCGATTTCAGCCATTAACGAGCTTCATCTTTCTTTTTATATAAAACGACTAAATATCGAGTTTGGTAACGATCAAACAAAAATTGCAATCGCTAGAGCGGTAACAGACATATATATATATATATATATATATATATATATATATATATATATATATATATATATATACATTTTTGAACGGACTTAATTTTCGTCATCTCCTAGGTAGGATCGATGGGCATTTGAAGAAAAATTTCGAAAATTCCGTCATGAGTACAACCTCAATAGCTGATTTCCCTTGAGGAAAATCTGCTAAAACGAAGAACACAGTATTTTAGCAATAATTTCCTTTTATGTCTCTCATAAAATTATTGTATTCCAAATTGGCATAGTTTTATATTTCATTTCCAGACGTTTCTAGGATATGAGTATTTTCGTTTGTGTATTATTGTTATTTATGAATGGTGTTACTGACTATAAACTCGGGAGCTAATTGAGTCCGTTTTAAGTGATGAATGAATTATGACAGCTGACTACTGACATCCATTGCCACATCCAAAGAATGCAACTTCATATACTTCAAAAGTGATTCATAAAGTAATTTATTTCTGTAATATAAGTTACTATTATTATTATCCTAATTTCTGGCTAGTTGGTTTTAATAGCCACTAAAACACCTGGTAACACAAACTTACTTGCCAATAGTCACTTATATATTGATACTGATATTAGCAACAGATTATAGGTAGTATTAACACCTGTTGCTGAGTCAGCGGAGGAAGGCAGATTCTCTAATGATTTTCTAATTTGCATAATCAATACTTGTTTGCCCAAGAAAGGGGTTAAGTTAGGAAAGACTTTGTGCCTTAATTTGCTGATTACAACCGACTGTCCTCACAGGTCAAAAGACTGGATTGATGTTTTGTTGAGGGTTGAGGATAAAGGGTTGGATCAATAAAACCCTGATCATGTCAGCTTATTGTGGCTATTTACTTGGCGCATTGCTGTACTGCTGTGGATGTATCCCACGACCATTGACAACTTATTTCCTTGATTTGTTCTTTCCTGAGATGTTGTTTCGCTTCATGAACATTGACTATTGAATCTGATGGTCTGCAATAAAAGTAGGCGACAATACATCTGTGGGTACCTTGAACCTTGGTCTGAGTTTACCATGTCCTCTGTTACTGCACCTGAGCCAATGCCCTTCTCTTTTATAGACACACATACGTATATGCCACATAACGTATTCCTAGTTTTCAAGCATAAATTAGAACATGGATAGTGTATCAGGATTTTAAGTTTTTGGGTGATATGTCTGTGGTGTATTAAATAAGCCAAGGGGCTGTCTCAGTTTCTTTCTGAAGACAAAGATAAAAGTTTAGGAGGTTTAAATTATGCTAACTGTGTGCTCATTTTTTAGTATATTTTCAATGCAGGAGGGCGTGGGAAATGATTTTACCTTTTGGAAATATTTTTCTACTAAATATTTCTTCTTTTGTCAATAGAGAGTTCAATAGCTTCGTAATCAAGCCGAAGGGGTTCAAATGAATTTTTCTAGGGCTAATCGTAAACCGATTTATGCATGATTTGTACTCGTAAAAGTGGGGAAAAGATGGGCGTCCCACAGGGGAGTGTACTTAGCACTACCTTGTTTCTCATTGTAATAGAAGCAAAGACGTATTAAAAAAAGAAAGAAAAAACTATTCATGGTTATATCCCAGAAGATCCAATACTGCCTGTAGCTTGACGACATTCTATTTTTTTTTTTTTATTATTCTGACCATAGTGTTGCAAAAGCACAGTTCCTATTGTGATAATGAGTGAATAGAGGCAGAACAATGTAGGACCATTAATTGCAATGTTCAATGTAGGACCAGTAACTGCAGTGATCAATGTAGGTCCAGTAACTGCAATGATCAATGTAGGACCATTAACTGCAATGATCAATGTAGGACCAGTAACTGCAATGATCAATGTAGGACCATTAACTGCAATGATCAATGTAGGACCATTAACTGCAATGATCAATGTAGGACCATTAACTGCAATGATCAATGTAGGACCAGTAACTGCAATGATCAATGTAGGACCATTAACTGCAATGATCAATGTAGGACCATTAACTGCAATGATCAATGTAGGACCATTAACTGCAATGATCAATGTAGGACCATTAACTGCAATGATCAATGTAGGACCAGTAACTGCAATGATCAATGTAGGACCATTAACTGCAATGATCAATGTAGGACCAGTAACTGCAATGATCAATGTAGGACCATTAACTGCAATGATCAATGTAGGACCATTAACTGCAATGATCAATGTAGGACCATTAACTGCAATGATCAATGTAGGACCAGTAACTGCAATGATCAATGTAGGACCATTAACTGCAATGATCAATGTAGGACCATTAACTGCAATGATCAATGTAGGACCAGTAACTGCAATGATCAATGTAGGACCATTAACTGCAATGATCAATGTAGGACCAGTAACTGCAATGATCAATGTAGGACCATTAACTGCAATGATCAATGTAGGACCAGTAACTGCAATGATCAATGTAGGACCATTAACTGCAATGATCAATGTAGGACCATTAACTGCAATGATCAATGTAGGACCATTAACTGCAATGATCAATGTAGGACCATTAATTGCAATGATCAATGTAGGACCATTAACTGCAATGATCAATGTAGGACCATTAACTGCAATGATCAATGTAGGACCAGTAACTGCAATGATCAATGTAGGACCATTAACTGCAATGATCAATGTAGGAACAGTAACTGCAATGATCAATGTAGGACCAGTAACTGCAATGATCAATGTAGGACCATTAACTGCAATGATCAATGTAGGACCATTAACTGCAATGATCAATGTAGGACCATTAATAGCAATGATCAATGTAGGACCATTAACTGGCAATGATCAATGTAGGACCATTAACTGTAATGATCAATGTAGGACCATTAACTGCAATGATCAATGTAGGACCATTAACTGCAATGATCAATGTAGGACCAGTAACTGCAATGATCAATGTAGGACCATTAACTGCAATGATCAATGTAGGACCAGTAACTGCAATGATCAATGTAGGACCATTAACTGCAATGATCAATGTAGGACCATTAACTGCAATGATCAATGTAGGACCAGTAACTGCAATGATCAATGTAGGACCAGTAACTGCAGTGAACAATGTAGGTCGAGTAACTGCAATGATCAATGTAGGACCAGTAACTGCAGTGAACAATGTAGGTCGAGTAACTGCAGATTAGTGCCGTAATGACGGTAAAGGACTTTGTTTGTGAAATCCTTCCTTTAGTTAGTAATAAGAAGTATTTATAAGGTCATTATATTAGTACTTCTAGAGCATAAACGTAAATTATATCAACGGAGTCCGTCCAGCAACTATTAGATCGCTTAGTGTTTAATGGAATTGTAAATGAGTTGAAATGTGCGTTTTGTGTCAAGGAAGAAGAGACGTTATCAGAAATCGTAGACTAGAGTTGCATAATACAGTGAAATCCAAGGCACTGCTGAGAACTGTGACCTACAGTTCAAATATTTGGCCGTTTATAGCATTAAAGGTTTGTCAGAGACTACAGGCAAAAAAAACGAAGCGTACAGCTGTGAGATGGAAGGAACCTATTGAGTATTGCTTAGGGCAGTTGAGGACCGCTAACAGACATCAGGAGTTAAACAGTTCTTAATTTAATGTCGTATGAGATCTTTATCAATGGTTGTGGACACAAAACTCTGGGATTATCGGAGCAGACTATCCTGTAGCTTTGTGAAATGTAAAGTGTTTATGAAAATTGTGATAGAACCAATTGTATATTGATATCTATAGAATAGGACAGTTATCAGTGACTAAACTTCATGAATGAACCCGTGTGTATATAATATCGTTATCAGCGGTCGTAGACCCAAAAATAATTCGTTCATTAGTGTAATCGCTTAGTGACTACTTGAATTGTCAAGGGACAGATTGTATATTAGTTTTGACAGAATAGGACTGATAGCACTTATCAGGATACAAAGAGTAGACCATTTGTAAACTATATTATGTGATCTTTATTAGTGGTCATTGTGTCTATTTCTGCTGGTGGTGAGGGTGGCGAATCAGGTTTAGCGAAAGCAAAACTTTGTGGCTCCTCTCATTACATTTCTTTGTAAGCGCTTAGCGCATGCAGCAATTTATATTGCCATCTTAAGCCATACAAACGATAAAAACTACAACAAATAAGTTACTTGAACTAAAAGTTAAAATCCGTCATAAGTCATACATAAAAACTATTAATTAAGTACAGGACGCTTAAAAATATATATATATTTTTTTTAAGAATATCATATTTCACATTAAAATATTTTCTCACGAAATCTTGACTGTAAAGCAACTAATTGATCAGGTTGAATAAAAAGGCCTCAGGTGCTACTAATTGCTTTAACCTCTCCCAGGTCGCATGGATTACCAAGGGGGGGGGGGCTCCTCGAGCCCACAACCTTAAAAACCTTTTATTTTGGTTCTATAATTTTTTTAAAATTTTTATTTCTATTGGATTATGTTTAATGAACGTTTCTTATGACACCTGTGAAAAAAAAATTAAAAAAAAAAAAAATTAAATACAAAAATAAAAATAAATTAAAAAAAAAAGTTCGGATGGGGAAAAAAGGATGACTTTAAATTAAATGTAATTTTATTCTACTGGAGGAACATATCTAAACATTGTTAGAATAAAAAGTTATCTATATCTAAGTTATTATAACATTATAATAGAATAATAATTTAAGAAAATCTAATTATCAGATTCGTAATGCAATTATCAGTGCTTTTGCACAATAATTTTTTTTCCGAGTGTTTATCCAGGATGCAGCATGGACTAACTGTTCCCCTAGTTGGGAACAACCTAGAAAATCTTCTCTTTTCTAAAAAAGTACCTATCAGGAGCAATAATTATAACCATCACAGTAATATATTTTTATAAGAAAAAAAATTATATGGGGAGAATATATTTTTTTTTTTGAGAAAAAAAAAACTTGAGAAGGTTTGTGTATGTTAAAATTACATCAAAGTAATTATTATTTGAGCAATATAATTAATAACACTTGAATTACTAGTTAAAAGTAGTATTAAATATCAGTGGGCTCGAGGAGCCCCCCCTTGGTACTTAAGTGTATAACTAACCCTTGCATTACCAAGGGGGGGGGGGCTCCTCGAGCCCATATGTCAAAAAAAAATTTTTTTCTCAACATAGAATTTTTTTTATTTAATTTTATTGTTATGCCCTCCCTCTAGGATGTTTTTCTGAGGAATACATAAAATATCAAAAATATCCCATTAAAATTGGGTGATAGGGAACAAAAACAAAAAGTTGTGGGCTCGAGGAGCCCCCCCCCTTGGTAGTTCTAGGGTTAATTTATGCAAACGGCACTTTCAGACTCAGTGCTCCATCATCAGTGCCTGATTAGAGAAGTGTAGCCCGAAACGAAGTCGCCCGGAGGTTTTAGTCCAGGCTACACTTCTTTAATGGGACACTAGTAGAGGAAAATGCCTTTTTATTGATCCTGATAAAAAAAATATCGTAATATAACTTATTTTTTTATTAAAAAAAATTAAAAGAAATTAAAGTTTACCTTCAGAGACTGTCTAGACAGACGTTCTGGCCAAAACTCTGCCAATGTAGGAAGGCTGAAGGGATCAGAACAAGTCACTAGGAACTCTAGTTGCAATGCAAAAATTGCAATGAAAATTGCTAAAAGCGCTGAGCGCATATAAAAAAATATATATTGAGAGCAGCCAACAAGTTCTCTTCCTAGTGTTGTTATCGGAGGTGTTTGGGGTTCGTCTTATACATTTTTGGGTCGGTCTTAATCTTTGGTAAACATAGAGCCGTGAGTTCGATTCTCCCCTAGGCAATAGGAATGAATTTTATTGACAAAATAATTAAATAAAATCCCTAGAGTTCCGCCCTGGCTTGAAGAAAGTGGTAAGGTGTTTATGACTCGTACTAATTAGTCATAGTAGAATAAAGTGCAAGTTATTAAATTTATATTATTTTGAGTAGTGATTGATTCAAAACAGTGGTAATATCGATCAGCCAGACACTTTGATATGGGATAGCTACGATTCAAATTGTACAGCAAATGTACCAAAGCCTAATTTGTTTTAGTCAGTAGAGGACCGTTATCAGTAATCATAAAATACATAAAATCGTCATCTGATGATGAGAAGCTTGCCGTCATCTTGAAGAGACAGTGTACCTAATTATATATTACTTGATGACAAATATCTTGTAGTTTCATTTAATAATTGACTATTTTTGATAGTATTCATTTTATAAAAACGTCCATCAGACATCGAATTCTTTAATTTATTTTTGACTAAAGAATATTATACTTTAGGTTCAATGCTTTCGAGCCTTGTGTCCAAACGTTTCACTCTTGTAAATGCTACGCTTGCTTTTCTTGACATTTTGTGTTAGTGATTGGGGGTTTGAAGTATATTCTTGAGTTAGCTTTATGATTGTGACTATGAGTTATATTGCTATTGTATAGTAAGCTCATTTTTTGTTTTAATTATAGTACTGTTTAGCAAATATGTATTGAAGAAAAATACGTTTTAGTTGACAACTTAATGCATGGCTGAAAGAACTTTCGACTTCCCCGATTAAGGCTTTCATTTAGTGTGGCCTAATCGAAGGACATTGTTACCCAGGAAAATTCTTTATATACTAAACTAGGTATATATTAAAATATAATTGTTTAACACTGTCGTAGGGACCCATTATCAGTGCTAACTACAAGATTCAAAAAAAATTACAACTATCATCAGTGCCCGATAACGGCAATCTGTCCTTTGGCTATTAGGCGGCGTAAATCCTGCCAGATTTGTGAATGAACCTATGGGCGATTTAGTGAATGAAGACTAGAGAGCCGTTATCAGCCGTAGTAGAGCCGTGTGTGCGGTGCTGGTGAGAGCAGGCTGGGCCAGGAGCTCGTCTGATAACGGCTGCCATTTCTATCCCATCATCCCCTGCCAACTCTGCTAGAGCCAGTCTGCAGCCGGCACCGATCCAACACCTCCTCCTTATCGGGGTAAGTAAGCTATTATCAGCTCTTGCCTATAATCAGCTATTATCAATTATCAGTGCTCAGATCAACGCTTTCTCTGACAACAGTAATATATCCTGAAAAAATTGAAATAAATCGATAATTTCTCTGTGAACAAGCACATATCACTTCCACCTGATAAGTATAATCTACGAGTCCCTGATAATGTATAATATACTTTCTTAATTTCTTATTCTAAATTCAAATTTTCTTACAGGTTCAAACCTGGTATAGACAAGAAGGTTCTTCAAACCTTAGTCGAGAGTATCATTATTGATACTTTAGGGATTATTTCCCACCATATATTTTAATTTTAACTTTGACCAGTGATCTTATTATAGATCGACGGTTCATGTTATTCTAATAATAGAGTTTTTAATTTATATCTAGTGACATAAACCTTTTAGGTTGCTGATTGTGTTAAAAAATATTTTAGTTATTTAGCTGACTAGATACAATATGTAATGTTTTACTTAGTAGTGGTATTGTCCTATGGATTGATTTGTTGCTGTGTGCTTCAGCATCTCAATGTAATTGAACAGCCCCACAAATTGTATATACCTTAGTACAAGAAAGTGATTCTCTCTATTAAAATTTAAATTCTGAATCAGTGTATCCCTTCAACATAACTAGAAGACAATCATTCTAAAGAAAACACACTCACATTTTTGGAAATTATTTTTCTCTTCAAGATCTCCATTAGCCATTCCCGTATACAGTTCATATAGTTTTATAATTATTCAACTATGTCATTCGTAAATGTTAAGAAATATAAAGGCCATTATTAATTGTTCCATTAAAGTATTTTTTTTTCTAATAGAATAAAGTAATGTGTTAGTAGTTCCAAACGAATTATAGTTTTTAAATACCGATCAAAACGTTAATGAAAATGAGTAACAGATGTTCTACCTGAATAATTAGTTACAAATGCTCTGAATAATTGTGTATGCATAGTTAGAGACCCTCATATTATTTCTTTTAGAATATAACGTTCACATTATACACAAGAGGAATACTTTTAAAAATAATCAATTTTTAAACAAAACTACAAAATAATTGTCATAAAAAAATTACTTATGATCAGGTACATTGTGTCTTTATGGTGGAACAAATTTCTCATATTTTATAAAGCTTGACATGTTTTAATAAATTTTCATGTCATTATATTTAAAAAATTTATGTTTTATATTTAGAGAGATATTAACATTGATAACCGAATTAATTTGTTGCATATAATTATTAAAAAATGATAATATTTATTCATGGAATTTGAACTAATTTTGCAATGAATATATTATGCATTTAAGCTGTTTAACAGTTTGTTAAGAAATTAATTGCCAATATTAGTACTTCATTTTATTGAAAAAGATTGATCTATCTTTAAGTGTTATGCTAAAATTTAATGGACATAAATACATTTCATTTGATGTGGCATTTTCATTATATTTCAATATTAAGTAAATCATATTTGATGATCTGGACTGGTCACTAATGATGTAATATCACATTATTACAATGGTTTTATAATATGATTTTAGTTTATATTTCTTTTCATTAGAAATACTTATAATTCACAAAAGAATATATATTTTCACGGTTAATTACAGAAATATTCAATTTCACATAAATTAAGAAGAAACTAAATGTGAATGATTTCTTGAGAACTTGCTCACACACACACACACACACACACACACACACACACACACACACATGTGAGTGTGTATATATATATATATATATATATATATATATATATATATATATTGGCAATGGTGTTTGAGTCAATACTCCACGTAGAAATTTAACTGTACCCAATTATTTAGATAAAGAAATATCTAGTTTATCTAGTAACAAGAAAGAACTAATTAAAATTGAAATTTAAAGTTTATTAAAAAAAACTCTCTGGTATCTTATAAATTATTAGATAAGACGTTATCCATTTCTAACTTGTTGGTTGATAGCAAGACAATTGGTGTTTTTATCTTAAGTTATGTATTTCAATCATTGCCTTAACGAATTATATTTTTACCACAAATAATTTCTGTGTTTTTGACTCCTCGTCTTGTTTGAAATTTGAATGATGCCATATATTATTCCTGAAATGCTTTCTCCAAAAATATCTCGGACTCCTACCACCATCTCAATAATACGATATTTAAAAAATAAGCAAAGAAAAAATTCTCTAAAGCATAAAAGAGAAATTTTATCATCAGGTATACATACAAATAGAATAAGAAATAATGTTTAGAGGTCTTTGTCATATTAAAATTTGACCGTAGATGATACTTAATTATGGAAATATAAATATATTTTAAATCTACCCTCGTAGAGCAGTATACGTATATGAACTACTTCTGTCGGATTCATTTTCAGGGGAAACAAGTTAATTCTGATTCAATTTGTCAATATCTACGGTTATTATAAATCAGGTTACAAAAAAAATCTTCAACTGTAGTACTAAATTTTAAATTTCAGTAAGACTAATTAGACTGGGATCCACACCATGATTTTCAGTAAAATTTGAGTTCCAATAATGGCTTTGATTTTTCTAATTTATTTCTCATACTTTTCAAGATGTTATATATCATGAGTTACTTAAATTTTTTCTAATGCTATATATTAAAAGTCCAAAAAAAAAGGAATTCGTCTTGTGAATATATAAAAATTATCCTATAAAAAGATGACACATTATAAAAACAGGAGGGGCATGAAGATGGTGCTTTATATATGTGTATATATATATATATATATATATATATATATATATATATATATATATATATATATATTTATGCATTTGAATCATTTGCTATTGTATTGCCCCTCTTGTACATCACACAGGGTAAAATTCCATGACAAATTGATACATAGATATAATGATGATAGATAGATAGTGCCTCAAAGAGAATACCTGTCATTGGTAAACATTTTGGATTACAATAGTGAAAATAAAGTTAATGATGTTTTCTGTTTCTTATCAAAAGTTTTGCGAAAGTTAACAGTATTAAAGAAAGAATTTTATTATTTTTATGGGGGTGCATAAACAACAATAATCGGCAAATCATTTATTATAAGCAATAATACTTATTATTAGTATTCTGTTTGTTATAAATCTTAGAGAAGAATTATTTTAATTTGATTATAGAAAACTGATCTTTATTTAGACAGTAAAAAGTATATACTCGTAGACTTCCACGGTCCTGGTCATTAATACTGTTAAGGTCTTCGGGTATTGACTGTGTCTGCATTTTAGTTGCCAACGTTTCGCTAGACTAGTCTAGTGAATTACTGAGTCTCAGAGATAGCCCTGAGGAAGCTAGAAGCATGTCTAGCGAAACGTTGACAACAAAAATGTAGACACGATCAATACCCAAAGATCTTAATAGCATTAGCAAAAAATATATTTAATCTGCATTTACATTAAATTATAATTTATTGATTTAAGTATTATAATTATTTAGATTAATATTTATATTATATTACATACCAAGGTATATGCTGTTAATTTGTACTTTAGAAAATATTATTATTAGCAGATTTCCCTTAAGGGAAATCAGCTATAGAGGTCGTACTCATGACGCGATTTTCTAAAAATTTCTTTAAATGTCCATCGATCCTACCTAGGAGATGATGAAATAGCTGATTTCCCTGAAGGGAAATCTGCTAAATGAGGTCCGTTCAAAATTATATGTATGTATCTATCTATCTATCTATCTATCTATCTATATATATATATATATTTGTCTGTTAATGCTCTAGCGGTCATAATTTTTGTTTGATCGTTATGAAACTCGATATTTAACTGTTTTATGTAAAAATACAGATCAAGTTCGTTAACGGCTGAAATCGGACCAGTGTGGGAAGGGGGTTTAGAGGGGAGGTTTTTTGAAAATTCGAAATATCTCCGTTACCATACGTCGTATCAAAGAATTGTATAAAACCAATCTTATTGCAAATAAAATTTACTATAAATATTGTTCTATACATTTATTCCCTATCTTCAATATTAACAGAGATATTTGCATGTTTATTAAATGTGGGCCGATAACGAACGTTTCAGGCCAAAAGCTAGTTCGGCCCTAACTGTTCGGCTCTCGTATAGAGTTGTATAGCTTCACGTGGGAAATCTGCTTAGTTTACGCAGCCCCTGCGTGACAGACTTTTTAATTAACTGAAAGATTTCTCGTTACTGTTTGTATTTAATCACGGTGGTATGGTGTTATCAGTGTGCAGATTTCTCTATTGTAAAACTTCACTGGGGAAATCTGCTTAGTTTAAGCAGCCCCTGCGTGACGGACTTTTTTTATTTACACTTTTTTAATACGTTATATTATATTAACAACCGTAATGACATTACTTGGCCAGACTCTTGGCAACATGTGTGTAAACATAAGCCAAAAAAATATCTATCTATTAGCAGATTTCCCTTAAGGGTAAGGGTCGTACTCATGACGCGATTTTCGAAAATTTTCTTCAAATGTCCATCGATCCTACCCAGGAGATGACGAAAATGAGGTCCGTTCAAAATGATATATATATATATATATATATATATATATATATATATATATATATATATATATATATATATATATATATATATATATATTTGTCTGTTAACGCTCTAGCGGTCGCAATTTTTGTTTGATCGTTACGAAACTCGATATTTAACCGTTTTATGTAAAAAGACAGATCAAGTTCGTTAATGGCTGAAATCGGACCAGAGGGAGGGGAGGTTTAGAGGGGGGATTTACGAAAATTCAAAATATCTCCGTTATTATGCATCGAATCGAAAAATTGTACAGAACCAATCTTATTGAAAATTAAATTTACTATAAATATTGTTATATACATTTATTCTCTATCTTGAATATTAACCGAGATATTTGCATTTTTATGAAGTCTGTGGTGGGGGTATAGTTCGGATTATGTCGGCCATCTTCGTCATTTCTCGGCTCAGGCGGAAGCTTCTTCTAACCTGGCGTTTTTAACCTTACCTTACCTTCCTTACTTTGTGAGATTTATGCAAATACGTTCTGTTCATCCGCCCCCCCCCTGCTTTAGTTCTTGGACTATTAAAATTTGAGTTATTAAAATATAAATTATTCTTACAATTCAGAAGCCGTTTCAGTTGGGTATTTATTTTAATTAACTGAAAGATTTCTCATTATCTAATCACGGTGTTATTGTGTTATCAGTATGCAGATTTCTCTATTGTAAAACTTCACAGGGGAAATTTGCTTAGTTTACGCAGCCCCTGCGTGACGGAATTTCTATGTTAAAAGTCAGTCACACAACGTTTGTATTAACCATGGAATTTTCCTACGTCCTGGTCTAACTTACTTGTGATATTATCTCATCTCATATTCTATATTTCTACATAAAATAACAGAAATAAATCTGCTTTTCTAATTCCCTCTCTAACCCCCCTCCACATCTAATCTAGGCCCGATTTCAGCCATTATTATTACGATCTTTAGTCTTGAATGAAAAAAATTAAATATCGAGAAAGGTGTTGAAGAAATTAACATATTCGAGCTAAGAACGTAAAATGCGGAAGTCATCACACAACGTATTTGCATTACCTCATCTAGTAAATATTTGTTAAAAAACATATTTGGTATTTAAGCGTCAAATAAAGGTCTTCAAGATATATCATCTATTTAGCAGATTTCCCTTGAGGGAAATCAGCTATTGAGGGTGTACTCATGACGGAATTTTCGAAATTTTTCTTCAAATGTCCATCGATCCTACCTAGTAGATGACGAAAATGAAGTCCGTTCAAAACTGTATATATATATATATCTATCTATCTATCTATCTATCTATCTATATATATATATATATATATATATATATATATATATATATATAAAATTGTAACCTATATATGTAATGTATATATTTGTCTGTTACCGCTCTGGCGGTCGCAATTTTTGTTTGATCGTTGCCAAACTCGATATTTAGTCGTTTTGTGTAAAAAGAAAGATCCAATTCGTTAACGGCTGAAATCGGACAAGTGGGAGGGGGGGGTTAGAGGGGAGTATTTTCGAAAATTCGAAATATCTCCGTTACTATACGTCGTATCAAAAAATTGTATAGAACCAATCTTATTGCAAATTAAATTTACTATAAATATTGTTCTATACATTAATTCTCTATCTTGAATATTAACCGAGATATTTGCATTTGTATTCTGCGTGTGGTCACCAGTAGGCTATGTTCGAAGTTTTCGACGAGAGCTCTGGCGGCCGTTTCCTTAACTATCGTCACTCGTGAATAGGTTTAGAGGTTAGGTTAACTGTTTTTTGGGCTATAAACTACTGGGTTATTACGCCCTAAATAATGTTTTTTAGGTTTAGATGTTTCTTACTACTACAGCTGTTATTAGGCAGATTTCTCTATTGTAAAACTTCACGTGGGAAATCTGCTTAGTTTACGCAGCCCCTGCGTCACGGACTTTTATTACAATTATGTTAGCTATAAGCAATATATATATATATATATATATATATATATATATATATATATATTTATTTTGCAGGTATATATAGTCTTTGTGGCTAGATTTTAAAGTAAGTCTGTGAAGTTAATTTAAGAGTTACTACCATTTCCGAATCAGATTTTTGCTAGTAGATTATCATAAGCAGTATCTAAAAACATCCAAAAAAGAAACAAAATCAGGCTGGAGCAGTGGTGCTTTGAGATGCTTTGTTGCCGCAGTATATTTTGTTAAATCTACACAAGTAATGTAGAAATTAAATGTGTAATACAATTAGTACGAAAGTTTTAACCTCGAATTCGATTTTCCCAGACCTTAAAAATTCATAGCTCTCATTGCCATCTCCTCCTCCGACTTTCCTAATTTGTCTTCTTATTCCACTTTGCAGATTTCCTTTGCGTCATTTTGTTATTCAGTCAAACCATGTGACATTCAGTTTCACTCTTGGTCGGCTATCCAAAATCCAATTTATTAATTGTCTTACATGGAAGATGCAGTTTGAGTTACTTTTTGCTACATGTTTCAGACACTTGTACTAAATATTTATTGTGTTCTTTCGAACCTTACAATAGAATCTACTAATCCCTTCCCTCGTGTGAGAACTTCTTCGTTTGCTCAACTTTGCGGCATTCCTAATATATCTGTGGTTGAATTTAATTCAAACCAAGAAATGACCAGAATCGCAGTCGGCTTCCCTCCAACCTTAAACGTCTTCTACTGATTTACGGTGCCTTTTATGAACAGAACATGGTGCGGGTCTTCCATCTGTCCTTAAGACTGTTCAAATTTATTCATTCCTATACTTTAGCATGATAAAGAAAGGTACTAGTAACCACATCATTTTTACAGCAGTGAATCGTCCAAAATGTTTCTTGTGACATGAAAACTGTATTGTATTCTTTGCCCGAACTAACGCTTTCTCCCAATTTTAAGATTGAAATCCCCGAGTACTATCTTTCCGGCATGCGGAGCCTAATGAAGATACTCCTCTGCAAACGATAAGGAGAAGGTCTTCCAACGAGGCTGCACATACAGAGAACGCTCCGGAATGGGATGCCTTAGATATAGAAATGACCATCGACGTCCTGAAGCGGAGGAAAACTCTAGGCTCATATTACGTCAAAGGGGAGATTATCAAGGAATCTAAGGACTCGTTGATACCTGTTTTGGAATCACTTTATAGCAGGTGCCTCAGCAAAGGAGCACTGCCAACTTAGCTTTAGGAAGCTGAGGATGTGGCGATACCCAAGCCCGGAAATAGAAATGCTCAACCAGGAGCTTACAGGGTTATTAGTCTGTTACATATACTGGGGAAAGTCCTGGAAAATGACCACTCTTCAACCAAAGCTGAGGAACGCAATGTCGCCGCAATAATACGGAGGTATCAGAGGAAAGTCTACTATAGCTCCACGCTATTGTAGCTCTTAAGGATAGGGTCGGTTACTCAAGCTCCAGATATGTTAAGAGCGTTTTTGTTGAGCGGTGCGTTTCGCAACTGAGGTAGCCTTCGATATTAAATAGTCCCAAAAGAATTCAGTGCTTCGAAATGTTTACAGACTGCTTTAAAGCTATTTGATTTACAGGAAAACACAGGAAAAGTGTCACAAATGGCTGTTTCAGGGTTCAGTCCTTGATTCGTACATGTGGAACCTGGTGTTTAATGAACTGTGGAGAGACTGGGATTTCAAGGCATCACACCCACTGCCTTTGTAGATGACCTGGTCTTGAATGTTGAAGGAGACAAGAATTTTCTCGCAGGAGAATGTAACTCGATCAATGAACGTAACGATTCAGTGGTGCGCAGATCAAAAGCTGAATTTAAATCCCAGTAAGACCAAAATGCTGCTTCTAAAGGGACACATTAAGCCTAGAAGAGATTTAGAGTTACAGTCAATGGTGTGTCTATACCTCACTAAGAAAGTGTCAAGACCCTAGGTATTTGAAGAGAGGTTGGATCTTAAAAATGCAGACGGTATGGTAATTGGATATCAATTCAGAGGAACACTTGGGAAATTAGTACCAGGAACAGAGTTATTCTATACAAAGTTCTCTATTTGCCAATAGTTGTATAAGCAGCTCCTGCTTGGTTCTTGAACCCAACCAAGAGCCAAGAAAAGATGCCAGTACAGTGCCAGAGGAAGGCCGCTAATGGTGACCAGAGCATACTAAACAGTATCTACGGACGCACTTCAAGTGATTGCAGGGCAACTATCTTCCGAACTCGAGTTGCAGCTTCTTAGCAGTCACCACGCAGCAGAGTGTACTAGGATATTCTTACATCCGAGTACAATCTGCAGCGTGGTATGACGGCTAGAATTAGGAGACGAGTTTATATGGCTGGCACATGTTCGTCAAAAGAGCTGAAGGACACTTTATTCTATTCAGAAATGATTCAGTGGAAAGAACGGTGGCATAATTCTTCAAAAGGAAGAATTACATACGAATTCATTCCAGGCGTAAGTGATCGGATCAGTAAGTCCGAGTTCCCCCTCGGGCATGAAGTAGTCCAGCTGTTTACAGGACACAGAGACCTCAACTATAAGCTGCACTAATTCAAATTGAAGGCTGACCCAAAGTGTAGATGTGAAGGTGTAGAAACGGTGAGGCACATTCTTTGAGTGTCCTTTCTACTCCAGAGCAAGATTTCTGGTAGCTGGGGAATTCGAATTTCCCAATTTTCGAATTTCGAAAAACTCGATTGGCAGGATTCACTTAAAAAGTCCGTCACGCAGGGGCTGCGTAAACTAAGCAGATTTCCCATGTGAAGTTTTACAATAGAGAAATCTGTATACTGGTAACACAATACCACCGTGATTAAATACAAACGGTAATGAGAAATCTTCCAGTTAATTAAAATTTTAGTAGTCCAAAAACGAAAGAAGGGGGGGGGGAGGAACAGAACGTATTTGCATAAATCCCACAAAGTAACGAAGTTAAGGTAAGGTTAGAAGAAGCTTCCACCAGAGCCGAGTGCTGAAGGAAATAGCCGAACTATACCCGACCACAGACTTCATAAAATTGCAAATATAGTTAATATTCAAGATAGAGAATAAATGTGTATAACAATATTTATAGCAAATTTAATTTGCAATAAGATTGATTTTGTACAATTTTTCGATCCGACGTATAGTAACGGAGATATTTTGAATTTTCGAAAATCCTCCCCTCTAAACCCCCCCTCCCCAATGGTCCGATAACGAACTTGATCTTTCTTTTTACATAAAACGACTAAATGTCGAGTTTGGTACCGAAAACAAAAACAAAAATTGCGACCGCTAGAGCGGTAACAGACAAATATATATCTATATATATATATATATATATATAGATATATATATATATATTATATATATATATATACAGTTTTGAACGGACCTCATTTTCGTCATCTACTATGTAGGATCGATAGACATTTGAAGAAAAATTTCGAAAATTCCGTCATGAGTACTACCTCAATAGCAGATTTCCCTTTAGGGATAAAAGATGATCCAGATTGACGATGCTATTAAGGCTTTCGTGCAGTTTGCGAAAAAAAGTTCTAAACGATAAGAAGAGCTTATAAATAGAATTTTAAATTTCTTATATATTGAATTCAATTACGAATATATAGATTATATGTATAGTATATGGGTAAGCTAGGATATTTGTATAATTAATGAGATGTGTTATCTGTATGATACATAGGTAAGGTAGAGTTTTAATATGTTATTAGGCAATTATTGGAGTCTGACTGAACAGAGAAGTGAGACTCCAATTGCAGATGCCCGAAACTTTCGACCCGCGATGTAAATATGCAGCAAATGGCTGCGAGGAAGTCCTAAGGTCCCCCCACAAGGACTCACTGTGGGAGATGCTGGGTCATCGACTACCTGGTAGATCGAATTAAGTATTTGAAGAACCGCTGGTATGGGGCTGCCCTACGGCACAGTGGGGGGGGGGGCGAAAGGAAGAAAAAAAAATTTGGACAAATTGTCAAGTACTACCTGCGTTTACTGTATTCGTGCTCGCGAATGAAACGTTACTTCGGAAGAACTGATGGCAAAGTCCACTCGCGTTGAATTCCATTCCAAGATGTCGGATAGATGTATTTAGCAGTGTAAGGGACAAGAATATTTAGTTAGCTAAATGAATCTTCAACTCATCTGCATTTTCCAGTCTTTATCTTTCTTAGGAATATTACAAATCTTTACTTTAACATAGTATTCTCCATCCATCGTTTCTCTCCAAAATGTTTGTTTTTTTTTTTGTTTTTTTTACCATTCTATCCGGACAACAAATGAGCAATTACATTGCCGAATTGGTTTGGGCTATAGCTGGTGAATTACCCCAAAATTAGTTACAACTTTTAATGACCGTGTCTTATTGTTGGAACGTCCGAACCGCTTTCGCTTTTGGAACTCCAAGGTCACCTTATAATGACTGGCTTGTAATTGACTGAAGGCAGTTCCGACAGCCTGCTCGTACTTTATGGCATCACTTTTCTTATTTTCTTTATTTTCTCGGTTCATCTATTTCGTTGGACGAACTATTTCCTTATTGTTTGTCCTGATTAAGCTCTTCTCTTATTCCTATACATTGTGTTCTATATAATTTTTTCACAGTTTACTTGCAAGGTCTCTAAAAGAAAATCCTTTGTTTTTCACAAAGATTTTAATCAAATTTAGCAAGGATGTGTCCGTGGAATTTTTAAAATCCCACTACCTCTATGTCCCCCCCCTTAACCATATTCCTGGTTCGATTTCAGACATTAACGGCTATGAAATTTAATGTTGATTTTAAGGGATAAACATCGAACATCGGGGATCTAACGATCATTTTCATATCATAATTAAATCATAATTGATCACTTTATTCAACGTATGTGGATTTTTCTCACAAAGTAAAAGCTCAATGAGAACAATATCTGGTATTTAAGCTTCAAATGAAGTGCTTCAGGATATAACAGCTTGTTAATATGACATGAGTAGGAGTGGGGGTTTACAAAACGGTGAAAATTAAAAATGCAAATATCTCAGTTAATAATCAAGATATGTAAAAAAAATCATATTAGCAATACTTATAGAATATATGATTTAAAAATACATTGGTGTTATACACTTTCTCGATACAAGGTATAATAACGTATATATTTTAGATTTTTGATATTTTCCCCCTAACCCCCCCCCCCCCTTCCTTTCCGGTTTTAGCCGTTAACGAACTTGATCTATAAAACATTTAAATATTGACCTTGGTAACGATAAAACAAGAATTGCGACCGCTAGAGCGTTACCAAATATATACGAATATATATAATTTTAAGAGACCTCTTTATAGTCATCCCCTGAGTAGATGGACATTTGAAGAAATTTTGGATAACCTCAATAGCTGATTGATGTGTTAAAATTTGCCTTGGGGTGTGGAGTCAGGGATGAAAATAAAAAATTAAATATTATTTGTTTTTTTTAGCCAATTTCCCTTTAGCTTTCCCAGCTCCTGCGTGACTGACGTTCAGCAGATTTACCTTCAGAGAAATCAGCTTTTGAGGTTGACTCATGACGCGATTTTCAAAAAATTTCTTTTTATCTGTTAACGCTCTTTCTTAATCATTGCCACTCTCGAGATTTAATCGTTTTATGTAAAAAGAAAGATCAAGTTCTAATGGCAAATCAAACCTATAGGAGTCCCGAAAATTTTGAATATCTCTGTTACTACAAGTTGGGTCGAAAACTTTACATAACCTATCTTATTTCAAGTTTATATATATATATATATATATATATATATATCTATATATATATATGTATAACATTGACCTAGATATTCGCATTATTTTTAATTTTCACCCTTCAACAAACCTTTGTCATCACACGTTATAAATAAACCAACATGTCATGAATCGACTCAGATCGAGCTAAAATACCAAATAACGTGACGAGATAATCGTTTCTATATGAAATACATAAGTTCTGATGACCCCCCCCCCTCCCATCATTCGTTCTTGGATTACTAAAATTAGAACTGAAGAATGTTTCTATCTTTCAGCTCAATTCAGACGCTATCCGTATTGGTGGTTATTAATAAGTAAATTGACAGAAAGATTCCTCATACTCCTTTGTATTTTTTTACAAGTAATATCAAAAGTATTATTCACGGTGGTGTTTAGTGTAGAAGTATGTAGATTTACATATTGTAGAAGTTGACGTGGGAAATATGTTTAGTTCACGCAGCCCCTGGGGGACGAACTTTTTTTTTCCTTTTCAAAATAAAAATGTGAAGTTAATTTTGGAGAATAACGTTTCCTTTGCAATTAAAAGTTCAATAATTGGTAGGGTCCAGCCGCTGAACTATATGGCTGCGTACGGTTTTATTCGTCTCTTTTCCAAGCGTTACGCTCGACCTTCTTCTTTTAATGTCTCCCTTCGGTCAGGAATAGTAAGTAATTACCTTTGAATGGCTTTGCCGACGCATCGGCTGGAATTGCTCATCTGGCTGTTAATTGCTTCACTAATGAATTGCTGTATTAATAGAGGCTGGTCTCCTCCCTGAACGAGTTGCGACTCAAAAATGTCTTGCAAGCAATATGTAGTAATCAAAACACTCATCTAGCACGAACGAGCTGCAGATAGGAAATGCGCCACTACTAAGCGCATGCGGATAAAGTAATAAACATTTTTTTAATAAACATTGTTTGAGGTCTTATTCGACTTAAATGATTGCACTCATTTAACAGAGAAGATTTCTGAGCATCCAGGGGAACTTCTTTTACAGTAAATCGTTGCACAATACACAAGTTTATTTGTACATTTGGTTTCCAGGTAATAAAATTAATTACAGTTCGAGCAGCTTAAATGAATAAAAAGTCCAGCTGATAATTAAAGGAATAAAAATCACTCAGGGGCTGCGTAAACTAAGCAGATTTTAAGAAAAGTCCATCACGCAGGGGCTGCGTAAACTAAGCAGATTTCCTATGTGAAGTTTAGCAATAGAGAAATCTGCATACTAGTAACTCAACACCACCATAGCACCGTAAATTCAAACGGTAATGAGAAATCTTTCAGTTAATTTTAATAAACTCCCAACTGAAACGGCTTCTTAATTGTAAGAATAATTTATATTTTAATAACTCAAATTTTAGTAGTCCAAGAGCTAAAGAAGGGGGGGGCGGATGAACAGAACGTATTTGCATAAATCTCACACAGTAAAGAAGGTTAGGTAAGGTTAGAAACGGCAGGTTAGGTTATAAGCTTCCGCCAGAGCCGAAAACGGCCGAACTAACCCGAATAACACCCGACCACAGACCATAAAAATACAAATATCTCGGTTAATATTCAAGATAGAGAATAAGTGTATATAACAATATTTATAGTAAATTTGCAATAAGATTGGTTCTATACAATTTTTCGATCCGATGCATAATAACGGACATATTTCGAATTTTCGAAAATTCCCCCCTCCCTCTGGTACGATTTCAGCCATTAACGAACTTGATCTATCTTTTTACATAAAACGGTTAAATATCGAGTTTCGTAACGATCAAACAAAAATTGCGACCACTAGAGCGTTAACAGACAAATATATATATATATATATATATATATATATATATATATATACTAGCTCAGATACCCGGCTTCGCCCGGGAATTGATTCGAGGGTGAATGGTGATGGTATTTTTTTGGCAAGACTTAACTTTGCAAAATATTTTGACATTTACCCGTCCCAGTGTTTAGGGTTAATACCCATCTTTGCCGTGGATTTGCTAATAATAGAATTATTTGTTCGATAAGGCTTCACAGTCTTCGATATTTTTATATTTCCCGTCTCTTATACATGTAAATATGGTGAATTTTTATTTCAGACCTCCCTTTTAACCCCCCTCCCGTTCGAACCTAAAAATTTTAATATAACTTATAATCATGAAAGAATTAATGCTAATTGACATACCGAGTTTTGTTAAGTTCGGTTCAGCCGTTAGTGCCCGCTAAGGTTTTAAGGTATAACTCATTTATAATTAGGTATACGACAAAAGTGTATATAACAAAAGTTACTCCAAATAATAAAATAAACAACTTTTGTTATGTTTATATTTGCGGAAAAACCAATAAGAAACGAAATATCGCTATTTTTAATTTCAGGCTTCCCTTATAACCCCCACTCCTGCCCGTCCATAGAAATGTTGGTATGGCTTATTATAATGAAGGCCTCACTGCTAATACACATACCGAGTTTTATTCAGTTCGGTTGAGTCTTTTAAGGCAAATTATATTGTTGACTCCCTCTATAATTTTTAACGTATAACGCATTTAAACTTCGGTATACGACAAAAGTGTATATAACAAAAGTTACTCTAAATAACAAAATAAACAACTTTTGTCATGTGCATATTTGCCGAAAAACCAATAGAAAACGAAATATCGCTATTTTTAATTTCAGGGTTCTCTTATAACCCCCACTCCTGATCGTCTCAGAGAAAATTAATATAGCCTAAAGTCTAAGTTGGGTTAGTAGTAATATACATACCAAGTTTCATGAAATTCGGTTCAGCCGTTTATGCGTGAAAAGGTAACAAACAAACAAACAAACATACACGAAAGAAACAAAATGCAGTTATGGTGTCTATGACATGTGAAACGAAAAGTTATCGTGAAATTTCGCGAAAAAAATCAATGTACAGACAGAGGTTACAATTTATATATAAATAAATAAATAAATATATATATATATATATATATATATATATATATATATACATAAAATTGTAACCTCTGTCTGTACATTGATTTTTTTCGCGAAATTTCACGATAACTTTTCGTTTCACATGTCATAGACACCATAACTGCATTTTGTTTCTTTCGTGTCTGTTTGTTTGTTTGTTTGTTACCTTTTCACGCATAAACGGCTGAACCGAATTTAATGAAACTTGGTATGTATATTACTACTAACCCAACTTAGACTTTAGGCTATATTAATTTTCTCTGAGACGATCAGGAGTGGGGGTTATAAGGGAGGCCTGAAATTAAAAATAGCGATATTTCGTTTCCTATTGCTTTTTCAGCAAATATGCCCATAACAAAAGTTTTTTATTTTGTAATTTAGAGTAACTTTTGTTATATACACGTTTTTCGTATTCCGAATAATAAACGAGATATAAACTAAAACCTATAGGGGAAGTGAACAATTTTATTTGGCACAAAAGACTCAACCGAACTAAATAAAACTCGGTATGTGAATTAGTACTAACGCCTTCCTTAAAATAAGCCATACTAACATTTTTAGGGACGGGCAGGAGTGGGGGTTATATGGAAGGCCTGAAATTAAAAATAGCGATATTTCGTTTCCTATTGCTTTTTCAACAAATATGCACATAACAAAAGTTGTTCATTTTGTTATTTAGAGTAACTTTTGTTACATGCACTTTTGCCGTACACGGAAGTATAAATGAGTTATACGCTAAAACCTATAGCGGGAGTCCACAATTTTATTTGGCACAAAAGACTCAACCGAACTAAACCAAACTCGGTATGTGAATTAGCACTAACGCCTTCCTTATAATAAGCCATACTAACATTTCTAGGGACGGCCAGGAGTTTGGGTTATAAGGAAGGCATGAAATTAATAATAGTGATATTTCGTTTCCTATTGCATTTTCGGCAAATATGAACATAACAAAAGTTGTTTATTTTGTTATTTAGACAGACCTTTTTTATATACACTATCATCGTACACCGAAGTATAAAGCCGTTATACGCTAAAAGTTATAGCGGGAGTCAACAATTTTATTTGGCACAAAAGACTCAACCGAACTAAATAAAACACTCAGTATGTGTATTAGCACTAACGCCTTCCTTATAATAAGCCATACTATTTCTAGGGACGGGCAGGAGTGGGGGTTATAAGGGAGGCCTGAAATTAAAAATAGTGATTTCCTATTGGGGTTTCGGCAAATATGCACATAACAAAAGTTGTTTATTTTGTTATTTAGAGAAATTTTCTCAACACTTCTTTTCAATATGAACTACCAGGTACCTCAAATGAAAATATTTATTTATATGTATGTCAATATTTTCTCATTAATAATTCAAATCTATGCATAATGCACAGGAAACGGGAAATATGACAATATGCATGACAGTGAAGTCTTACATAAAAAAAATAATTTTATTATTAACAAATCCACAGAAACGTCGGGTGTTAACCCTAAACACTGGGACGGTTAAATGTCATAATTTTGTGCAAAGTAAAGCCATGCCAAAAATATACCACCAACATTCAGCCCCAAATGAATTCCCGAGCGAAGCCGGGTATCTCAGCTAGTATATATATATATATATAGATATAATTTTGAACGGACCTCATTTTCGTCATCTCCTGGGTAGGATCGATGGATATTTGAAGAAATTTTTCGAAACTCGCGTCATGAGTACGACCTCAATAGCTGATTTCCCTTAAGACTAGAACAACAATTTTAGAGCACCAGCAAGATTGGTTATATAATATTTTTCGATCCGACTCATAATAACGCAGGTTTTTTAACTTTGGTATCCCCTCACCTTATTCCTGCCAGCAACATATGTAATCTTTAGTGTTGACTGTAACGAAATGTAGTATACATCAAATACGGGTAAACATTTTCCAATTAAGAACATAAAATCTTAAATGGTGGCGGAATCACTCGACGTATTTGCATTCATCTCGCATAGTTAAATTTCAATTAAAACAATATTTGGCATTTAAGCTTCGAATAAAGTGGTTCATGTAATAACAGGTTATTGTTAATATGGCATGAGTAGGAGTAAAAATAACCCGGTTAATATTCATGATAGGGAAAATACGTGAATTACAACATTTATAGCCCATTAAAAGTTCAAGTGAAAAGGTTTTATACAATTTTTCGGACCGATATATGGAATTTATTAATTTCCTTCTCTCTAACTCGATCTTTTGTTTCACATAAAACACTTATTTATCGAGTTTGGTAACCATAAGGCATAAATTGCGACCGTTTGAGTAGTAACTGAAATATATATATATATATATATATATATATATATTTGAACGAGTCTTATTGTCGTCATCTTTTTTGTAGGATCGATGTTCAAATGTACATCAAACATTCGAAAATCAAATCAAAATCAAATGTTTCGAAAATCGCATCATGAATACAACGTCAATGTCGCCTTAAGTCCTTCTGCAACCAAGGAAATCTGCAAGAAACGAAATGGACGCTACATTGAGTTCAAGGCACTAAATACAAGTTTATGTTTATTTGAGTAACAACCTGCATATTTAGATGCTCTCCAGTGTACAGTTAATACTCTGATGAAAAATTAATTATGTACTCTGAATATTCAGAGTATGCAGCTTTAATAGGAATCGTATCCCTTTTTAAAAAATATATGGTTCTTTCATTATTAATTAAGTGGATTGCAAGGAAATCAGGGGATAAGGGAACAGATTTCGTGCAAGTTACCGAAGCATCACCATGAAAAATTCGTTGTAACATCATGTTAAAATTGAAATATACAGAATTATACAGTCAGGCATGCCTAGCAGTTAATACAGCAGTATTGTCAAATCTGTCGGAAGACGCTGTTACTACTGGCTAATTGTAGAGAATTTGTAAAAAGGACTACCGAAGCAAAAGGGCATCCTCAAGCCTGGCTATATTTGTACTGAGTAGTTACTGAAAGGTCCAGTAATTTTGTAATGTAGTGGTCAGAGATTATATAATTGACATCGCAAATATTAGCATTTGTACTGAGTAGTTACTGAAAGGTCCAGTAATTTTGTAATGTAGTGGTCAGAGATTATATAATTGACATCGTCAAATATTAGCATTGTACTGAGTAGTTTACTGAAAGGTCCAGTAAATTTTGTAATGTAGTGGGTCAAGATTATATATAATTGAACATCGCAAATATTAGCCATTTGTACTGAGTAGTTACTGAAAGGTCCAGTAATTTTTGTATATGTAGTGGTCAGAGATTATATAATTGACATCGCAAATATTAGCATTTGTACTGAGTAGTTACTGAAAGGTCCAGTAATTTTGTAATGTAGTGGTCGAGAGTATTATATAATTGGACATCGCAAATATTAGCATTTGTACTGAGTAGTTACTGAAAGGTCCAGTAATTTTGTAATGTTAGTGGTCAGAGCAAATTATAATTGACATCGCAAATATTAGCATTTGTACTGAGTAGTTACTGAAAGGTCCAGTAATTTTGTAATGTAGTGGTCAGAGATTATATAATTGACATCGCAAATATTAGCATTTGTACTGAGTAGTTACTGAAAGGTCCAGTAATTTTGTAATGTAGTGGTCAGAGATTATATAATTGACATCGCAAATATTAGCATTTGTACTGATTAGTTACTGAAAGGTCCAGTAATTTTGTAATCCAGTGGTCAGAGATTATATAATTGACATCGCAAATATTAGCATTTGTACTGAGTAGTTACTGAAAGGTCCAGTAATTTTGTAATGTAGTGGTCAGAGATTATATAATTGACATCGCAAATATTAGCATTTGTACTGAGTAGTTACTGAAAGGTCCAGTAATTTTGTAATGTAGTGGTCAGAGATTATATAATTAACATCACAAATATTTGTTTGTACTGAGTAGTTACTGAAAGGTCCAGTAATTTTGTAATCCAGTGGTCAGAGATTATATAATTGACATCGCAAATATTAGCATTTGTACTGAGTAGTTACTGAAAGGTCAGTAAATTATTGTAATGTAGTGAGGTGTCCGAAGAGCGTATTATTGACATCGCAAATTATTAGCCATTATTTGTACTGAGATTAGTTTGACTGAAAGGGTCCAGTAATTTTGTAATCACAGTGGTCAGAGATAAAATTGACATCGCAAATTAATTAGCCTTGTGTTACTGAGTAGTTACTGAAAGGTGGTCACGTAATTTTTTATTTTGAATGGTATTGGGTCAGCAGAGATTATATAATTGACATCGCAAATATTAGGCATTTGTTACTGAGTAGTATCGAGAAAGGTCCTGTAATTTTGTAATGTAGTGGTCAGAGATTATAATAATGACATCGCAAATAATTAGCATTTGTACTGATTAGTTACTGAAAGGTCCAGAATTTTTGTAATCAAGTGGTCAGAGCTATATAATTGACATCGCAAATATTAGCATTTGTACTGAGTAGTTACTGAAAGGGTCCAGTAATTTTTGTAATGTAGTGGTCAGACTGATTATACTAATGTGACATCGCAAATATTAGCATTTGTACTGAGTAGTTCCTGAAAGAGGCTAAAGTCCAGTAGTAATTTTGTAATGTAGTGGTCAGAAGATTATATAATTAACATCACAAATATTTGTTTGTACTGAGATTAGTTACTGAAAGGTCCAGTAATTTTGTAATCCAGTGGTCAGAGAATTAGATTAATTGGACATCGCAAATATTAGCATTATGTACTGAGTAGTTACTGAAATAAGGTCAGTAATTATGTAATGTAGTTGTCAGAGATTATATAATTGACATCGCAAATTATTAGCATTTGTACACTGAGTAGTTACCTGAAAGGGTCATTAATTTTGTTAATCGTAGTGGTCAGAGATTTATATAATTGCATCGCAAATATTAGCATTTGTACTGAGTAGTGACTGAAAGGTCCAGTAATTTTGTAATGTAGTGGTCAGAGAATATATAATTGACATCGCAAATATTAGCATTTGTACTGGAAAGTAGGTTACTGAAAGGTCCAGTAATTTTTGTAACTCCAGTGGTCAGAGATATATATAATTAACATCGCAAATATTTGTTTGTACTGAGTAGTTACTGAAAGGTCCAGTAATTTTGTAATCCAGTGGTCAGAGATTAATATTAACTGACATCGCAAAATATTGAGCATTTTGTACTGAGTAGTTACTGAAAGGTCAGTAATTTTGTAATGTTAGTGGTCAGAGAATTTATATAATTGACATCGCAAATATTTAGCAATTTGTACTGAGTATGTTACAGAAAGGTCCAGTAATTTTGTAATCCAGTGGTCAGAGAATATATAATTAACATCGCAAATTACTAGTTTGTTGTACTGAGTAGTTACTGAAAGTTCCGTAAATTTTGAGTAATGTAGTGGTCAGAGATTATATAATTGACATCGCAAATATTAGCATTTGTACTGAGTAGTTACTGAAAGGTCCAGTAATTTTGTAATGTAGTGGTCAGAGATTATACAATTGACATCGCAAATATTAGAATTTGTACAGAGGAGGTACAGACAGGTCCAGTACTTTTGTAATTCACAGTGGTCAGGAGATTATAATTAACATCGCAAATATTTGGTTTGTACTCGAGTAGTTACTGACAAGGTTCCAGTAATTTTGTTAATCCAGTGTGTCAGAGGATTAGATTATATAATTTGACATCGCAAATATTAGCATTTGTACTGAGTAGTAGTTACACTGAAAGGTCCAGTTAATTTTGTAAATGTCAGTGGTCAGAGATCGTTCATATAATTAACATCGCAAATATATTGTTGTACTGAGTAGTTACTGAAAGGTCCTAGTAATTTTTGTAATGTAGAGTTGGGTACAGAGATTTATATAATTGAACATCGCAAAATACCTTAAGCATTTGTACTGAGTAGTTACTGAAAGGTCCAGTAATTTTGTAATGTAGTGGTCAGAGATTATATAATTGACATCGCAAATATTAGCATTTGTACTGAGTAGTTACTGAAAGGTCCAGTAATTTTGTAATCCAGTGGTCAGAGATTATATAATTAACATCGCAAATATTTGTTTGTACTGAGTAGTTACTGAAAGGTCCAGTAATTTTGTAATCCAGTGGTCAGAGATTATATAATTGACATCGCAAATATTAGCATTTGTACTGAGTAGTTACTGAAAGGTCCAGTAATTTTGTAATCCAGTAGTCAGAGATTATATAATTAACAACCCAAATATTTGTTTGTATCAGTAGTTCTACTGAAAGGTCAGTAATTTTGTAAATCCAACGTGGTCCCGAGATTATATAATTGACAAACCGCAAAATATTTTGTTTGTACTGAGTAGTTATGAAAGGTCAGTAATTTTGTAATTCCAGTGCGTCAGAGCTTATTAATAATTTACATCTCAAATTTTTGTTTGTACTGAGTAGTTACTGAAAGGTCCAGTAATTTTGTAATCCAGTGGTCAGAGATTATATAATTAACATCTCAAATATTTGTTTGTACTGAGTAGTTACTGAAAGGTCCAGTAATTTTGTAATCCAGTAGTCAGAGATTATCTAATTGGACCTTGCAAATATCTAGCATTTTGTACTGAGTAGTTACTGAAACGGTCCAGTAATTTTGTAATCCAGTAGTCAGAGATTATATAATTGACATCGCAAATATTACGCATTTGTACTGAGTAGTTACTGAAAGGTCCAGTTAATTTTGTAATCCAGTAGTCAGAGATTATATAAATTGACATCGCAAAATATTAGGCATTTGTACTGAGTAGTTACTGAAAGTCCAGTTAATTTTGTAATCCAGTGGTTCAGAGATTATATAAATTGACATCGCAAATATTAGCATTTGTACTGAGTAGTTAACCCTGGAAAGGTCCAGTAATTTTGTAATCAAGTAGTCAGAGATTTATATATTAAACAACCCAAATATTTGTTTGTACTCAGTAGTTACTGAAAGGTCACGTAATTTAGTTAAATCCAGTGGTCCGAGATTATATATAATGTACAAACGCAAATATTTGTTTGTTGACCTGAGTAGTTACTGAAAGGGTCCAGTAATATTGTAATGTAGTGGTCAAGATTATTATAATTGACATCGCAAATTATTAGCATTTGTACTGAGTTAGTTACTGAAAGGTTCCAGTAATTTTGTAATCCAGTGGTCAGAGGAGATTATATAAATTAACATCGCAAATATTTGTTTGTACTGAGTAGTTACTGAAAGGTCCAGTAATTTTGTAATCCAGTGTCAGAGATTATATAACTGACATCGACAAATTATTAGCAGATTTGTACTGAGTAGTTACTGAAAGGTCCAGTAATTTTGTAATGTAGTGGTCAGAGATTATATAATTGACATCGCAAATATTAGCATTGTACTGAGTAGTTACTGAAAGGCTCAAGTAATTTTGTAATCCAGTGTGTCCAGAGATTATATAAATTAACATCGCAAATATTTGTTGTACTGAGTAGTTAGTTACTGAAAGGATTCCAGTAATTTTGTAATGTAGTGGTCAGAGATTATATATAATTGACATCGCAAATATTAGCATTTGTACTGATAGTTACTGAAAGGTCCAGTAATTTTGTAATGTAGTGGTCAGAGATTATACCAATTGACATCGCAAATATGCATTTGTACTGAGTAGTTACTGAAAGGTCCAGTAATTTTGTAATCCAGTGGTCAGAGATTATATAATTAACATCGCAAATATTTGTTTGTACTGAGTAGTTACTGAAAGGTCCAGTAATTTTGTAATCCAGTGGTCAGAGATTATATAATTGACATCGCAAATATTAGCATTTGTACTGAGTAGTTACTGAAAGGTCCAGTAATTTTGTAATCCAGTGGTCAGAGATTATATAATTAACATCGCAAATATTTGTTTGTACTGAGTAGTTACTGAAAGGTCCAGTAATTTTGTAATGTAGTGGTCAGAGATTATATAATTGACATCGCAAATATTAGCATTTGTACTGAGTAGTTACTGAAAGGTCCAGTAATTTTGTAATGTAGTGGTCAGAGATTATATAATTGACATCGCAAATATTAGCATTTGTACTGAGTAGTTACTGAAAGGTCCAGTAATTTTGTAATCCAGTGGTCAGAGATTATATAATTAACATCGCAAATATTTGTTTGTACTGAGTAGTTACTGAAAGGTCCAGTAATTTTGTAATCCAGTGGTCAGAGATTATATAATTGACATCGCAAATATTAGCATTTGTACTGAGTAGTTACTGAAAGGTCCAGTAATTTTGTAATCCAGTAGTCAGAGATTATATAATTAACAACCCAAATATTTGTTTGTACTCAGTAGTTACTGAAAGGTCCAGTAATTTTGTAATCCAGTGGTCCGAGATTATATAATTGACAACGCAAATATTTGTTTGTACTGAGTAGTTACTGAAAGGTCCAGTAATTTTGTAATCCAGTGGTCAGAGCTTATATAATTTACATCTCAAATATTTGTTTGTACTGAGTAGTTACTGAAAGGTCCAGTAATTTTGTAATCCAGTGGTCAGAGATTATATAATTAACATCTCAAATATTTGTTTGTACTGAGTAGTTACTGAAAGGTCCAGTAATTTTGTAATCCAGTAGTCAGAGATTATATAATTGACATCGCAAATATTTAGCATTTGTGTACTGAGTAGTTACTGACAGGTCCATTAATTTTGTAATCCAGTAGTCAGAGATTATATAATTGACATCGCAAATATTAGCATTTGTACTGAGTAGTTACTGAAAGGTCCAGTAATTTTGTAATCCAGTAGTCAGAGATTATATAATTGACATCGCAAATATTAGCATTTGTACTGAGTAGTTACTGAAAGGTCCAGTAATTTTGTAATCCAGTGGTCAGAGATTATATAATTGACATCGCAAATATTAGCATTTGTACTGAGTAGTTACTGAAAGGTCCAGTAATTTTGTAATCCAGTAGTCAGAGATTATATAATTAACAACCCAAATATTTGTTTGTACTCAGTAGTTACTGAAAGGTCCAGTAATTTTGTAATGTAGTGGTCAGAGATTATATAATTGACATCGCAAATATTAGCATTTGTACTGAGTAGTTACTGAAAGGTCCAGTAATTTTGTAATGTAGTGGTCAGAGATTATACAATTGACATCGCAAATATTAGCATTTGTACTGAGTAGTTACTGAAAGGTCCAGTAATTTTGTAATCCAGTGGTCAGAGATTATATAATTAACATCGCAAATATTTGTTTGTACTGAGTAGTTACTGAAAGGTCCAGTAATTTTGTAATCCAGTGGTCAGAGATTATATAATTGACATCGCAAATATTAGCATTTGTACTGAGTAGTTACTGAAAGGTCCAGTAATTTTGTAATTCAGTGGTCAGAGATTATATAATTAACATCGCAAATATTTGTTTGTACTGAGTAGTTACTGAAAGGTCCAGTAATTTTGTAATGTAGTGGTCAGAGATTATATAATTGACATCGCAAATATTAGCATTTGTACTGAGTAGTTACTGAAAGGTCCAGTAATTTTGTAATGTAGTGGTCAGAGATTATATAATTGACATCGCAAATATTAGCATTTGTACTGAGTAGTTACTGAAAGGTCCAGTAATTTTGTAATCCAGTGGTCAGAGATTATATAATTTAACATCGCAAATATTTGTTTGTACTGAGTAGTTACTGAAAGGTCCAGTATTTATGTAATCCAGTGGTCAGTGATTATATAATTGACATCCCAAATATTAGCATTTGTACTGAGTAGATACTGAAAGCTCCAGTAATTTTGCGTAATCCAGTAGTCAGAGATTATATAATTAACAACCCAAATATATGTTTGTACTCAGTAGTTACTGAAAGGTCCAGTAATTTTGTAATCCAGTGGTCCGAGATTATATAATTGACAACGCAAATATTTGTTTGTACTGAGTAGTTACTGAAAGGTCCAGTAATTTTGTAATCCAGTGGTCAGAGCTTATATAATTTACATCTCAAATATTTGTTTGTACTGAGTAGTTACTGAAAGGTCCAGTAATTTTGTAATCCAGTGGTCAGAGATTATATAATTAACATCTCAAATATTTGTTTGTACTGAGTAGTTACTGAAAGGTCCAGTAATTTTGTAATCCAGTAGTCAGAGATTATATAATTGACATCGCAAATATTAGCATTTGTACTGAGTAGTTACTGAAAGGTCCAGTAAATTTTGTAATCCCAGTAGTCAGAGATTATATAAATTGACATCGCAAATATTAGCATTTGTACTGAGTAGTTACTGAAAGGTCCAGTAATTTTGTAATTCAGTAGTCAGAGATTATATAATTGACATCGCAAATATTAGCATTTGTTGTACTGAGTAGTTTACTGAAAGGTCCAGTAATTTTGTAATCCAGTGGTCAGAGATTATATAAATTGACACATCGCAAATATTAGCATTTGTACTGAGTAGTTACTGAAAGGTCCAGTAATTTTGTAATCCAGTAGTCAGAGATTATATAATTAACAACCCAAATATTTGTTTGTACTCAGTAGTTACTGAAAGGTCCAGTAATTTTGTAATCCAGTGGTCCGAGATTATATAATTGACAACGCAAATATTTGTTTGTACTGAGTAGTTACTGAAAGGTCCAGTAATTTTGTAATCCAGTGGTCAGAGCTTATATAATTTACATCTCAAATATTTGTTTGTACTGAGTAGTTACTGAAAGGTCCAGTAATTTTGTAATCCATTGGTCAGAGATTATATAATTAACATCTCAAATATTTGTTTGTACTGAGTAGTTACTGAAAGGTCCAGTAATTTTGTAATCCAGTAGTCAGAGATTATATAATTGACATCGCAAATATTAGCATTTGTACTGAGTAGTCACTGAAAGGTCCAGTAATTTTGTAATCCAGTAGTCAGAGATTATATAATTGACATCGCAAATATTAGCATTTGTACTGAGTAGTTACTGAAAGGTCCAGTATTTATGTAATCCAGTGGTGAGCGATTATATAATTGACATCCCAAATATTAGCATTTGTACTGAGTAGTTACTGAAAGGTCCAGTATTTATGTAATCCAGTGGTCAGTGATTATATAATTGACATCCCAAATATTAGCATTTGTACTGAGTAGTTACTGAAAGGTCCAGTATTTATGTAATCCAGTTGTCAGGGATTATGTAATTGACATCCCAAATATTAGCATTTCTACTGAGTATTTACTGAAAGGTCCAGTAATTATGTAATCCATTGCATTTGTTCTCAAAGATCGGCCAATAATGGTAATTTATACCCACAGTTGTGGTAGTAACATTAGTTAGTCATTTATGTAGTCTAAGAATACATGATTGTATCGGTTGTAGCCAGTTACATTTGATGTATTGTAACGTTTACCTCAACGATGTTATTACGTGACGTATTAAATTATTCAAATCGTATGTAGATAATGTAATTGTTACTGCTGAGGTGGGTGTGTTATCTACACGCAATGTTTTAATTCGAAAGAAATGAATGTATTTAATGCTTCAATGCAAACACATATAAGCTGACACATATCGGAGTGTATTAAGCGCTATCTTCTTTTTTTTTATTAATATACATGTCATTTAAAAAGTACAAAAGCTTGTCAAACTAGTTAATCAGATGTTTAATTCACACTTTATCCTTCGAGTAATCCTGGCAAGGGATGTTGCTTAAGGTACTGCTGTGGCATTACTTTGTTTGAATTAAATAATTACTAATTGGGTGAAAAGGAAAAAGAAAGACACTGAAAATGTCTCGGTTAAATGTACAGCAAAAATTAGGAAAATATGTCACAGTGGTATAACTTGCCAAGCATTCTCTCTTCTGTGAGCTTCTTCAGGACATGCAAAAGAATGAAGAAGTATAGGAGGAACTATATACATACATGTGGGAGGGTTCGGTGGACGTGGCCTTTCCATCAGTGGGAACTATCCAGTAAACATCTTCCGGTCCCTTCGGTACTTGCTGGGTTAAGCCTGTGAAACCGGTTGCTAATTTTTACTTAATTTGTACACATCATCTGTTGATGTTGTTAGGTTGCTTGATTATTTCTATTACTTCACGAATGATCCTCTGGGCAATCGTTCACTATTTTTGACAAAATTTTGGTGTCTTCAAGAATTTGAAATTGTGATTAGTGCTGTGGAAATGTTCAGCAACCTCCGATTTTTCTTTTTGTTGCTTTTTTACACAGGCTATGTGTTTCTTGACTCTAGTGCTGATTAGCCAACTTGTTTGACTTGTGCATTTAGTCCCACATGAACATGTTATACTATAGATTCCTGGTGTTCGGAGACGTTGGTCATCTTTAGGGTTGGAGAGCATATTTCAAATTGTTCTGTCTGTTGAGTAGGTTGTTCGAATATCATGCTTCTTGCGGGTTTTTGCAACTTTTTCGGTCGTACCTTTAACAAATGAGATTATTACTTATAGTCGTCTCTCTTCTAAGTTTTCCTCATTTTCTTGTCTTTCTTGACGAGCTGCTTACTGTATCCGTTCTTCTTTAAGGATGTTCGCAGATGCCTTTTCTCCTTTGGTAGTTTTGTGGGTTCGGAGATTGTGGTTGCTCTGCTGAAGAGTGTGTTTATCAGTACTTCTTTTTGTTTTGGGTGTGGGGGTGATTATGTGATTCCGAATGGAGATATCTATCGGTGTTGGTAGGTTTCCTATACACTGAATCTCCAAGGGTCCCTTCTTTTTTCTTGACCAACACGTCCAAGAAGGGTAATTTGCCGTTGTCCTCGACCTCCATAGTGAATTGAATATTAGAAGAAATGCTTTTTAGGTCACTGGGAAGGTGTCCAGGGAGTCCAACCATGTTTCCATATGATGAATATAACATCAACATATCTGTAACACACAGCAGGTCCCAGGTGTTCAAAGCTCCTTCTTCAAACTTAGCTAGGCTAGCTGACGCTCACCTTCTATTTGCTGGTAATATTTACCGTTAAATATAAAGTACGATCTCTTCAGACAGACTTCAGTCAGAGATAGCTCTTCTTGAGTCCATTCTTCATTAATCCCAGGGTTTCATCAATAGGAATCATGGCGAATAACGATTTCCCATCGAAGCTGACCAATTCTCTGTCTTCAGGTTTCCAATCTTCTCGACGAAGTCCATCGAGTGAGTTCCTTATGTGGTGATCTGTATTCAAACGACATGTTGGGAATACAGACCACCACATATGTAACTCGAATGATTTCTCCTTTGTTGGGTAATTTCTGACATAACTCTATATTCAATGATGTTTGTTTTCTGCTTCAAAGTTGGTTTATTCAAGCAGGATCAGAAAGAGTGTTCTGAAGGTCTGGACTTAACTGAACTCAGTCTTTGCACTATACACCTGGTAGCGCAAGGGTCATTGTTGCCAAAAAATCCTCTTTGATCTCATGTTATTAGATTTCACAGTAGTGTTTTTTGGTACTGAAGAATATTGTGCACTTGGAGAGAAGAAAGCGTCCCATCCTTCAGAATTTCTGTTCCTGTAACCGTCCTTAGAGTTGCACGTAAACACAACAACAATAAAATCTATAACATAATTATAGAAACGTGCTATTATCTAGAAATAAAAACTTCTGAAAAATATCTAAACTCTTCTTATTTTAGTCCCAATATGTTTATATATTCTTCATAGTTTCATGGCGAGGGAGACCAATAAAAAACAATTTCTCCGCGCAGATTTTGTTGATACTGCTCTACATGTTTCGTGGCCTAAATACCACCTCATCAGGGACCATCCATTTCAGAAGTGCTCGTTCCTTCTTACGTTCGTTGCGACTGTCCCCTACTCAACTACATTTAACATTTAACAAGACTACTACTCATTAAACATTTAACAAGATTCATTATGTAACGTTTTAGTAGTTTTCACTAAATTAAAACCAGCTATTGAGGTCACACCTATGAGCCAATTTTCTAAGCTTAAATACCAAATATTGTTTTCAAATGCAAATAAGTTGTACGATAAGTCATCAATTAAGAGTTTACGTTCTTATCTCGAAAAACTTCCTTCGATCTGTACCATGTTCGATATTAATAGGTTTCACACAAAATCAAATACTCTTCTTGTTATTAGCTGAAATTTGACATGAAATATAGAGGAGGGAATTCAAAAAGTCACCAAATCTCCGTTATAGAACTAATCTTATTAAACTATTGATTGTCTAAATTGTTTTTTTTTATGCATTTTTCCGTAACTCAAGTATTAAAAGAGTATTCGTTCTTCATTTTTATCAGCCCTCAGTAACCCCCTCCCCTTCTACTCCCCGTTTTGTTTTACAAATAAATAGAGAATATATGTTTAGATAATGTTACAAGTATGGCACATCAGCGCGTGGGAAATATGCTTAATTTACCCAGCCCCTGTGTGAAACAGACTTTTATTTATACAACTTTTTATAATCTATGGTAATTTGATTTAGACAGTAATAACTTCTAGTTGCCCTATTTCAGTTCTTATTTTTGACAAATCTCTGAACGTTCACTCCATATTGCATGTAGAAGATAGACGTATAGGATTACAGTTTAAGGGCAGGTGAGGAGGGGAAATATATGGACCAATGAGATTGAGGTTTACATACACCCCTCGGTAGTTGAAATCCCCCACCACCAAGCACCTGGTTAGCACCGTGTCAAACCGGAAAATATTATTCATAAGCCACCTTCGCCATCACACATCTGGTCCTACAAGAGAGAGATACGTGTAAGTTTTTCTAATTAGTACTGATTTCATATGTATTTAATCAAACTGCAGCCGAACCAATAGAAACATGTTCTCAAATCTATAGGCTCGGAAAAATCAAGGCTTTTAGAAACTTAATAGTTTTATCTTATATTTACATTATAAAGAAAACTTGAAATATTTGAGGAATAAATGTATTTTTTATGACACATCCATGTTAACTTCATTTAAACATAAATTTTATAAAACTTTTTCCTCTGTCTTTAACGTTTTATAAGAACCGCTTACATTACAGACAGCCGCTCACAAGTATTCAAATACACCAATGGTCCACAAACGTCTTTGTTTCATAGACCACTAGCTAAGTTTTTCCATTTTCGGTAGGCCCCCTGATTTGGTAATACTGCATTTTTTTAAAAAAAAATTCACCTACTTCAAATGTGTTTTGACTGATGTAACGGTAGTGAGATTTACAAAAAAAAATATTAAAAACACAAATTGATTTATATATATTTACTGATGAAACCAAAATAAAATTAACCACTTATGCATTAAATAAAATTAGTAGCTAAAACTAAGCGCTTCTTATTGGGAAGAGTGAACTTTGATATTAAATTTTTAATATTAGGCATCAATTTAGTGAGGTTTAATCTTAAGCCTCCACGGTTAATGATGTCCAGTTTGTTTCTTTTTGGGCATTTCCATAAAGGAGAATCAGCTATTGAGGTTGACACATGATGTCACCTTCGAAACCTTTCCTCAAATGTCCTTCGATACTACCCAGGAAATTACGAAAATGGGGGCTGTTCAAAATTACACACACACACACACACACACACACACACACACACACATAATATATATATGTTTGTCTGATAGCAACTTTTCTTTGATCGTTACATAAATCGATATTTAATCGTTTTATGTAAAAGAAAGATCATGTTCATTAATGGGAGGAGTTGGAAAAGTGTGTGGAGGGGGGGGGTTGTAGGGGGAATTTTGAAAATTCAAAATATCTCCGTTACTATAAGTTCGATCGAAAAATTGTGCATAACCAATATCATAGAAAACTAAATTACCATTAAATGTTGCTAAATACGTATTTTCTCTACCACGAATATTATCGAGATATTTCCATGTTTTAGTTTTTAGCCTTTAGTACACCATCGTTCCCTTATATTTTGAACCACACTATTCTCAGGATATATGCCAAGTGTTGTTTTCAAGGAACCTTTATTATGAGAGATACGTGCAAATCGTTGTGTGATGATACCATTAATTGAGACAATATCATAATCTATATTTTAATATTTCTTTCAATATTGAAGTTCATATTTATTATTCGCTAAAATAGGACATGGAATATGGAATTAAAATAAAAGTCACCCGTCCCGCAGGGGCTGCGTGTAACTAAGACAGATTTCCCACATGAAGTTTTACAGTTTTACTATAGAATTTCACAAGAGCCCCGAACAGGTAAGGAAAGGCCCCCGCCCGCCGTACTAGCTTTTGGCGGGAAAAGTCATTCTCTTCCGTTACCCGCCCAGATTTTAGTAAAAATTGCAAATATCTCGGTTAACATTAAAGATAGAGAATAAATGGATGTAACATATTATATTATAGTAAAATTTAATTTGTAATAAAATTGAATCTGTACAATTTTTCGATTCCGACGTATAGTAACGGAGATATTTCGAATTTTTCGAAAGTCCTCCTCTAAACCCCCCCCCCTTCCATGGTCTCCTTCCGATTTCAAGCCGTTAAAGAACTCTGAGATCTATCTTTTTTACATAAAGCGAACTAAATTTCGAGCTTGGTAACGATCACACAGAAAAAATTGCGACCGCTCTAGAGCGGTAACAGACAAATATATATATATATTATATATATATAATATATATATTTATATATATGAATACTATATACTAGCTAAGGTACCCGGCTTCGCTCGGGAAATTCCCATTTAAGGGCTGAATGATGATAGTATTTTTTTGGGCAAGGCTTCAATGTTTACAACTACACCTCCCGTTGGCGCGCAATGTTTTGCTGTGAGGGTCAGGCAGGCTACTTATATAAATGAGAGGAAATTTCATATTTGACAGAATAAATAAAAAATGTGGTCCTAATCTCTATCCCTTGCCACTTTTAACTCACCTTTTTGACTACTTCAAACCATAATCCTGGATAGTATTTATTACTATTAAATATTGTCTTAATGAAACTTATTTCCTGTCAAAAAACCAATCCGAGCCACATATAGTTTAAGAAAAACATAGATTACGGACGTAAGGTTATATTCATAATTAGTAGATACTTAGTGGTAATCACTTCCCGTATATTGCCCAGCATTTTCAAAGGAAATTAGTAAACTCAATTAACACTCTATTAGCCTCCGTCTATTTCCGCTCTAGCATTTGAGCTATCAACACTCTTCTCCTTAAATTATTAATTCAAAAATATTATTGTAATTAATTTATCTACTTTATGGAAATAAATAATAGTGTTACCCTAAAAAATTAATTTCAATTAATATTCAAAAACTAGTCGAGGGGAAGAGATCGTAGCCGTCCTGACAACCTAAAGTAATACTTTAAACAATCATATCGAGTTTCAGAGCATTTTGTCTTTTGTCATAATGACATTAACGTTTAATTGTTATGATAGTACATATTTGTTTCAATAACATGAAGATATCGGAAATAAGATAGTATATAACCAAAATCAAAGAGTTTGATTCCCTACTACTTCCCCTATCACTCCTTGAGGAAAATTCAGCACGATTTTTTTTTAAAATAATACATTATACAAATTAAATAATGGAAATGCTCTTATAGTTTAATATTTCTATTGGAAATAAATAACAAGTTATTTCCTAGGGGAAAATAAATAAATGAGGCGAAGGGAAGGGTTGACGGGGGAAGGGGGATTTATAATCTCAATAATCGAGCATCATACTTAGTACTAAATAATCGAAATAGATAAGGCTAAAACATAACATCATTTGTCATAATATGCCTATATTAAAAACACTTAAATAAAGTAATAATAAAATCGTCGACTCCCGCTATAGATTTAGCTTATATCCCGTATTTACTTCATTTTACGACATAAGTGAAAGAAACAAAAGTTGCTCTAAAATACAAAGTAAACAACTTTTGTTATGTGCACCTTTGCCGAAAAACAAACTAGAAAATGAAATATCGTGAATTTTTACTTCAGGCCTCCCTTATAACTCCCACTCCCGTTCGAACCTAAAAATTTTAATATAGCTTAATACATCATGGGAGGTATTAATGCTAATTGGACATACCGAGTTTTTGTTAAGTTCGGTTCAATCGTTAGCGCCAATAAAATAGTTGACTCCGCTTTAGTTTATAGGTATATATCTCGTTTATACTTCGTTTAAAAATCCCCAATAAAACACACAAAAGTTACTCTAAATAACAAAATAAATAACTTTTGTTAGGTTCATATTTGCCGAAAAACGAATAGAAGACGAAATACCGTTATTGAAATTCAGGCCTGCCTTACAAACCCCCACTCCTGCCCGTCCCTAGAAATGTTAGTTTGGCTTATTATAATAAAAAGCGTTAGTACTAATGCACATACCGAGTTTTATTCATTTCAGGTAGGGTCTTTTCGTCTCAAATAAAATTGTTCACATTTCGTTATAGGTTTTTGGTATATCTCGTTTATAATTTGGTATACGAAAAGAGTTAATATAACAAAAAGTTACTCTAAATAACAAAATAAAAACAACTTTTCTTATATGCCATAATTGCCGAAAAACCAATAAGAATCGAAATATCGCTATTTTTAATTTCAGGCTTTCTTATAACCCCCACTCTGTTTTCGTCTCAGAGGATAATTAATATAGCCTAAGAAGTGTCTAAGTTGGGGTTAGTTGTCATTATACCTACCCCCCAAGTTTTCATAAAATTCGGTTCATACCGTTTATGCGTGAAAAGGTAACAAACAAAACAAAACAAATAAACAAACAAACAATACAAACAGACACCAAAGAAACCAAAATGAGAGTTATGGTGTCTATGACATGTGAAACGAAAAGTTATCGTGAAATTTCGCGAAAAAAATCAATGTGACAGACACAGAGGTTACAATTTTTTATATATATATAGGATATTATATATATATTTATATATTTACTATATAATATATATATATCTTATATATATATATATACTAGCTCAGATACCCGGCTTCGCTCGGGAATTTCATTTTGAGCGCTGAATGGTGATGGTATTTTTTAGCAGGCTTTACATTGACAATATTTTGACATTTGCCGTCCCAGTGTTTAGGATTGATACCCGTCGGTTGCCCGCGTGATTTGCTAAATAATAGTATTATTTGTTCGATAATTCTTCACAGTCTTCGATATTTTTTATATTTCCGTTTCTATATCATGTAAATATGGTGAATTTTTATTTCAGGCCTCCCTTATAACTCCCCTCCCGTTCGAACCTAAAAAATTTTAATATAACTTATAATCATGGAAGAATTTAATGATAATTGACATAACGTGAGTTTTGTTAGTTCGGTTCAGCCGTTAGTGCCCGCTAAAGTTTTAAACGTATAACTCATTATACTTAGGTATACGACAAAGTGTATCATCCAAAAGTTACTCCAAATAACAAAATAAACAACTTTTGTTATGTTTACATATTCGGAAAAACCCATAGGAAATCGAACAATATCGCTATTTTTAATTTCAGGCTTCCCTTATAACCCCCACTTCCTGCCCGTACCATAGAAATGTTGGTATGGCTTATTATAATGAAGGCCTCACTGCAAATACAGATACCGAGTTTTATTTAGTTCGGTTGAGTCTTTTTTGGCAAATATATTGTTGACTCCCGCTATATTTTTTAGCGTATAACGCATTTAACTTCGGTTATACGACAAAAGTGTATATAACCAAAAAGTTACTCTAAATAAACAAAATAAACAACTTTTCTTATATGCATAATTGCCGAAAAAACCAATAGAAAACGAAATATCGCTATTTTTAATTTCAGGCTTCCCCTATAACCCCCACTCCTGTTCGTTCAGAGAAAATTAATATAGCCTAAAGTCTAAGTTGGCGTTAGTAGTAATATACATACCAAGTTTCATAAAATTCGGTTCAGCCGTTTATGCGTGAAAAGGTATACAAAACAAACAAACATACACGTAAGAAAAAAAATTGCTGAATATGGTGTCTAGGACATGTGAAAACGAAACAGTTATCGTGAAATTTCGCGAAAAAAAATCAATGTACAGACAGAGGTTTACAATTTTATATATATATATATATATATATAATATATATCTTCTATATATATCATATATATATATATAGTTTTGAACGGACCTCATTTTCGTTATCTACGAAGTAGGATCGATGGACATTTGAAGAAAAATGTCAAAAATTCCGCCATGAGTACAACCTCAATAGCTGATTTCCCTTAAGTCTGCTAAAATGCCCGTTATTAATGAGGCAGATCGTAAAATATTATATTACCAATGTTGTTTATGTTGTTTTTATGATGCTCTTCAATTATTGTTCTTTGCAACATTTGGTAACACAAATACGAATCCTGTTAAGCGTACTTCCTTGTTTTCTGTCCTCAGTAAGCCCCCTTCTACCCCCGCCAAGCTCCATCTGTTAATCAGTTTTAGCAGATTTCCCTTAAGGGAAATCAGCTATTGAGGTTGTACTCATGACGGAATTTTTGAAATTTTTCTTTAAATGTCCATCGATCCTACCTAGTAGATGACGAAATTGAGGTCATTTAAAAACTGTATATATATATATATATATATATATATATATATATATATATATATATATATTTGTCTGTTACCGCTCTAGCGGTCGCAATTTTGGTTTGATCGTTACCAAACTCGATATTTGGTCGTTTTATGTAAAAAGAAAGATCAAGTTCGTTAACGGCTGAAATCGGACGAGTGAGAGCGGGGTTTAGAGGGGAGGATTTTCGAAAATTCGAAATATATCCGTTACCATACGTCGGAACGAAACATTGTATAGGACCAATCTTATTGCAAATGAAATTTACTATAAATATTGTTGTATACATTTATTCCCTATCTTGAATATTAACCGAGATATTTGCATTTGTATTCTACGTGTGGTCGGCTATGTTCGGACTTTCCGCCGAGAGCTCTGGCGGCCGTTTCCATAACTATTCGTCCCTCGTGAATAGGTTTAGGTTACTACAGTTGTTATTAGGCAGATTTCACTATTGTAAAACTTCACGTGGGAAATCTGCTTAGTTTACGCGGCTCGTGCGTGAAGTAGTGTTTACTATAACACTTAGACGTTCATTAAAGACAACCACACATAGTTTTTTCATATACATCGATGGTTCTAAATATGCTAAAAATGTCGTCCCTGCCACCATCCATGAAAACACTGTTCATATGCTTCGTCTCTCAAACAAATTTAATTCTCCAGCGATTTCCTTCGTTAGACGTCTTCTGGATTGTGTAAGGCTTTCATTTTCCTTTCTTTTTACTTCAATTATTTCAAAGTACTGCATTCTTTATCCAATGATATATGTTGGTCTAATTTCTTTTTATTACAGCTTATCGTAATGGGTCATTTTTAGGTTACCATTCTTTCATTATAATATCAATAATATTATATTAATGACTATTTTGTGCTTGGAATAGGTTATGGTAGTTTTATGGGACTCATGATGTAATTTAATGCATTTGTCACTAAATAAAATCCCATTGCACCAATGAGAGTCCAACTCACGACTCTAGGTTTTCAAAGTGAGCTCAAGACCAGCACCTCACGTGGGCCTGAGCCCCGAAAGAAGAACTTATTATAAACGAAGAAATGAAACTATTGTCATACCTCTCGGTGGAGACCGTCGTCACTGGCTGATGGTTGAGTACCGCTGGCATTGTGCTATCGATGCGATGTCAACATCTTCGAGCCTGTTAATAGTTGTACTGAGTTGGTTGTCCGTCAGTCAGTGGGTTTTATGCTCTGCTCACCGTATTAGTTGTTTACGTTTAGTCCAGATCTGTTTACTTACCACTAAGATCTGTCAAGCGAGGGATATTGATGTTCAGGTAAATTGTTTTCGTTTGGTGGGTTGTTTACGTTTTAAATCGCGATCTGTTTACTTATCACTCAGATCTGTCAACGGGTTGTGTTAGTGTTCAGGTAAATTGTTATGTGTGGTGAGTTGTTTACGTTGTTTTAGTGAAAGAAATGAGTCTTTATAATCTATTATTTATCTAAATTTTTTCTAAAAAATTTTTACCGTCCATTATATATCTTGAGGAGTCATCTACTCGTTTAGACTACTCGACCCACTGTGGGTTTTCAACCACTCCCATGGTGAGATTATGTTTCACACCTCCTTTTCGTTTCCTACGTACATATACATAATACAGTAATATGCGATGAGAAAAATTGATAACTGTTTGTTGGATTTTGGGAAAAAAAACATCATGGTCATCAATGCCCAACACTCAGTAACAGTATTTGAGTTCCCCGACCATGGGAAATCGCAAACACATGCACGTTAGACCGATTTATATATTTATATATATATATATATATATATATATATATATATATATTATTTTGGGGAGGTTTATACTCAGTAAGAACTGGAATTAAATCAATATCGGTTGAAAGTCGAACCGTTATGGAGTTTGTGATTGTGACATATTAAGGGGAATTTAAAAATTTATGCACGATTCTGGCAGTATCAAGAAGTACCCCTTGCTGTGCATTTATAATTGTTGTTGGCAAACTTAAATTTTCGGTGGCCGCTATTTTGGTTTTTGGCACGAGTCCATTTGAACTTACTACCTCCTTGTTTCCTCGATAAATACAGCCTGGCCATAGATGTGATAGGATGGTGCATTCTGGCTTTTGTCATCTCCGTTCTTATGAGTCTATCCAACTCAACAAGAGTAGTGTCAGACCATTTTATTATGCCAAAACTATAGACAAGAGATGGTATCGCCCATGTATTAACTGCTTTTATTTTATAGCGGCTTCAAAGATAGCTGTTAAGAATAAGTCGCAAGCGCTTAATAAATTCATTTTTTAATTTTTCTTTTACATCCTTTTTCGATATTTTCAGTAGCTGTTGAAAACCAAGATATTTGTATGACTCAGTCCAGTTCGTGAATATAGGTTTCATCAGAAACTATAATATTATCTGTAGTCATTTTCTGATCTCGTGAAATATGCAAGACAGCACATTTATCTAACCCAAAAGACATACCAACAGAATCACTATAATTCTTTATTATTATGCCTATCATGCTTTGCAACTGGGTTGGTGTCTTTGCATATAACTTCAGGTCATCCATATAAAGGCTATGGCTTACTTTAGTTTCATTTTTACCTATAGAAATTTCGTAACCGTATTCACTCGAATACTTTCTCTCGAATCTCGAATTATTTGGCTCATGGGATTCATAGCTAAGCAAAACCACAAGGGGCTGAGACTGTCGCCTTGGTAAATACCTCTTTTTATTTTAATTGTCTCGCTCTGGAATTTTGTCTTCCCCTTTCCAATGCTAAGCGAAGTTTTCCATGTTGCCATTAAACGCGACAATAAATTGGTTACACTTGGAGCAACTTTATAAATTTTTAAAACTTCAATTAACCAACTATGAGGTACTGAATCATACGCTTTCTTGTAGTCAATCCATGCTATAGAAATATTCCGCTGTTTTTTGGAGACCTATAAATGCATACGCTATAAATGAATCTAAAACTAATAACTCCTTACATCCTTTAGCACCACTTTTACAGGCTAACTGTCCTGGGGCTATTATTATTTTTATTTTTTTTACTTTATATTTATTGTTTCAACCCCCTCCTTTTTTTTTTTTACATTTGAAAAACATTATGGGAAAAATTGAGAATAGAATATGAAATCCTTTCATCCCTGATGTATGTATATATATATATATATATATATATATATATATATATATATATATATATACTGCTCAAAAATGAATAGGGATATTGGTTATTTTTTTCTTATCCTATTAATTTTAATTAAATCGATTTTAATTAAATTTCTTTTTTATGGGGGGGGGAAAAGACAATATTTTCTATTAAATATTAATGATATTTATAATTTAAAAAAAAAAAATATGCTAGGCCCCATAAATACCACAAAACCTACCAACCTACCAATATCCCTATTCATTTATGAGCATTTTATAAATATATATATATATATATATATAAATATATATATATATATATATATATATATATATATATATATATATATACCGACGATCCATCATGCATAAAACTCCGAATAAAAAATTTTGAAATTTTGACATTTGTAGACCCAAGTTCGTTTATCGTCAAAATCTAAAATTGAAATTACGATACGATATATTTTGTTTAATGTACAAAACATATAACTATGTTTAACATGTGTTTAATATGTGTGGGCTATTAAATAGTTTTGTTTCCATATGTCTATTATTCATGATGGTAAACCTAGAGTGGCGAGTTTGATTCTTGCCTGGGCAAAGGAAATTATTTAGTGACGGAATTCATTAAATAACGTCCTAAAATCCCACCCTGGCTAGAAAAGGGTGGTAACCTGTAGATAACCCGTCCCAATTAGCCTAAGTTGCAAAAAGTGGACGTTAATAAATAATAATATTATTCATGAAGTACAGATAGATAGATTTTTTTTGTGTGTGGGGGAGGGGTGGGAGTGGATGGGAGAGAAACACATGTTTCCAACATTTTTTGTTTTTAGTAGTGGTAAAGAAAATATGCGTATAAACCGTTATTTTTTTTTTAATTATAAAAAATAACTAAAAACATGTCGGAATGCTGTTGTTTTTAACCATTACATCTGCTGCTTGAGATGGCTCTATAGGATAGGAATGCATTAATTCCTACCTATAGATTATTTGTATTAATTGTACATTTTTTAATTAATTGTATTATTTAATCTATAATTAAAGGATTTTTATTGTTATTTGGGATTTTTGTTATTTTTTTGGAAAAAAAATATATCGTTTAGTATGCAGGAAAGCTACAGGTTTTATTTTTTTTTTTTTTTTTTTTTGTTTTTTTTTTAATTTTTATTAAATTGATTACTTTGATCTATGATTAATAGGTTTGTATTGCTCACTTTTTAATTAGTTCTACATACTTTTCAATGTTGGACGACTTAATCACAGTCACCTATCTATTTATATGAACTACATTCGAGGTCCTTAGAAAATTGTCTGCAATTTCATTTTTAATGTATTTGTAGTTTCTGAAAAGAAAAATGTGTTCAATTTTTTTTTCCATTTTTAATATGATATTTTTTAAATAATTTTCATGTGCGACATCCCCTCAAATTTCTGCTCATATTCATATTTATGTATATGAGCAGTAATAACCTCAACATCTTCCATAAATATTTCGAGCATTTTCAGTAGTAAATGAATTTAACGCGCTTCCCAAATTTGTAAAATCTATTAAAAAATATTCTTTGTTTATTATTTAAGGTTTTTACACTCAAGATGAATATATATATATATATATATATATATATATATATATATATATAGATATATATATATATATATATATATATATAAGGAAATCGAAAACCAATTTCAAGTCAAGTTTTGGAAAGCTTACTAATCTCATAATTGAAATATATGGCAGACAATTAACAAATCCCAATTTAACCTTTTTTTCTCCTCATAGTAACCCTATGAGAAGTTATTTATTTGAGTACATGATCCATTGCCACATGGCATATTACATGCATGATTATAAAATAATGGATTATTACCATGTAATCAAATAAAATATAAAAATAAAATAAAATAAAATAAAAATAATAAAATAAATAAATGAAAAAAAAAAAATTAAATTAAGTTAATTTCAACCCATGTTTCGGTTTTTCTCTTCGTTAATTTGTAAGTCTGTGTAAGGCATATATATATCGAATTATAATTCTCTTTCCTCATAATCAACTTTATATTATAATGTATTTTCGCTACATCCATTTCTTTAAATTTAACAAACTTTATGAGTTCTTTATTATATTTATTAAATAGTATATGAGGTGTTTCTGGCCAATTAATTCCTTTTAAAGGTATGTTCATTATGAAATTTGATATAAGTTGATTATATGTTGAAGTCATGGAATATATGCAAATACGTTTGAGTTGTCTGTGTTTCGCAAGTACATTTGTCATTGTCTTGAATTTTAAATCTTGTTAAATAATGTCCTGTCTGCTATGTTCCCTTAGAAATTGTGTTCATTTGTGATGGTGACTCTTAGTTGTGTATTAGTGGTTGTGGATTTTATTTGATTTATTACATGTCGTTCATTCTCTGTCCCGTTTGCATATTATGTCGGTTCATAAGTCTTTTTTAAGGAATGAGAGTAATACAAAGTGGGAATTTTGGGATTATTTTTGTATCTTGAGCTGCTTTCTTTGCTAACGTGTCAGCTTGTTCGGTTCCAATATTTCCTGAGTTTGTTTTTATATTCCTTAGTCACGTCAGCTGGGGACCCTCCAGATGGGGTTCTGATTAGGAGATTAAAATGCCTTGACCTAACTCATATTATAAGAAATATCACCCAAATAATTCTGAATAAGGCTTATGTCCCCGAAGCATTTAGGGAAGGCAAAACTGTTCTCGTATATAGAGATGTTCAACAAATGAGTTATCTTCTACTATCTATTCTATCTAATGTCGTTTAGTTGAAAAAATATTCTATTTCTATTTAAGAGAACAAATATCGATGCATTCATGCCAAAGAGATTTCATTAACCCTGCATTCCTAATTTTCACTTTAACCCCAATCTTGCCAACTTCATCTTAATATTCAAGATAGAGAATAAACTATAGAACTATTTACTATGTCTAGTACTGTTATTAATAATGAGTGCGAATAATTGTTATCTCAATCAACCACATTTTAGTAGTCCAAAACCTTATGACGGGGGGGGGGGAGGGTCACCAGGACATAATTGCATGCACCTCGTATAATTTAGGTCTCTTGAATACAATTTTTGATATTTAAGCTTCGAATAATGTGATTTATTGTGTAGCAGAGTATTGTGTAACACAAGTAGAAGTGAGGGTTTTCTGAAGGCTGAAAACTGAAAAATGCAAATATCTCGGTTAATATTAAGATACTGAATAAATAAATATGACAATAATTATAGTACATTTAATTTGCAATAAGTTGGTTCTATACATTTTTTCAATCCGACGTATGGTAACGGAGATATTTAAAATTTTCGAAAATCCTCCCTCTAAACCCCCCCCCTCCCTCTGCTCGATTTCAGCCGTTAACAAACTTGATCTTTCTTTTTACATAAAACGACTAAATTTCGAATTTGGTAACGATTAAACAATAATTGCGACCGTTAGAGCGCTAACAGACAAATATATATATATATACAGTAAACGGACCTCATTTTCGTCATCTCCTAGGTAGGATCGATGGACATTTGAAGAAAAATTTCGAAAATCGCGTCATGAGTACGACCTCAATAGCTGATTTCCCGTAAGGGAAATCTGCTAAATATATATATATATATATATATATATATATATATATATATATATATTACACTTCTTAATTTTTTCTTATTATTTGTATAACTTTTATATTATTTTAGAGGGAAGGGGCAAGAAACAGAATTTCCAAGTTTTTCGGTATTTATTAGTTCTGAAGAAAATATGTATAGTAACCGTTTTTTTATCATAAAAAAAACATATGGGAATGTTGGTTTTTTTCTTTTTGAACGTTTTCTACATCTCTCACTTGAGGCGGCTCCACAGGACTACATTTTTTCCTAATACATACTAATATTAATTCTACAAAAACAGGATTTTCACTATTTGGAATTTTTGTTATTAATTTGGAAAAAAGATTGTTTTTTTTTTCTTTAAATTTATTCGTTTTTGTGTATTTTCATCTATGATTAATTGGCTTGTATTGTTCGTTTTTTTAATAAAAGTTCTGAGTAAATTAAAAATGTATTAATTTGGGAAAACAAATTCGTTTAGTAAGCACGAACGATGCATGTTTTTATTTTTACACTTTTATGAAATTGATTAGTTTTGTTGATTTTTATCTATGATTAATTCGCTTGTATTGTTTGTTTTTTTAAGTAGCTCTAAGTAATTTTCAATGTTAGACGCCTTAATCACAGTCACGTTCTATTTACGTACATTGCAATGCCCCATTTCGAGGTCCTGAAAAAATTTCCTTCCTTCTGACTTCTAAAGTATTTGTTGCGACTAGAGTAGGTGAGTAGAGTACACTAGCGCTTCAAGAGAGTGGCAGGAACATGAAACCCTGCACTGAGTTCCTTCACCTTCCCATGGAGGGCGCCACGCTACTGCCTTCTTGTACATTCTCGCTTTTTCCAACCAACTCACCCTTAGTCCAACCCCAAACTCTTGACACCTTTTAGTTTTAGAATTTCACAAAAAGAATAGCCTCAACCCCAATGCACTTGTAAGAGTTAGCCAACGCTTGTGGACTCACTTAAGAAAACAAAACCTTCATTGATCGATTTCCTCTTTGAAAGTTCCGTTTAACCAATCATTAAAAAATAAGGTTAAAATAGTGTCTCTCCAAAACAGCACTGTTCACCAATATAAACTTCTATTTTGTCAGAGTGTAGTCTGTGAAATTTTTCGAAAACTTATTCACCATAAAACTAAACATGCCTTGAAGAAATGTTTTAAAAATTTAGAAAATTTAATACTAACAATCTACTTTTATATGAGCTATTACTTTTATACAGTTTCATTATTTAGCCAACTCTTCGATACTTATATGAAGCAAGATTAATATGGCAAAAACTTTTAACACATAGAAGTTATAGAAGTTTATATTGCTTTAGATCTGATAGGAGATAGAAAAATTTCCTATCTTCTAATTATGATTATTTATTTATCATTACCCTGAGCCATGATTACCTGATGTTTTCATACATTCTTAAATATTTGTTTCATTATTCTAATGATTTCTGGAATCATTAGAAAATATTTCTTGATTTGGAATCCGTAGGAATGATTTCTGGAATATGATTTTTCCCCCCATTTCTCATTTGAGGAGTCTCTGGTTATAGATTTATTTATTTCCCTTTTTTTGTAATTTTCGAAAGCCTATAGATAATTAAATTTCTGTCATTGTGGAACTCATGACTTAAACTTGAATAAATAAAAAAATGAGTTCATTGGTGTATTTCTGTTTTATCTTTATGTGTTATACTATTTTCGTAAAGCAAGTTCATGTTCTGTTCCACAAACAATATTGTTTGGTGCAAATACATGGAGGGAAAGTCATTATTTTTGACTCCTTACAAAGTGAACTAAAGGAATCTCTCGATTTTCTGTTCTAAATAAACCTTATTCCTCTTTTCTGCAATCGAAATATTAAAATATTTTTTTTTTTAATGGCCCCAATGCATAGCGCCATATGTTGACCGATTATGGAAATATCCTATATGGAAATTTGGAGAGGCATATTCAGTAATATGCTTATATGTAAGAGATGCGTGAAATTTAAAAATGTCCCCTCATGCTCATGCTGGTACACCTTGTACAAATGAAATATAGAACAAAACTAATTTAAAGAAAAAAAATATATAATTAAAATGCTACAACCACATGAAAAAGAAGAATAGCTATGTTAAAGCCACATCTATACTCATTCTACTGCCGTAAAGAAAAATAGTTGAACATAATATTTTTTAACGCCAAAATATATCAATACATACCAATCTAAGACGCATACTGCTTAAAAGAAAAAGTTCATAAGTCAAATAATATATACAAATATCACACGGGTAGTAAAAAAAGTTGCAAATTTATGCAGGTTCATTAAAAACTGCCAGACTTCCACAAAAAAGGTTTATTCAAGAGACAGAGCACTTTACTTTCGACGCAGTGGATCATCGTCAGTGCCCTGTTGATACACCAATAAGACCATTAAGAAAGTATCTCTATTACAGATTTAAAAAAATATTAAAATGTGGAATAGGGTGAAACTATCATTAATACAATACAATTATGATTTCTAACGCTAAATAACATCTTATTAAAAATCCTTTAAAAAGATCAACAGTCAAGTTTAAATAAATAAATCCTTAAGATATTCACAGAAATATATAAACATCAAAAGTACTTAACTTAGACAACGAACTATATATAGTGAAAGCATATTTATTAATGTATTATATATAATAAAAGTTAAAAATCATTATAATTCGCTTCCACCTTCCAAAAAAAAAGACATGAAAACTTGGAATTTTTTTTGAAGATATATTATTCTTTTAAACTAACTCTTAAGAGTATGTCAAGTAAACCAAGAAAATGTGGGCAGAACGTAACTTAAAAGTTACATTTTAAATTACTCTGTTTTTTCATGCTTATTTCTGTTTGGAATAGAGTATTTAATTTTGATTTAGATTTGAATGGCGCTACATTCAATTATAGTAACTTATAGAAATTGATGAGTTAAATATTATAATTAAACTAAGGGCAGACCTGTTAACAGCTTATCATAATCACCCTCAGGTGTGAAGAGCAAGGCTAAATCTTTTGATTAGATTGGATTATTAATAAAAAATAAATTTATGATTCACGATTTATATTATTCTAAATAACAGTAAATAATAATTCGCTCAAGTGAAAATTGCCTCCTGTCATTATTAAAACAGTTTAACTATGAAACCTTCGGTGAATTTTCTTTGCTTAAGTTATGTGTGAGCTAGGTTATTAGCAATCGCTTTAGATTCCAAGCCACACTCTATGGCTTAAAACTAAATTTTACGAATTTTAAATTAAATTGTCTGGTAATCAATTAAATTAAATTGAGTGGGTAAATATGTATTTATGCATCATACATGTGTTCATTCCATATACAAAATTTGGATTACATATCTTATATAGCTTTGAGATTAAAAATGTATACAGTTCTAAATGTTTCTAGTAAAATAATTATTAATTCAGCTAAAAATTTCTACTTACTCTTTATAAAGCTTTATCAACGCAGACAATCAGTACTTGAATTGAAAAGTAGTATAATTATTTTTATAGTCTAATAAGTAATAAAAATGTTTGTTATGTAAAATCTCAGAATGAAATGCAAAGATGTTTCTCTGATATGTATATATATATTCAGCCTAACTGAATATTCAACTATTACATACAAAACTAAAGTTTTAGAAGGTAATAGTTAGATCATTTACTCACAAGTGTTGGGGTTCAAAAATGAATAAAAACGTGAAAACCAAATTTTTTTTTCATCGATTAATATTACACTATTACTTTGTTGTGATTGATAATTTCTACAATCTAATCATAACGAAAGCATTATGTCACTTTAATTCTGTATATATTAATTTTCAAGTTTTGATTAATTCGTTCAATTTGTTAGGTATAATCACAGAATTGAATCTGAACTATGGCATATACCTATTTGGAATATTATCAAGGATGATTGTTGTTGTTGGATAAATTTTAGAATTTACACAGGTCTTAAGTGAAGTATTATACATTTCGGGTTATCCTTTTGTTAATCATAAAAAAAACATGGTACGGTGAAATTGAAATCCATTATGTATTTCTTCTGAGTGTTTGAGTATCTTCACTGAAGAAAGGTTTTCTCCGGTATTCCGTTGAGCCTGAAACAAATTGTTAATTTGTAAATTAAAATTGCTATATATATATTTAATAAGGTATTTTATTATATAAAGAATTGGAATGATAATAAAAACTGTCCAATTTAGATAAGGAGGTGTAATGCACAGCCATGCCAGGTGTAATGCAAAAAAACACATCTCTATTGTTATAGTTTGTTATTTTCTAGGTTCAGTTTTTGTCTCTTCAGTTTACCCCACCCATGCATATATAATTCTTAAGATTACATTTGTCTTTTGTAGGAAAGAATATCCAGCAGCCAGTATAATATTAATGTTATATTTCATACACTCTATATAAAGTCCTGGAATCATACTCTTCCAGTTTGTCTTGCATTTCTTACTATGGGAGAAATATGGCATATATTTTGATATAATAACTGTGACAAACCATACCATAGGAAATCTTTTCAATTCATCTCCCTTTCTTACCATAATATGATGAACCATAATATTGTGTTTGACTGCCACACACACAATTAGAACCAATCACCTTTGTGTAATCATCTTGGTAGAATCGGTGGTAACTTCAAGAAATTCGCAAGGCTTCACTATTACGTCATCAATTACGATTGATAATGTTAAGTAAATCTGCATAAAGTTTTAAAATTTAAAACAGAACTTAATAAATCCATGAAAAAGATCAATGAAACGTATAATTGATAATTAGCAGAAATAACTATTTTTATTTTTTAAATGATTGTTGTTTGCCAAGAGACATATTATTCTCGTTAAATAAAATTCCTAGTCCTACCCACCATCAAGAAAAGGATGGTAACCTTTCGGGGACCACAATTAGCCTTAAATGCCAAATGCGAATCTTAATTTTTTCTTTAATATATATATATATATATATATATATATAGATATATATATATATATAAGAAATATTTAGAACTATAAAAATTCTGAATCATAAATATCTTTGCATAATATATTCTAATTTAATTTAAGTGTAATGAACCCATTTTAGATGTATACATACATATATATCCACTCGATTAAATTTAATTTGATTGATTACTAGTCAATTCAGTTTAAAATTCGTGAAGTGTACTTTTAAACCTTCAAGTGTGGAAAATCTACGTAAAGAACCTAGTCGACACTAAACTTTTAACAACATAAGCAAAGAAAATCACTAAAGGTTAAGGTAAAGTGAAACTATTGAATATGACAGGAGTAGTTTTCAGTTGAATAATTTATTATTTTGAATAATATACTTCGTTAACATGTATTTAGGATTTATAATCTAGTGTAATCAAGAAATTAAATTTGACTTTTTGCAGTCATCCTATATGAATAGGGTTTTTACAAAGGGTTAATCCACCCTCTGTGTTAAAAACTAGATCACTTTTCCAAAGTATACATTACCTACATTAGAATATATGCATTCATCTTATATATGAATATATGAACTATATATATATATATATATATATATATATATATATATAATATTGCGAGTGGGGTAGAAGGGTGGGTGTATAAGAAGTAAGTTAGCCCGGTATCGACTGCTCTGCGGCGGTAGGGCCCGTTACCATGGGAACCCACTGTCCGTCCACCTCACCCCTTACATATTCTACACCCCCTCCCCCCTTCAACCCCCTAAAATTTCCCACTGATAACATATCAATCTATAGAACTGGCATATTCATGTCAAATTTAAAATTTATAAATATTTTATATAGGTTTCATCTATATCTTAAGTTTAATTTGAACAAGGCTATCTCTAATTTTTTGAAACGTAAAATGAATTTAAATTTTTAGCAGATTTCCTTTAAGGGAAATCAGTTATTTTGGTTATAATCATGACGCAATTTCCAAGAAAATTCCTTAAATGTCCGTCGATCCTACCCAGGAGGTGACGGAAATGAGGTCCGTCCAAAATTATATATATATATATATATATTTATTTGTCCTTTTAACGCTCTAGCAGTTGCAGTTTTTGTTTCCAAACTCGATAGTTAATCGTTTAAAAAAAAAAATAAAAAACCATCGTGTTCGTTTCCGGCAAAAATCGGACTCGGGAATGGGGTTTTAGAAGGGGGTATTTCTAAAATTTGATATATTTGCGTTACTATATGTCGGATCGAAAAGTTGTATTAAATTAATCTTATTGCGCATTGAATTAACAGTAAATTTTGTTATTTACATATTCTCTCTATTTTTAATATTACTCTAGATATTTGAACCTTTTTACTTTTCATCCTTAACTAAACCTCACAATCCTATATGTCCTAATAACAAGCTGTTATATCATGAACTAGTTAAGTCTAAAAGTAAAAAAATTGATAATATTTATATTCTTCGCATTTCTGTGGGAAAAAAAGTATATTTTATGAACTTCAAAACTAGTTCTAATACAATGAAAATATATGCTTCATTTCAAGATCCGAGTTTAGCCCCGTAGGAGAAATCAGCTATTTAGATCGTATTCATGACGTAATATTCAAAATATCTCTTCAAATGTCCATCGATCCGTGCTAGTAGTCCATCAAAATGTCCAGTCAAAATTATATATATACATACATATCGGGCAAGTGAGAGGGTGGGTTGGGAGGAGGAAACATTTCTAAAATTCAAACTATTTTCGTTATTATGATTCTAATCGAAAACTTGTATGTGAGCAATCTTTGTTATCTATAAATGTTGTTACATCTATCTTGAATACGAACCGAGATGTGTTTGCATGTTTTAGTTTTCTGCTCTCAGTAAACCTCCACTCCTACCTGTGTCCAAATAAAAATACTTGTACATCATGGACCACTTTATTCTATGCTTATATTCCAAATATAGTTTTCAGGAGACCTTTTGTATGCAAAATACATGAAGATTCGTTATGTGATGATGACATCAATTAATATTGTATGTACTAAAGAATTATGAGGTGAGATGAGATCACAAGTGTGCTTTACCTGCGGTATGAAATCTGCTCCCTCCCACTGGTCGGATTTCAGCAGTTAACGAACTTGATCTTTAGTTTTACGTATAACGTTTTAGTGTGGAGTTTGGTAACTAACGATCACAAAAAAAAAAATTGCTACCGCTAAAGTATTAACAGATGTATATGTAAATATATATGTGTGTGTGTGTATGTATATGTATGCCCAAGTTTTGAACGGGCCTAATAGCTTGGGTTGGAAGGATTGGTGTTTGAGGAAATATTTCGAAAATCACGTCATGAGTACGACCTCAATAGCTGATTTCTGTTAAGGAATATCCTCTAATAGTTCTGCAACAATTGCGAAGGCCTATGCATTGCTTGCATTATTATAAGTTGCTTATAATTCTTTTCCCTTTTTTTGTTTGTTTGTAAAGTTCTAATATTTAATTAATGAGCCAATAGCCGTCACGGGATTTTTTTTCTTTTTTTTTTTTTTTACTTGTTTGCAATACATAAGATAAGTATCAGGGATTTTGCTTATAAGTATAAAAATGGTCATGGTTTATAAGTTAGACATACTCTTTCATGAATCAGGTGCGTTTATATTCATTCACCAGTCTTAAAACATTCTCCTATTTTTTTTTCCAGTAGCCAATATATATACTCCTCCCCTGTCTAAATTCTCACTCACAACATGTCAGTGGGTCAAGACTGGAGGGTAGATTAAAGTGTAGCCTGCATACTCATACTGACAAATAGTGTATCATTAGTCAGCTGATGCAGGCTACGGAGGGATGGCTATCTAACAACTTGGCCTTGAATAGAATTTTACCCAATTATGATATCTACCTCATGCCAATAACCTATGATGGTTGACAGTAATGAACAAGTTATTATAACAACAATTTTCTTTTTATATTTATTTTTGAGAATTTTATTTATACGTGTATGCCTTCATATATTTCAATGGATTTTTTATTTCCTTTAAATTGAATGCCTCCCTAACTTTGAGTCTGAAGAGTTAGTTTAATACTCTGATAAATCTTAAGTGATAATTCTTGAATACCTTCCTAGTGACCAGGCTCACATTGTATTTTATTATCATGTTTTTTTATACATTCAGTCCAGAAAATTTCACAATTGTTGTTCGCATATGGGTTATTTTACGGCACGACAGTGTAATAAAATATTCACATATTCATAATCATATATTCATATTTGGAAGATGGTTATGTAGGTCAATTCTATTTTTTATTCAGTAAATTCCGACGCGTGTGACGAAAGTGGACTCGACCATTTTTCCTTGGCTTATATTGTGTCATAAAAGCCATGTTGGAAGGTCGACTACTATATAGGCAATTCTTGGACCCTATGAAACACATGTGTGTGTATGTATGTTTCTTTACTTTGTATTTTTTATTCTTATTAATAATGAGTAATACTAGTAATAAACGATTACTAATAAACGATTAATTACCAGTATAATGGTAACAAAATAGTATAATAAATGCTAATAAAGAAAAGTAATGGATATTAAAGAAACACTAGTAATAAACAGAATTATAAATGTTTCTGATTAGAAAAGTTATTTAAAAATTCCAAATGAAATAGTCAAAAGAAGAACATTATTTTTCTGATACAGGATTAATTATAATAATTAGATTTGTTTGATTTCCGGTTGCAGCACAGTAGGCGTATAAAAGTGATTTCGAAACTCCACAAATTATCTCAGGAAAGAAAAAACGCCTCGTTCCTTCACTATTCTTTATTCGATGTGACAGAGCGCTTTCAGAGCATACGCTCCATCATCAGTGCCCTGCTGGCAAACAAATACCATAAAAACACGTTACAATATGTAATTTAACTGAGAAATTTAGAACACAAATTATGTTAATTTTTCAATCACCAATGTTAAATGCCTTATGAATCATTTTCTTTGAAAGTAGGTACTACATTAAAAACTGAATAAAAAAATTCCAGAATTTTGGAGAAATTCCGAGTAAATAGAAACAAGACATGACGCCGTTTTACATATACGCCGGTCAATAAACCAGTGATTTCATGGTTTTTCTCTACGCTTATACGTTGACTTTACTTCATCCAGAACTGAGTTCTTTATCTAATCGTTCAAATGAGTATTCCCTGGAACATTGAGGTTAATCGTTATCCTATTCTAGAATCGACTTCCTTAATAGGGTTATTACTAAATTATATCAAATGATTCAAATCATCAACTAGGAAAAAAAAGGTTTTTAATTGCTATATTTGTACAAGGCCAAGTTTGGATTGATATAGGGAGGTAAATTTTAATTTAATGTAAATTCCCTAAATATATATTCATTTTATGGCTAGGATCAAATGATTTTTTATGTTTCGAATGATTTTTAATTAATGTTGTAGATAAAAAAATGGCTTTCAGTTCTTGTTTGTATGCTTTTCCCTAGATCTAATATTTAAGGAGTTACTTGCATTTTATTTTTCTACCCCCTCTCCTACGATTTCCACTTTAACCAACTGTATAACTAAGCAACATATTCACGCCTAAAATTGAAAGTGTCCTTTACATACGTTTCTTACTAAGAGGGAAAAGAATATAGATTGCGAAGAAGTCACTGTCAATGTGCACCTCAACACATGAAAAATCTGCATCGTTTGTGCATAAATGAGTTATGACTCCAGTTTTTCGGTTCAATAGAATTTAAAACATGTGTTCCCGTACCTGACGGATCCATATAAAGCATTGAATTAATTAACAGAATAATTTACTTTTTGACTATAATTTAATTATTATAGGACATTTAAACGTTGTCAAAAATTCATATTCACTCACTTGAGGAATTTATGCGGGCTGAATAGATTTTTGAAAATTCTATGAATAATGTATAATCGAATGTCCAATTAAATTCAAAAGAAAAATCACTACAAAATTTTAATGAGCCTGGATCTATCACAATTTTTGGAGGAGATAAAAATTCTGGAAAACTTCAAGGCTTTCTAGTAATAGTCGATTGTTTTAATAAAAAATAAATTAAACTAAATTGCTGTTTAAAATTACGATAATTCTAAAAAAAAAGAAATATATACACAATCACCCCAAAGAAGGGAAATTTGAATAGTATAGTGTATGCTATGAAAGATTGTCTTTTCCTTTGCTAATTTTCAAAAACCTTCCTCATATCGTACACTTTGCTTTACTTTAATTTCAGGTATTCGTTTGTCCAGGTGATTAGGACAAAATTATAATTTCCACTACACTACTATAGTCATAAATATTAAAAAAAAATGCCATGTACTAATAAAAATTCCCAACGATATCGTTCAAATAAATATTAAAATGGATCTCACTTCATAGATATTTTTATTTATTCATTGTTATTGTATCAGATGCGAAAGTTCTATTCTTATCAAGAAGAAGAATATTTTTTATTGAAGGGAATGTTTATTACTCATTAGTTATTCCGGCATCAATTGTACATTTATTAACGAGAATTAAAATTGTAAAATGTATTGATCAGAACTAATGAATGATATATGGTTTGATTAATTATTACAATTGGTTCCGATCATGAATACAATTAACCATTTACTGGTCAGTTGAGTTCTAAATTAAGAACTACAGCCTGCCACTTGACACTATTAGCCTCTATTAGGACGAATTCACGGTTTTATTAATTATTGATTCCTCGAAAACTCAAAAGAACAAAAACTAAAAAAAAAATAAGAAATTTAAAATGTTTTCCGAGAATCAAGATGGCTGACCTTCATCAGATGATGCTTGGGCAGTCTTCATCATCTCATGAATAAAAATGTCAGAAGAGAAACCGGGTGCAGCTACTCGTCTCTCCGGACCACCCACTTCGCTGAACAATTTATTTATTTTTTATTTTGTTTATTTTTTTTTAGTAATTTAAAAGTTGATATTTCATTTTTTAGCCTTCCCTCCGAACCGCCCGGAGAGCTTAGATAAACATCGTTCTCATTAGCAATGTATTAGGGTCGATATATAAACTCAGAAGCTCGTCGTGTGGGCATCTCAGAAATATTACACCACTCAGGGAATTATTTTAAATTATATATTAGTTTTCAATTTCTTAAGCTGTACAATGTTTCCCACAGTAGACTTAACAGAAATTTACGTTTTCATAAATTAAACGAACACTAAGACGCCAGAGAAACTTAGCGGTGAACGCTAAAGTAGCTACTATTTCATTTATGAAAAATATTTATTACCATTAAGCGTTAACATAAAATAATAAAATACTTCAAACATTGTTTTCTAAAACAAAATTACCAATATTAAGTCAATTAATTTGTGTACACACTATTGAATAGAATTTATATCAAATACATTCGTTATAAATTTAACTCAAATTTCTCAAGTTAATTTTATAAAATCTATCAATTTAACAAATATTCATAATGAATTATTTTCTTTAACAATCTCAATACCACGCTAAATATATAATGAAGGAGTATAGTCAACGTATAAACGACGAGAAAGACCATGAAATTACTGGTTTATTCTTGCCAGTGAATATGTAAAATGACCTCATGTCTTGATCCTATTTTCTCGAAATTTCTCCGAAATTCCGGCATTTTTGTTATTCATTTTTCAATGTAGTACCTAGATTTTATGAAAATGAGTCATAAGACATTTCATTTTGATGAAATTACTTTTGGTGATTGAAAAATTAACATAATTTGTAGAGTTTTGAAATTACTTTCATACACCTACTGTGCTGTACACCACTCAGGGAATTATTTTAAATTATGTATTATTTTTCAATTTCTTAAGCTGTACAATGTTTCCCACAGTAAACTTAAAAGAATTTTACGTTTTCATAAATTAAACAAACACATAGATGGATGAGAATCTTAGCAGTGTAAGCCAAAGTAGCTACTATTTCATTTACGAAAAATATTTATTACCATTAAGCGTTAACATAAAATAATAAAATACTTCAAACGTTTTTTTCTAAAACAAAATTATCAATATTAAGTCAATTAATTTGTTTACACACTCTTGAATAGCATTTATATACATCAAATAAATTCGTTATAAAATTAGCTAAAATTTAGCAAGTAAATTTTATAAAATCTATCAATTTAATAATTTTACATAAGGAATTATTTTCTTTAACAATCTTAATATCACTTTAAATATATAGTATACCTTTTTGAATTAGCTTCAAGAATTAGAAACCTGTCTCATCTTAAAGAAATATATGTACCTGATCATAAATCATACTTTTATCGATTTTTATTACAAAATTTTGAAGCTTTGTTTAAAAATTTTAAATTTTGATAGAGTGTTCATCTTGTGTATAAAAACGTCCTTCAGGCATGCAGTTCTTCAATACATTTTTGAACAAATAATATTTTTCAATAGATTTAACACATTCGGGAAGAGCGTTTATGAGTTTTGCTCCTGAAAATAATACGCTTTTCTGGAAAATGTATGTTCGTGCTTGCGGCAATTACTAATCATATTCATGTGTATATATATATATATATATATATATATATATATATGAATGAGTAACATTTAAACCTTATTTAGAGCATGAAGGTAATTAGTGAATAAGCTGGTCGTTGTACATGAATATTTGATTTTGGCTGCTCCTTTTTCAAGAAGAACTATGGTATAACTGCAATTTTGTGACTAATTGTGTTTTAACACTTAATGATATCACAAAGAATTATTGGAACAATTTATTGAATTGATTTTATATTTATATAACGCATTCGGTTTAAAATTATCTCAAATTCTATGAATATATTTACTAACATCTAAATGCAAGTAAAGTAGGCTTAAGGGTCCAGTGCAAATAATAGTGCTCAAAATAATTGATTATAACTATTAGTGTTATTGATATATATATATAGTGTCCTTGATGACACCATTATCAAGAAATCATTATAGCCTTATTTAGAGTGTCGCCTCTTTTTGTCTCAATCGTTCTAGCAATTACCGCTGATGTGGGGCATTAATTATAAAACAAACGTTTTTTATTTATTTTGAATGCCATTGTTAACTATAACATTTACTAATCAGCGTAATTCTCTTATTTAATAAATAGGATTATTTAAAATTACTTTTCCTTCTGTATCAAGTTTGGGACACATACCAAAGCTCGCCACTATAGTATCTTGGAACTAGTAATATTATCACACTCATTGTAATGAAAGTCAATATAATAGTTGTTAGGTACACTATTCTCTAACCCAAAAATTGAGGAATTTATTTATATTGATTCGTTTTCAGGCCACATTAAATCCCTTATCTTGTAACACTGTAATCACAGCTTAAGTTATTGTTGTAGATCAGATGTTTTATTATTCATGTGTTTTGTAGATCATATGTTTGAGAGAGATGTATTAGAGCAAGGTTAGAGAATGTATGATAAAAAGGAGCTCAATAAATGTGTTTGTAGTTAAAAAGTACGAAGTGAATTAACTGATACAAATAAGTTATTTGTAAACATAACAATTACAAATATTGTTTGTATGGGATCCTAACTGAGGCAACAACAGTGAATTAGTTTAACAAAAGCTTATTATCAGAAAAGGTTTCTTGTATACTAATTATATTCCATTGGAAAATAAACACAAAAATAATGAAATCAATATCGTTTATAAGACAGTTAATTCTTTTATTAAAATTGTAGATTATTTTTACAATATTCCATTTAACGTTTTTATTATTTCTCCTCTTTATTTATATCCAATGTTTATTATTAATGCTTACTATTGAATCAGAGCACAACCTGCTTTTAAATAAATTACAGCATCTAACTTCATGAAAGCAAGTAACTCAATTTCAAATATTACAGGGATTTAAACTATTTCATTAATTCTTAATATTTTTTGTAATAAGGGTCGCCGATAGGAGCAATTTTTAATAAAGTTTGAGGGGGAAAAGGAGTTTCATTGTCACTAACTATATTGAGTCTAGAATAAGAAGAGAATTTTAATGATTATAAACAATGTTTATTATTTTCTTTTAAAGAACACCTTAGAATAACATAAATATATCATAATCACCTTAATTATGAGATATACACATCATGATTTTCACCAACATTAGAGGCGGTGAGGGGCAAAGTATGTTTGGTTTGACGAGAACCGGGCCTTCATCTCCCGATAATTCATATTCGGTAGACTCCCGGACTGTTGGCTAGGTGGAAGAATCCAATATCCTTAGTTTTGAAGACAACTGTGTTTCTGAAAAAATAAAAATTGTCTTTTAGTACTTTAGTCTTATTACACAACTATATTTTCTGTCTCCTTCTAAAAAATTAATTTGTTAATCCAGAAGCAATTTTAAAAATCTGGGGAGCTGTTTCTTCATTGCGTTTTCATTTTTGTTGATTATATTTTTTAAATTAGGGTTAGTGTAACATTATAGAACAAATTTTGTTCAATTTCTGACTACTCATATGTTGTTTACATTTAGTTTAGTTAGATTATGAATTTAGCCATTAAGTTTCATGTCTATATCAAAAAGTACCAAATTTTCCAATAGGTTAATTAGTCTTCAGGCTAGGGCCTCAAAATCGAGAGGAGCCAATATTCAAATTGTTAGCAGAATGAAAATTAGAGTATACCATAATCAATGAAGACAGGACTGAAAATAAGGAGAAATTCTGATCATACAGTTAATTAAAAAACATAAAAATGAATTGGTTAAGATCAACGCGTTCGTTTTTTTTTATAATTATTTTCTTTTTTATTGAATAACAAGAAATTTACAAAATAATACTTAGTGTTCCTTCTGACAACTGTAACTTTACAAAAAGTAAAAGAAAAGAAAATTTTCTATTTAAGTAGAAGATTGTTGTAAATGCAATTGACTTATAGTAGGCAGTCATATTACAACTTAGTGAATATCAGTTATTTTAAAAATTAACAAATTTAAGTGATCTTATGAGCTAATAATACTAACAAGTACAGACTTTCTTATGGTTTTTTAATATGATTAGAGGTAAAATATGGATTAAGATAAAGGTGTTACATGTCTTTAGCCTAGCCTGTTGGGTATTGATTCAGTCAGTTTCTTGTGTTAAGAGTAAAATGTGCTTAGTTCGTTTGTGCACGTAACTTGCAGTGCTTTGTTTGTTATAATTACTATTTCATTGATGAGTGGGTCATTTTTGTGTTTGCAAGATTTGTAAAACTTAGTGGTTAGCTTACGGATATATGTCTTTATCATTGGTAAGTTTGAAATTTGATGTAATTTTCTTATTCTTGTACGATAGGGAAGATTATACACAATTCTCATACATTTGTTTTGAAATATTTGTAGCTTTCTTAAATTAGTGTTTGATATATAGCTCCATATGGGGCAAGCATATGTTAATACTGATCTGATGCAGGCTTTGTATAACATTAGTTTATTCACAGGGCTAAGTTTCGATTTACGATTAAAGTATGGATAAATCTGATAAATTACTTTGTTAGCTTTATCACACATTTTATTTATGTGTTCTGTGAATGTTAATATAGGATTATCGTCAAAGTTTGATTGCTCTGGAATTTTCGGTCTTCTTTTTGTAAAAATAATATCTTGTGTTTTAGCATCAACGCGTTCGTCTCATTGGCTCTGTTCGTTTATATCTACTAGATTATAACAAGTATAGTTAATAACTTTCACTGAATGCTATGGCAAATATTGGCCTGTCTTATACCACTAAGAACATTCCCATTATTAACTAATTTTGGTTCTATGATAATATTGTGTTTTGTTTTGTAAGTTATTGTTACAATTACTATATGTCCTGCTGAGAATAAATGTCCAAATAAATGATCTTGACATTTTTTTATTTATCACCCGTGCCACATTTTTCTTATAAAAGTTAATTCCAATCAAAACATATTTCATTTAACATATTCATTATATGTCACAGTAATGCTATATTTATTATATCCCTTGTAATTTACAAAAAATTGAAGATGAAAGGGCCTCACAAGTGGAATAGCCATTGGCCTTTTTCATCTCAACAAAACTTTACATATTATATTATTTCTATTTATTTTAATAATAACTCGTGTAAATTTAAAAATTGAAGGCCTTGAAAAAGGGAATAAATTTACCCGAAACATCCTAAAATATATGGAAATTAGAACTTTGAGACTCAAGACCACATTCATACTCGAAATTTTTCAAAAAATGGTTGTTTTATACAACAATATTAATTAGTATACATCCATAATTGTAGCTTTTTTTTTAAAATGTAATACATAAGTATTTAAAACATTAATAAAATTACTGTGTACAAAATATTTGGTATGTTTAACGTACACTATGCAATTCCTAATATATAATATTGTTGTTTTATTTTTTGGTTCCAATGTATACATTATAACTCACAGGTTGACTGTATATGTGGTGTGTTTGTACTTGAAATTTGCAGATTTAAATTTGCTACATTATGCTACATGGTGAAGCCATGTGGATTACGACATTCTTCTTAATCTTACTTGGTAAAACTAGAGTCTTGAGTTTGATTGTCACCTGTACAATATGAACTTACTGGCGAACTCGGAAATTGAATTCCTTAGTCGCACCCTGGATAGAAACGGGTGGAAACCTTGGATAACCCGTGCCTGCGAACGAGCGTTTGTGAATGTGTGTGATTATCCTAAATATTATGATAGTCGACATAAAATTGCGAACAAAATATTTTATTTTAGCATCCTGGAAAGACTTATATCTTAAGATGATAATAATAGATGTAAAATGCTAAAAAAAAAAGTATCTTTATTGTGGGACTTAGTTAAGATGTGCATTGTAACATTATGTTAGTAATAAAATATGTTTATTTCCAGTAATATATATATATATATATATATATATATATATATATGTGTTCAGTATGGAGTCATTGAGTATGGAAATTACTGTGTGCAACATTCAGAACTCCTTTTTCCTCCCTCTTAGAAGTGTTAAAAACTCACAAGATGCAAAATTTTCAATTAGAGAAAAGTTATATAAATTAATTATTATTTGCATCGCAGTAAAAAAGTACAGGAGACCATTTTTGAAAATGATTAAATATAATTGATTATATGGCATTTTGCAATTTATAATTTGATCTAAGTAAGATTCATTGATAAGAGTATATTTTAATTATAAGTAAATAGATATATTCTATTTTATTTAATTATGGACATCGAGTTTTATTAGTGTAGGATTTATTAATATGCTAACCATCTTAGAGTGAGGCGGTCACTTTGTGACAAATAAATAATTAAATGCTTTGATCAACCCCTAGCCCATTGTTAGTCATTATTAACATAAATTAAAAAGTATTTATTTTCATTAAATGTTAGCTAAACATAAAAGGAAACGTCGAAGTTTATTGTTTCCTATAAAAAAGTTGTCAATTAATTCATTTGAATCTGATTAAACATTATTTATACTTGTATTGTACATGCTTTGAAAGAACTGGTGTAAATTCCATGAATACATTTTATAAAATGTATCTGTTTAATAATTATAAGCAATAAATTAATTTCGTTAACCGTCTTAATACCACTAAATGTATAACATGCATTTTTAATTAATTGAAATTTTATGTTATTACTTTTATTTTACATATATTATTAAATCTGAAGATCAGATTCATACGACACTATTGAATCGAGCTTGGAAATGATGAAATAAAAATTGTAAGGGCGTTAATAGAAAAATATATAAAATTTGATACTGCCTCATACTTATCAATCTTAAAAAGAATCCATGGATATTTGAAGTAATTTTTTTTTTAAAATCGTGTAATAAATAAAACCCTTGTATCTGTTTATCCTAGGGGAAAACATTTTTCTAACTGGATATAGGGCAATCTTGAATGTTTTAATATAGCGTTTATTAAGCTATTTAACTACTTCTCTAGAATTTTAACTTTTTTAAAAAAATATTGGCCTCTTTTACTTATTCTTATTTATTTTGGAAATAATGAATTATGTAAATCGTAAATTTGAGTATTAGAAATTGAGGATACTTGTCGTAGTGATTGTGAAAGCTTTTGTAGATCCTACCATTACTATCAGTCTACTGGTTAACTAAAAAGTCAATTTTATTCTCTCTCCAAAGTGTGTGGAGTATTTTTTTATTATGTAATTGGCAAGAGATTAAATTTGTGCTTGATAATGATAAATTATTATTTAATACTAGCTAAGGTACCCGGCTTCGCTCGGGAAATCATTTGAGTGTATGTAGGATGAAAAAATTGTTGGCTACGCTTCCACTATAATAATTTATTGAAACGGAAAAGCTCTTTCGATGCTGTGCATCATCGTCAGTGCCCTGTTGACACACAAAATAATAGTTACAATTTCTATTAAAATATGTTAGATACCATATAACAAAAAACTTATCTTTCTTAGAACTAAATAACTAATAGCTATAAATAAACTAAATAACTAATAGCTATAAATAACTTATCTTTCTTAGAACTAAATGTTATTTAGTTCTAAGAAAGATAAGATTTTTTGTTATATGGCATCTTACATATTTTAACAGAAATTGTAACTATTATTTTGTGTGTCAACAGGGCACTGACGATGATGCACAGCATCGAATGCGCTTTGCCGTTTCAATAAATTATTATTGTGGAAGCGTAGCCAACAATTTTTTCATCCTACATACACTCAAATGATTTCCCGAGCGAAGCCGGGTACCTTAGCTAGTATTAAATAATAATTTATTATTATCAAGCACAAATTTAATCTCTTGCCAATTACATAATAAAAAAATACTCCACACACTTTGGAGAGAGAATAAAATTGACTTTTTAGTTAATCAGTAGACAGATGGTAATGGTAGAATCTACAAAAGCTTTCACTATCACTACGACAAGTATCCTCAATTTCTAATACTCAAATTTACGATTTACATAATTTAATATTTCCAAAATAAACAAGAATAAATAACAGAGGCCAATGTTTTTAAAAAATAGTTAATATTCTAGGAATTGCTGAATAAATGCTATATTAAAACATTCAAGATTGCCCTATATCCAGTTAGAAAAATGTTTTTCCCTAGGATAAACAGATACAAGGGTTTCATTTATTACACGATTTTCAAAAAAATTACTTCAAATATCCATGGAGTCTTTGAAGATTGATAAGTATGAGGCAGTATCAAATTTTATATATTTTTCTAATTACGCCCATAACATTTTAATCTGATCATTACCAAGCTCGAAATTTAATAGTGTCGTATGAATCTGATCTTCATATTTAATAATATATGTAAAATAAAAGTAATAACATAACATTTCAATAAATTAAAAATGCATGTTATACATTTAGTGGTATTAAGACGGTTAACGAAATTAATTTATTGCTTATAATTATTAAACAGATACATTTTATAAAATAATAATAAATTATTATTTAATACTAGCTAAGGTACCCGGCTTCGCTCGGGAAATCATTTGAGTGTATGTAGGATGAAAAAATTGTTGGGTACGCTTCCACTATAATAATTTATTGAATCGGCAAAGCGCATTCGATGCTGTGCATCATCGTCAGTGCCCTGTTGACACACAAAATAATAGTTACAATTTGTATTAAAATATGTTAGATGCCATATAACAAAAAACCCTATCTTTCTTAGAACTAAATAACTTTTAGTTCTAAGAAAGATAAGTTATTTATGGCTATTAGTTATTTAGATTATTTATAGCTATTAGTTATTTAGTTCTAAGAAAGATAAGTTTTTTGTTATATGGTATCTAACATATTTTAATAGAAATTGTAACTATTTTGTTTTGTTTTTATACTATTTATTTTGTGTGTCAACAGGGCACTGACGATGATGCACAGCATCGAAAGAGCTTTGCCGTTTCAATAAATTATTATAGTGGAAGCGTGGCAAACAATTTTTTCATCCTACATACATTAGAAGTCACTTCCACCTGCCAGAATACCAACTCAGAAATCATTTGAGGCTAAATGATGATAGTATTTATTTGGGCAAGACTTCAATGTTTACAGCTACACTTTCCGTCTGGACGTACTGTTTTTCCTTGAGGGGAAAAGTTTCCCTTGAAAAGTTATCGTGAAATTTCGCGAAAAAAATCAATGTACAGACAGAGTTTACATTATATATATATATATATATATATATATATATATATATATATATATATATATATATATAGAGAGAGAGAGAGAGAGAGAGAGAGAGAGAGATAGATAGAGAGATATTAACCACTAAATCCTCCACAACTATAAACTTTATTCAGAAGCTGTTATAACATCTGGCGAATAAGAAATGTTAATACATTATGTTGATAATATGAAGACTCAGAAGGCAAACTTCATGAGTTGATAGGCATATGGATGATATATTACATAGCATTGGAATGTAGCCTCAGACCTCATATATTAATATGTCGCTATTCAAAATTTATTCGATCTATTGAAGAATATTTTGATTTGCAGATTAAAAATTCATTGACCAAATGCAAAAAAAAAATGAAGGAGTTCCGGAAAAATTTTCGTCCAAATTATAAATAAATTCACAGGTTTATTTTTATTTATTTATTTTTTTTTTGATTCTTGTAAATAATTTTGATATTCGCAAATAGAATAGTTTGGCCAAGCCAAGTTAGTTTTTTTCCTTAAAACTCTTCAGAATACGTTTATTGTGTTTAGGAGCTCTGCTAATGCGGGGATTACTCCACTGAAAATGTTAAATTTCATATTTTTTAAAATTAATTATGTTATTGCTATATGAGAGGAGTTTTATATTATTTAAAACTGTTAAACAGTACTCGTATATCAAATTACTCTCTAAATCGAAATCAATAAAGGGGAGAAGTTAAATTTCGTGTGCCAAATTTAATTTTTTTCTTTAGACGGTTAAGTACATCGCCGATACGTTGGGCTGCTGTCTGTAAGAAATTCGTACATGTTATGTGGAGTCTCTAAGTATTCAATGTTGGTGCAGTTAGTCAGTATGTGTTTAATGGTTAATGGTTCATGGCATGTTGTGCAGAGAGGTCTTTCTGTTCTCGTCATGAGGTATAAGTATGTTAAATGTTAACGCCCTATCCTAAGTGTCGTGAGTACAACTTCGTCTTGTCTATTGTCACATCTGCTTGATGGCCATTGCTTATAGAATGCTTTATTTCAAACAGGTCATTTTCTCATGTACCTCTGAATATATTTTCCTACGTTGGACATAATGAAGTATTTTTTCATTAGTACATTTTCTACTTGAGCACCTCTTACGGCCTTTGAAACTGACTGTGAAGCGGGTTTGATATCGTTTACAATAAAACACGTAAATACGTAACAACACATTTAGCACTGACCTCAACATTTTCGTCGTTACATCACTTTTGCAGACATTGACTTTGTTTCGTAAACAAATGTCACTTTTGCTGTTTCCAGGAAATAACTCAGAGCTGCTGGAAAATGTCAAGAAACCTGTCACGTAATAACCACTTGGGACACCTGTGTGGCGGGGTTAATCTGCTTTCTCAACATGAAACATAACGTTTACTGATGCTGTTTTTAGTCGGGAGTATAGGTTATTAAATATATATTAAAAAAAAAAATAATAATAAAACCCTCACTAAAGTGCTCACTCAGGTTTTGATATGAACTCAGAACTTAGGCAATGCATTTGAATATGGTGGCATAGTCTTAAGAAGGTATTTGGGAGATTCTAGAATTCCTATAGTGGCCAATTAAATAAAGGGGAAAGAACAAAACCAAAAATTTTAAATTGTTCGTAATGATTTACGGTAATCCAATCCAAGTATCGTAAAATTTGTTCAATAAAAGACAACAAAATATTATCAAAAATACTGCTGAAAGTCAAATTATGAGTATATCCTGTTAATTTGTAAGACAAATAACTGGAATAAATTCAAACGTAATTTGAGTTTATTTTTATGATTATGATTTTCGTAATTATACACACCAGATAAATAGATCTTTTTTCTTTTTCAGTTTTTCATCGATAAAGTCATGCTCTATTATACAAAAAGCTCTAAGAAATATGTAACATTTACTTTTTAAAGATACTAAACTGACATTGGGAGATGTTTCATCTACCCAATGTTTGGAAATCGCATATTATGGATCCGATAGCTCATAAATTGGCCATTTATAGAAAAGAAAACGTAAAGGTGATTGAAGAAAATCGTCAGCTTTTAAATAAAAGGAATGTGCATTTGTTTTGTAGGATGAGAAAAGGAAATGTCTCAGAAAAATGACTTTTTTTTTGTACATTTCGATATACTTAATCTTCTATCGTTGTGAAGAAGTCTTGATTATTTTTATTATGAAATAGAGGGAATGTCATTAAATTAAAAAAAAAATAGTCAAATTTTGTGTTGTGTAACTAAAAATAAAAAAAAAATGGTTTACTCCTCTGGTTTGTTTATTTACGCGATTGATAATCGAAAAGAAACTCAAAATTCGTTTGTATTACATTAGGTTTATTATCATGCAAACCAACAGAATCCACATATCATTAGACTTATAAAGCTACCAAAGTGAGCATTTGTTTGTAGAAAATATAGGCAATTTTTATTGGATTACCTCTTAACTGCGAATATTCAAAATTTTTGGTTATATTTATTCGCCTTTATTTAATTTGGCATTACAAGACTTTTAGAAACTAGTTTCATTATTAATACATTATACGACTACCTGAATATTTTTAACTAGAATAATTTATTACTTTAAGGGATAATGTACTTCATCATTTCTGTTTTTCGGTTTTGATTTATTTATTACTGACGTAAAAAAAAACTGCCTTGGGTAGAGTTCCTCTCATTATGCTAATCGCGAAATAACGTTTTTGAAACTGTATTTGTGAGATGCAGGCAAGCTGCCAAAAGCAACACTAAATTCAAAAAAAAAAAATCAGCTACTAAAAGTCTTTATTACGAATCTAAATATTTTGGAAATGCAGAGGCGATGACAATATTACCATATTGAAATGTTTTACAACCATGTTGTTTTCCAAGATATTAAGGCACTATAATTGGACGAGAAAGCCAATAGGTCTCCGTCTTTAATAAGCATCCTATTAGTCTTAATCCGAAAGCGTTTATCTTATTGGCCTAGCCGGTGACAGCTCTTAATTGGGCCAACGAGGAACAAGAAGATATCTCACTTTTTACTTCTCTGAAAGGTCACGGCGGTATTTATAGCTTCTCAGCAGAAATTGTGTAATGCACAAGACATTTTACTGACTTACAGTAATTTTAGCTCTAATTTGATTGTTTACTTTAAGTTAATTCACTAATAAAAACTCAGATTTACAATTTCACATTTTTCATATTTTTTTTAATGAAAGAAATTTTTTAATATCGAATATTTTCGATTACAACAGCATAATCCGTTTAGAATCACCCTGAGTTCCTTTTGACTAGTTTTAAATGTAAACTAGCCACACCGAATTAACACTCATACTTCATGACAAATACAGACCCATTTGCTCAAATTTTAACATTCATTTAACTATAAGACTTATGTACTGACCGAATGCATTAACAAAATATTATCATTCCTACCGCAACTATATGTACCCATACGACAAAATTTATTGTTATTTATTATATTCATTTATTAACATATTTAGACTGTCAACCCAAGTAGAAGAATGCCCAGCAAATGACCACACATTTCAAAAACTAAAGATCCCTCGGGTGTCATCAATAGCCTTACAAGACTCACCTGAAATGATAGACAACCTAATTCTGCTCCTAAAAGAGATAAATATTTTCAATAAAATATAAAAATAAAAAATAAAAAAAAATAAATTGTATATATTGTTATTGCTATATGTTGCTATTGGGGTGAATGTTGTAATGTTGTTACGTAGGTTAATCTCATTATTAAAGTATCCGAGTGAATAGTTTATATATGCAAATAATTTAATTATAATTTAGGTTCTATTTAAAAAAAAATAAATAAATAAATATTGTATATATATTGGTATTGCTATATATTATTATTGTTATCGGGGTATGTTGTATTGTTGTTATTTAGGTTAATCTCATTATCAAAGTATCGGAGTGAATAGTTTATATATGTAAATAATTTAATTATAATTTAGTTTCTATATTGTATATATTGGTATTGCTGTATATTATTACTGTTATTGGGGTGTATGTTGTAACTTAGGTTAATCTCATTATTAAATTATCGGAGTGATTTCTTTATATATGTAAATAATTAAAACAAAAATTAAAAAAAAAAAAAAAAAAAAAAAAAAAAAAAAAAAAAAAAAAAAAATTAAAAAAAAATATATATATATATATATAAAAATTTTAAAAAAAATATATATATATATATAAAAAAATAAAAGAAAAAAAATGAAAAATTGGAAAAATAAAATATTGAATCATATTAATATAAAATAAATAGTGTGGAAAGGAGAATTACTAAAATGTGAGAAACTATGTACAAGCAATATATGAACATACTACGTATACTTCACTACACATATACTACACACAGTAACAAGGAACCAAACTAAACTGTAAATTATAAACTATGGAAGGGCGTAATAACCATGCAGTTGATCGCCCCAAAAACAACCTCGTCGTCGTCAACCCAAGTCTCAGGTAGGACATTACGTATACATATCAGCGGAAGAGTCATTTACAACCTTTTAATTCAAATTAATTATTCGCCAGCTACGTTCATCGCCAGATTTCTAGTGTAATTTACGAATTTCCTAAGCAGCTTTATCTTACATGGCAAACCTAGAGTGGTGAGTTCGATTCTCGCCTAGGCAATAGGAATTTATTTAGTGACGGAATTCATTAAATAAAATCACAAAATAATAAAAAGTCACACCCTGGATAGGAAAAGTTGGCAACCTTTAGATAACCCGTCCCAATTAGCCTTAGTTGGAAAAAGTGGACGTTAATAAATAATTTAAATTTAGAAATATAACACAAGATATGCTAAGTAATTAGAGAAATATTATACCATATGTTTTGGCTGATTAATAGGATGGCAGGTCATAGTGGGATTTAATAATGGAGGAAAAAAATAAAATATAAAATAACTCCCTTTACACTGGATATATAAATTTTATAGTATATAATATTGAGAGTTTTTTTTTTTTTGAAGTGAAAACTTCTTTAGGCACGTTGTGCACCCCGTAAGGAAGCATTTGCGGGAGAGGAAAAAAGTATGAAATCGCGACACCGCCACCGCCACCGCTAGTACTCAACTCAAAGCTAAAGGAGCTTCTTTTCTTCATAACTCCTGAACCAAATTAGCAAGAGTTTTCGATCGCATACCATTTTAAAGAGGACAAAACCAGCATCATTTCGTTCACAGATACTATATATCTATCATTTTTACTTTCATAGATATTTTAATCCGATGTTTAAATAAATTCGAATATTTAAATAAATAAATTCGAATATTTAAATAAATTCCGATATTTAAATAAATTCGAATCAAAACTGTTTGTATCCTACTTTAGCTACCGTATACCGATTGTATCAGTTTTAGAAATTGGTGATGATGCTGGCAGTGATGATGGTGCAAGAGTTGTTGAAATTATGGATAGAAATTGATTTTTCTGAGTGTACTTAACTTATTTTTGTAAAGCATTTGTAATATTTCTGAAATGTAATATTTTTCTTTTATGTAAAATAACTGAAATAATTATGTATAGTATTTTATATTGATAAATAAAACAATTCGTGGTACATTATTTTTTTTATCACTATTATTTTTGTCATTTCATTTTTTCATGTAAAATAGAACATAACTGTTACTTATTGATAAATAACTAAAAATATTTTTAAAATAAGACTTCGTAAAAAAAATTTCTCAGCAATGCCAAAATTGAGCGATCAAAGCTAATGGAGTTTTCACTTCTACCGGTAGTCACCTGACTGCTTTTTTTTTTTCTTAAAAGGAAAATGTCTGATAAAAGTTTTCTTCAGCACTAATATAGATTATTTTGCTGTTTTGTACTTTCGTTGCTCAAAACCCTCATCATCAAGTCATTCACAGGTTAAAGAAATTAGTTTTTACAATTGTAACAAAAAATATATGTTTCCAGATTTTCAAGGATAATTCGCTTTCCATTCGATCGTTATAGTCGTATCCACATATGTGAATAGTATTTTAGTATCGTATGAATAATAGTTTTTCTCCAAGGAGCATAAAAATTAAAGGATTGGGCAAAGGATTTTCGTGAGACATACGATAATACCGTACCCCCTAAAGGAAATCAGTTAAAGAGTTTTATTATTAATAAGCAATGTTATTCCTTCTTACCTATTTTAATAGTTTCCATGAATCTCTTCATTACAAAGTTAATTACAGTAAAAATGTTTGATATACAATGGAATTTCTCTTGGCCAGCCACTTTGTCGACAGCTCCTCTACAGGACTGCCGTTAAGGGGACGTAAGTCTCCGAAGAAATATTCTGTAGCTGAATTTCGAAATATCTTTCATGCTGGCAGAGTCAAAGTTTGAGTCTCCATGATGAATTGCATGTACTTTCCTTGATAGATCTCAATAAAATGTTTGCACTCTCTCTTGAAAGATCTCGACAGTTTCTGTGCCTTAGGACTGCAGTAGGCCTTTTACCCTGGACCTGAAAAATTGAAAAACAATAAATAAATAAAAATAAAACTGGTCCCAAGATATATTTTACGTATATTCACTTCCAATCGCAAAAATTATTTCTTAAATTTCAAAATTACATGTGAAACATATTTTAAAGAAAAAAATCTATTGTAATGAGGTGCCTAATGTCTACTTTATAAGGAGTACATCTGAAATATTTGATACCTGACATAAAAAAAGTCCACGTGGGGGTGGTTACTGAGGGCTGAAAACAAGGAAGTATGAGTAACTCGATTAGTATTTGACACTAGAAAAAAATGCATTGAACATCAATTGTAGAGCATCAGTAGCTTAACAATATTGGTTCAATAACATTTAATGATACGAATCATAATATCGGATATATTTCGAATTTTCGAATCCCACCTCCACAAGGAATCCCCACCATTCCATGTCCGATTTCAGCCTTCTTCATAATCTTCGAGTATGATATAGATCAAACAAACATTTTTTAGTTAGATCATAAAATCTTAACTGATGAGCTGATCAGTTTGAATGTACCATGCAATAAAGGTCTCTTGAAAACAATATTTGGCATGTAAGCTCAGAATAAAGTGGTTCACGATATAACAGCTTTTTGTTAATATGACAAGCGTAAGAGTGGTGGTTTACGCATGGCTGAAAATTAAAAAATCCAAATATCTCTGTTAATACTCATGATAGAAAAAAATATGTATATAACAAAATTTATAAGTAGTTTAATTTTCGATAAGTTCGGTTATGTTCAATTTTTCGAAATTATAAAATTCAGATATTTCAAATTTTTGAAATCCATCCTCTAACGACCCCTCCCCACCTTCCCTCCTCCGACTCGTCCTATCTCTGCCAAATTGATCCTTGTTTTTGAAGAATGATTAAATACCGAATTTGGCCACGTCATACAAAAATTAGGACCAGCAGAGATAGATAAACATATATATTATTTTGAATATACGTCCCTCGCTGGTTAGGATTGATGAACAATCGAGTCATGAGTACAACCTCAATAGCTAAATCCCCTTAAGGGAAACCTGCTAAAACCCAAATCACGTGATCTTACACAACTACTCATCGAGTTTGGTAATGCCATACAAAAATACATTGGTAAACAAATTCTTGCTTACACAAAATTAAACGAAAGTGGGACAATTATTTGCCCAAGTTGCAATTACACTGAATTCATACATCTAATTTATGACTGTCCACTAACTGATAAAGAATGATTTAGGATTATCAGTGATAAATTATTGTACCCCACCTAGTGTGCTCAGGTAACTTCCGCTACCTTCCAATTGCGATATCCATGCTCTAAGTATCCCCAACTCCTCCTTATTCAGGAAAACAAACATTAAGATTATCACACTTAATTTAATTATTGACTTCTATGCTCTAAGACATATGATTCCCAAAATAGTCCGTACAGACCCCAAGGAGTACATGGCGACCTGCAATTGAACGACATAAAAAATTGGGAGCCTGTGGAATGTAAATAGGCATCCGCAGTAGTCAATCTTATCAGCTGGTTTCTAAAGATATGTCTGTTATTTACCTGGGATTATGGAATATCGTGAGAAAGTTTTTAATCTCTTTTCCGTCTTCACATTTAGTAGGAAAATATTTTAGTGCGGTTGCCAAATTTCTAACAAAAAAAAAGAGGAAAAAACAAACTGCTTATCACTAACCGAAGAGATTTAAAATTAAACCTTACTAAATTGGTGTAAAGTGCTGCAATTTTTTCATAAAAGCATCTGGTATTTCCCTACCAATAATCAGCGTTTATTTTTAGTTATTTACTTTATCTAAAACATAAGTACTTAATTTTATTTTGGTTTGTTTTAATTTCGGATTCATCAATAGATATATAAAAATGAATGTGGACCTTTATTTTTAGGTTCTTCAACAAATCACTACCGCTAGACATCAGTCAGAACTCATTTGAAGTTGGCAGATTTTAAAAATGGAATATTCGTTAAGCAGGAGTCTACGCAATACCGCAAGACAACGCAAGTGGAGTATGTGACAAAGAAGTTTGGGCAACCTTGCTTTATAATATATTAATGCATTTATTGCAGTTAGGATACTCTGACTTTGGACGTCCTGAAGCTATGGTTTATTCTGATGGCCCTGTGATCCTGAATTATGATTTATTCTGATGATCGTGTGATCCTGGATTACAGTTAATTCCGAATGCTGTGTGATCCTGTTCTTTAGATTATTCTGAAGGTTGTATGATCCTGGACTATGATCCATTCTGATGGTTGTATGATCCTGGACTATGATCCATTCTGATGGTTGTATGATCCTGGACTATGGTCCATTCTGATGGTTGTATGATCCTGGACTATGGTCCATTCTGATGGTTGTATGATTCTGAACTATGGTCCATTCTGATGGTTGTATGATCCTGGACTATGATCCATTCTGATGGTTGTATGATCCTGGACTATGATCCATTCTGATGGTTGTATGATCCTGGACTATGATCCATTCTGATGGTTGTATGATCCTGGACTATGATCCATTCTGATGGTTGTATGATCCTGGACTATGATCCATTCTGATGGTCCTGTGATTCCGCATTATGTTTTATTCTGGTGGTCTTGTGATTATTCTGGTGGTATTGTGGTGGGATTATAGTTCATTTCGATTGCACTGTGATCCAGTTATTTAGATTATTCTAAAGGTTGTATAATCTTGGACTAAGATCCATTCTCATGGTCGTGTGATCCTGTATTATGGTTTATTCCGATTGCAATGTGTATCTGTTTTATGGTTTATTCTGATAGTTGTGAGATTATGGAATATGGTTTACTCTGGTTGTCCTGTGATTCTGGATTGTGGTTTATTCGGCATCAATGATTGAAATTTTATCGTGTTGCTTGCCATTACTTTTGTTACATTATATTATAAATATATGACTCTTTTCTTTTTATTATAAATTGAATTTAGATAACATTTTCTGTGCAGCTTGGTTTATATATCCTTTACTGAGAAATTTACAAATAAAGAAATACCCCCTGACCTTTCCGAATGAATTATTCATCCGTAATAGATAAATAAGTAACTAATAAAATTTAATGTATATACTGAATAATTTATTGAGGGCAGAAAGGAGGAGAGTAATGATGATTATTCCGAGTCCTTGGAGTGAAGGAGTTTATTACGTACATTTTCCTTTCTCCGGAGAAATGCATACTTAATCCTCGGATAATTTTGAAATAATTAGAATATTTAAATGTGAAAAGGCAACAGAGCCGAGTTTTACTCCTTTTTGTTGGCCGTAACTCTTCGCCCTGTTTTCTGACGCAGAGGGGGCGAGAGAGAGAAAAAGAGAGAGAGAGAGAGTGAGAGGGAGAATAATCCATCTTAGGTTTTAGTTTTATACCTGGAGAGGGTGTAAAATCAAGCAGGTAAGTCTTGGGGGCGGTGTTTTTACTACTCAAAGGAACGGGGGTGGGAGAGAGAGATGAGGAAAAGATGGGGGTAAAACAGCTCCTACAATTACCATAAGGCGGGCAGAGGGAGAGAGAGAGAGAGTGAGATAGATAGAGAGAGAGCGAGAGAGAGGGAGTGTGTACGTAGGGTGGAAAAGAAGGCGAGATATGTTGTTTGTGTTTTTATAGAGGGAACACAAGGAGGGGGGAGACACCCGGCCGTCACTCCGCCCTCGCGTTCAACTAGGGAAGGTTCTACCAGGTTACACCTCTCGCCCTCCAACTCTCTGCCATTTTTCACGGTATTTATCCCTATATTTCTTCCATTTTTTTCTTTCTTTTTCTAAAAATCTGTCCACTTTCCCCCGTTTCCTCGAAGCGAACTCTCCCAGACTCCCGGACGTTCTGACGGCTGCCCTACAGGTGTCCCCCGTGCACGTGACCAACCCCCCACCCCTTCCACCGCCACCCCCCACCACCGATCCACCCCAGATAGATAAGCCATCTTTATTGCATCTAATCCATTATGCATGCATTCAACCACAAATAGTAGCAGCTCGACCAGTCGATTCATCTCTGAGTTAATTGAGGTAAGCTAATTATCTTATCCGTAACCTTTTACCAGCAAGTGAGTATAACCTTCTCACTGGTTATACAAGAACGGCTCTTATCACTGAATCGCTTTCCAATCAATCAGCATGGACAAAAAAAAATATTTTAAATTACACCTAAGGTCCCGCAATTAATTATGAATCTCCAACAATTTTGAGTTGTTTTCTTTTTTAATTTCTTAACCAGCTGTGCAGCTGTTAATTTTTTTCCTCCCTCATGTTTTATTTATTCATTGTCTACAATAATTGTTAAAGCACTCCAATACACGCTCTTGCTAATCCTTTATAATTAAATATTTCATGCATGCTCAAATAACTTGCTCTTCACATTAATTGTCTTATATTATAAAGTTATTATTTTCAACAAAGCTCAGTAGTACCATTTTTCTTGTTAGAATTTGTTCATTTTCTTCAGGAAAATTGTAATTAATTACATATATTATTAAAATTCTTTGTCTATATTCATACTGTTATTTACTGGCAAATTGAATTTGACTTTCCTTAAGTCGATTTACAATAAAAACTTTGTCATACATGCATGATACAGATTTTTTTAACAATTCTGCATTTTCTACATATTAAATATTATTTAGGTATTTGAAAGATTATAGAATACTGAAATTAGGAAACATTTATGTCTATTGTGGGTTTATGAAAAATGTTATAATACTTTATTGTATGTATATTAATTATTAGCAGGTTACTCTTATATTGTTTAAATTTAATTATTACTCTAGTAATTTATTAAGGCAAGAGCTCGATTTTATAATTGCAGGTAAAAAAATATGTTTGGCTAATCTCTACGGAGGTACATTTTATTTGTAATTATTAATAAGTATTTTTTTTTTAATTTACTTAAACATATGATTTGAGTTGTATAACGAGTGAGTTTCTGAGAGCAGTAGACTCGTAGAGGATGTTGTGCGCACCTGCTACCCATGTGTGGGCCATGCGCGCGCATTCTATTCCACTCACGTCACCAGATATGAGAAATCTCAGACATCGGTGAAGAAAGGCTAAACTAAATTTTCAGTAATGGTTAAATGATTATTTTTCACTGTGACAAAATGTCATTTATATGTAATTAGGTAGAACTGACTTATATTTCTTTTAAAAATCCGATGTGGACACCACACGACTTATGTTCAGTTCTGATAAATCAAAAAGACAAAATATTTTATTATACTTCGTTTAAAATAATTTTTTTGAACGTAAAATAATGCATATTCGTTCCAAAGCATCGTATCAAAAATGCTGTAAAAGATAATTATTCTTGTGGAATGCATTTACAAAATAAATTGTTAGTGCGAAATATCTTCTTGTTGAATTTTGATAAGTTTCAATCTATGGAAATTTTCATAAAGGCAGGAGTATTTACTGTTTATTTGCCGAACTTATATTTCTTTACGAAATCTGATGTTTGCACCACATGAATTAATTATATTCCTATTCAATTAAATAAACAAAATATTTTGCTAAACATCATTTGAAGTTATTTCATTTGAATGTATTCAGAGTATACTCGTTCGGAAGCATCAAATCTAAAAACTTTATAGAATATAATTTACTACAACAAACAAATGTATACAAAAGAAGGTCCTACGAAAATTTCATTAGCTTTAATAGTTTAGGATATATCACCAATTTATTTTTATTTTTAACCCCTACCCTTCTATCTCCTTGTCTTTATAAGACAATTTTTACCAAAAAGGAAGGTACACAACTAGATGTTACACATTCTGTCTAGACGTTAAAATTCCAGACAAGTCGTTTATGAAATATCCGAGATTCGTACATATGGTACAGACTTAAAGCCGAAACGAATCTAAGTATATTACCATTTGACATATAAAACTAGAGCCACTCCGGAGACAGTATGGCTTCGTTCTTGTGAAATTAAATTTGAAACCGTAAAAGATCAGTTTGAGAAATTACACTATTTTTTAAAAACCGTATATCCTTATAAGCCATATTTTACAGATTTTATCTTATTTTTTCATAATTAATTCTAAAACGTTAATACAACATTACTATTATTTACTTAGTAATAACATTTTGACATGAAATAATAAATAAATTAATAATAAAAAAGTATATTATTTAAAAAAATAAATAAAACTATGTTTACTTTAGAAAAAGAAAATCTCAAAAAACAAATAGAGATTATTAAAATTTCGTGAATAATTTACTGGTAACTAGATATTACTGGGTAATTGATTGATCTCTCACTATTAGATTATAATTAATGCATTACTGTTAGATACATTGTTGTGTCTAGATCAACATTCTAAATTTTAGGTAAAATAGGATATAGTGAACTTACATGGAAAATAAAAAGAAACGAAGGAACTTGTCTCGAAGAAGATTCTAGACTCATTCTATTTCATAGAGGCAGAATGGAAATGAACGGCAAGAAATGCTTCAAAATAATAATACTATTATTCTAATAAAGATCTGAAACATACAAAATGCAATAATAAGGTTATAGTCCGTTTATATCATATAAAATGTACCAAAAATTTTTGTTTAAAATTTGAACAACACTGTCAACATGAAAAATTTCTAAAAGGATCGAAATATTATTTTAAATCATTTTAAAATTATTATATTAGAAAAATTCATAAAATCAGTCATATTTTTTGAGTAATATCACGACTCGACTAGAAATTTTGGACGTTCTTAAATCAAATTTTTCAAAATTAATAAATGAAAATATGGCTACAGAATAAGTACTCTTCGTAGAAAAAATATGGTCTCTTTACTTCCCCAAAATTTCCATGGAGCGCCATGTCACTCATATGAAATAGATCATAGCTTTGTGGGTCTGACTGTCATACTATTTTTATTTTTAATAATGTTACACATTTTAATGCAATTCAACTAGAATATTTTTTATATTAATGACATCTAATTATTTTAACTAAAAATATTATTCTAGTAGCAGGCATACAGCTGTAATATACAATAAGATATCTTGGTAAAATTCCTCATATACATTTATGAGAATTTTCATAACTACCAGGAATTTAAACTGTCAGTTCTCTTAACATATATTTCTTTAAAAAAATGACGTGGAAACCACCGGACTCCTTTGTACTCATATCACATTAAATAAACAAAATATTTTACTAAAAATTATTTAAACTTATTTCATTTGAATCTAATACACGGAATATTCGTTCCAAAGCATCTGATAAGAAATATTGTAAAATATATTTTATTGATCTCATTGTGTTAAATAAAAAAAATATACTAATATGAAGTTTCAGACTAGTAGTTTATGAAATATACGAGATTCGTGCATATGGTATAGACTTGAAGCCGAAATGAATCAAAGCATATTACCATTTGACATATAAAACTAGAGTCACTCCGGAGACAGTATGGCTTCGTTCTTGTAAAATTAAATTGGAAACCGTAAAAGATCTGTTTGAGAATTTACACTATTTCTTAAAAACCTTATAATAACCTTATAAGCCACATTTACAGATACTGTCTTTTTTCTTCTTTTTTTTTTTCATATTTAACCCTAAAACGTTTATACAACATTCTGATTCCTTAGTAATAGCATTTTGACATGAAATATATTTTATTGATCTCTTAGTGTTAAATAAAAAAAAAAACCACACTATACACATTTTTTCTAGCTTTAATATGTCAGAGAAATAAGCAATGTTTTTTTTCCGCCCTTCAACCACCCTTTCCCCACCCCCTAAGTCGATTATAACCAAAAACAGAATGTGTGCAACAAGATGTTAAAAAGGTCCTAAGGTTAAATTTCAAAATTTTACGGTGAGTCGTTTTTTAGATATGCGAGATACGTACGCGTACAAATGTACATATTATTGCTAAATCTGTCTGTAGATACCGTCGTTATTGGCTGATCGTCGAGTAAAGCTGGCATTGTGCTATGGAACCATTTTCAAGCAAGTCGATAATTATACAGGGTAGTTTTTTTTTTTTTTTTTTGAAGTTCCTGTATTAATATAGTTCTTCCGTCAATTTTTAGTTCTTACTTTCAATTAGGGAAAGTTTGTTCATCCCATAATGGAGTGGTTTACAGTTTACCATGTCAAAGTGGTTACAGAGAAGGTTTGAATGCAACTACATACAAAGATATAAAAATAAACTATTAAAATTTGGAACGTTATCGACAATTTTATTTTGTTACCTGGAAATATATTTCAAACGACCAATAGTTTTACTAAAATTCAGTTCAATGTGGTTTCATGTTTTTTTTTCTTTAATCAATACATTCTTGTTCGAAGCAATCAGTTTTCTATCGAAATTTAAATAAGAGATAGCTGTTTAATGCTGATTATTTTGTAAAAGGTTAAATAGCAATATATAAACCAGATGTATAACAAATAAATGTATTCAGAAAGGCATGCGAAGAATGTACAAATAAAAATAATAAAAGTGAGAAAGAAAATTAAGTCTTCCTCCCTCATGTTTATCATGATTCTTCTCTACGGACAGGAATTTATTAGCCAAGAATTGCTGATGGAAGTTGAGACTTTGACATTTTACTGGAAAGTACAAGACTTAGCTAAGGTTTTATTCTCATTTCAAAAAAGTTATTGTTTTTCTCCGATGTTTATTTACGAGGTCCGGCGAGAACTTTATTTATTTTTCCTCCGAGATACGAATGTCAAGGGGTTTGCATAAATTCTCTATAACCGCTACTGGTCTTCTAGCTGTTTTCATTATACTTTGTAATGGAATATTATCTAAAGACTTAAAAAAAAAAAAATATATAATAACTTTATACCAGTCTACCTATCCATATATTATTTAAATATGGTAGCGTTTAGATTATATGCAGAAAAAAGGCATTTGTTTTGTCCGATAACATAACGACAAGAAGTCAATTTAACTATTTATGAAGCAGGAAACTGTATGAGTGTTGGCATATCGCAAAAACTAACAAGAGTTATCTGTATACATTACAGGTACACCTTTTACTTCTATTGTAGATAATGTGTGAATAAGTTATATTCCTCTTTAATATTTACGCGTAAAAATTAACAAAAATATTAATTCGCCCAAAAAAAAATTCCTTAGTTATTTCGTTACTGTACAATTTAACCATTAATTTACTTTTTCGAGTTTTCCTTGTCATTTAATATAGTGATAATAGTTGTTATTAATCATTCCGATAATAGGATTATTTATCACCTCATTATTGCGACTTTCAGAAATTTTCAGATTAGACAAACTTCAAGAATTCTTTATTTGAATGCAAAATCGATAAGATGCGATCTCTTTAACCATTGGTCTAAAGAAAAATGTGGATTAAAAAAATAAAACAAGTTGTAAAAAGAAATGTTTGCAAGAATATTCTTCATATTACATTTTTAATGTTATTTATAATTGTTATTTATGTCCTCTGTAAGCTACTCGTCTAATTGGGACGAGTTATCTACAGATTACTTTTAAAGCCCGAGTGTGACTTTGTTTAATGAGTTCGTCACTAAAATTCTTATTACCCAAGTGATAATTGAACTCGAAGTTCATACAATTGTTATAATTCTCATCCAAATAAAGTTGATTCAATTGCATTACAGAACTCAATTAAGGGGGTGGGTAGGGTAAACCCCCACTCCTACTCGTGTCATATTAATAATAAGTTGTTATATCATGAACCACCTTCATTACAACTTTAAATACCAAACATTGCTTTCAACAAACCTTTATTATACAAGATAAATGCAAATACGTTCTGTTGACCCCCTTTCCCTTCTTTTTTTTTTGGATTACTAAATTCTGAGTTATTGAGACAACTATTATTATGTTACATTACAAATTAGCTATAGTAAACAGTTTTCAATAAAATTAACATGTTATATTCAGATATATTTAATTAACTGTTCTTCTTTCCGGTCTAGAATAATTCGACGATTAGCTACGATGTTGGCTGCCCTGTTGGTTTACAACAAATTGGCTGAATGATTTCTTATTACTGTTTGTATTTATTCGCTTAACATTCACGGTGGTATTACCAGTATGTAGTTTTATATGTTGTAAGCCTTTCCGTAGGAAATCTGCTTAGTTTACGCAACCCTGGATGGACTTTTTATTGAATTCCTCACTAAATAAATTCCCATTGCCCAGGTGGGAGTCTAACTCACGACCCAAGGTTTACAATGTGTGATTAAGACCTAGTCCTTAACTCACATGCCCTAAATGAGTTCCTTCCTAAAAAAAAAACGATTAGATAAAAATATATTACAGACTGGGGTTTCAAACTTATAGAACTCTAGCCACTGACCGAACAGAAAAACATGAAAAAAAAAATACCATTGCTTGACTGTGTGCCCAAATCTGTTCACATTTTAGCATCTCAGAAATATCAATATGGCACTGATTGCACATTTTATTGATAAGCCGAAATTAATGTATTGATAAAATTATCAACATTATGACTGATTAACCTAACCCAGTTACAGTGCAGTCACTCGCGATTGCTTCAACGTATTATCTCTTAGTGCTATAGCGTTTAAATTTTTTGCAATATAAATTTGCAGACGTCTGTAAATCTTTGCTTAGTATGTACTGTTTGTCTTTAATATTTTAAAATTGTCTTAAGAATTTCATCAGTATGTAGTGAAGTGAATAGAACCGATGTGTTTTGGGTTTGGAATAGAAAAAGTGGCGTTTAATTGATTTTGTTTTTAATAAGAAGGTTTTAGTAGTTTTTCAATTATTTTTTTTTTAAATAGTTAAAACATTCTTGGAATACGTAAAGATAAAACTAGCTCCGATGCGTTTTGAACAATTAACATTGTGTACATTAAGTGTTTCTAACAAAAATGTTCTTACCAAAATATCATATTCAATCTCGAGGAGAAGAGATCAATAAGTTTTTCATTAAATAGAGAGTCGAGGGACTCCTGTAGTCCACTCGTTAAGCTGTCAAAAATAAGTTCTCTCCCTTCATTATATATGTACAAAACCAAACTATTTCTGAAACCAAACATACACACAAATAGCATGACACATAATCATTAAAAAAGATACATGAATATGCTTCAAACCCCCAACAACAAACATAAATATATCTAGAATAGCGTATCATTTTCAGGAGTAACAATCTTTAACGCCCTGCCCAATACATTAAATCTATTAATAAATATTCCGAGTTTGAAAATAAATTAAAGAGCTTCATGTCTGAGGGGGCTGTATACTCAAGGTGGATACTACTAAAAGTGTTCAATACTAAATAAGACTTCAAAATATTTGTCGTAAAAATCGGCCAAAATGTAATTCATCGTAAGGAAAATTGCCTATTTAATCTTGAAAAAATGTCTCAACTTTTATAAAGCATGTCATCCTTTTTTAAATTTAAGAATAATGACAGAGCACATCAATGAATTAAAAGTGCATGCTATATATTTAGTCTTATTAATAATATTATTATTGTTAACCTAATTACTTATTATACATATAACTATTAAATTTTATGAAATGTAATCATGGAGTTTGAGCTTATTTTATAACAAATGTATTGATGTACGGAGTTAAATGCATAAACGGTTATACATAAGTAATATTTGCATTAAATTAAGATGGTATCTACACATCTAACCGAAGTTCATGCATTAGAAAATTTTTGTTGATTGCAATCAACTATTGAGCTTACACTCAAGCAAATCATCATAAAATTAAGTTAACTATACTTGTTACTTGGAATGTGAGTTTACAAGCACGGTGATTTGTAAACTCTGTCTGCATTAATATTTTTTCATCACTCGGATTGGAAAGTAGATTCGATACCAGCTGGGAGATAGGAAAGTAGGCCTTTACTGATCTCAAAATTTAGCGGGAGGTTAAGTGACAAACATATGACTTTACACGTAGACGAAAGTTTTCGACTCTCGCAGTATTTACTGAAATCAACACTAGGTTGAGCTTTTTAATTTTACTCAATTGCATAAAGATTCACGAGTTAAAAACCGCCTTAATATGCGTTTTTGCCTCGTGATGAAAAGTATTGTACATTACTCGTACCGAAAGTGACTTTACGATGGTCGATCGAATTAACAGGCTCGGCTTTCGCCAGTCAAACACGATCTCGCAACGTAAAGTGCCACTGCATTAATATTTATTATATCTAGAAATTATGTAAGACAATTATCATTTATCCATATGTGATCTACTGTTGATTTACCATTACTTGAAATGTGGGTAATTTTACGAAGCCTATCACAAAGTGATCGTCCGTTACAAAGAATGAATCTCAAAGACTCCATTGTATCCAATAAAATTTGTACTACTTCGATTTATATTTTTGTAGATAACTATTCCTCAATGAATAAAAATTAATTAAATTGGGGTTCTTTTTTAATGCATCTAGCACTCGTGTAAATGACCTGCTTGTTCAGTGTATTCTTTTTTTATTTTTTGATTTATATATTTTACCCTTGGTAGTAGTGAACCAAACCGTTACTCAGAGGCCGGCTTGCTAAGTTTCCAAATCAAATGATATGATTGAGAAATGGTTTATGGTTAATTCTGTGTATTTATTATAAAAAAGCATAAAGATAATTTGAACAGTTTCACTACTTCAATGTAATTTCTGTTTCATATTGGTAACCCTACTTCTACTTATCGTATTTTAACTTAGAAATGGATAATGCATCGTGAGATGAGATTACTAATGTGAAATGCACGCAAGTGGAAAATCTGCTTAGTTTACGCAGCCCCTGTTTGACGGACTTTCGTTAATCTTTTCTGATAATTCCAGGATTCGATCTTGAATCTCCAAGCTTAAAAATATACGAAGGTCTCCTTCAGGTAGGAGGTCCAGACACATACACTCACTCAGAGAATGCCAATGCTTAAGCCAGCTGTTTAGAATTAAACCGGCGTTTGGTTGCAAATTGAGATACATGAGATTTTTTTATAATCACGAATGGATATCGAATCTAAATTCCAAGGAGCGTTTTTCCGTTTGAGGGGTTGACATTCTTGAGAAGTCCTTGGTCGATCAACTCTCACTCCCAAGTCCTTGGCAATTCTCATTTCCTTTCTTCCACTTTTCTTTTCTGACATTCGATTAGCATAAGAAAATTGTAAACAGCAGCCCATTGTTTATTGCATTCTGGTAATGAAAGGTTTTTGAATTGTAAATAACGTATCGCCAACGCTATGTTTACTTGGTACATTTGTGTAGAAGTTCAACAAAAATATTTCCAAATATACTTGTTCGAAAGACTTTTGTCTAAACACTTTTGTCAAACTGCCTTTGTCAAAAGAACTTGTGTCAAACGAACTTGGCTTCACAGCCATTTCCTTAAACAGAAGTTTAAGATGTATGGCAAACAGTTCGTATGACAAAATGATAAAAGTTCAAAACGTCGTGTGAACTAAACGTCGTATATTCTAGTGTATTTCCAAACACTCTTCGGAAATGGCTGTGAAGCCAAGTTCGTTTGGCACAAGTTCTTTTGACAAAGTCAGTTTGAAAAAAGTCTTTCGAACATGTATCTTTAAAACAAGACAGTTTAGCCTTAATTCCAAATCGTTCCAGACGCTTCTTCGCGTTGCTGATGAGTTACCGTAAGTACGAAAACGAGAAACCAAAGTCCCACCAACCGAAACAAGTCAATCGGTGTATAACCGTGTAAAATTAAGTTTCGAAATCCCATTTTCAGTGATGATACGTTTGGGCTTCTTCGTTTCGATCTTTCGGATCTCTTCCGCTAGGAGTGTGCTAAACGTGAGCTTTTCGCTCCAAGCGTTAGCCTAGGACAACGTTGATTAAACGGAAAAGTTTAAGATGTATGACAAACAGTTCGTATGACAAAAGGATGAACTAAACGTCGTATATTCTAGTGTATAAATATTTCTTTTTACATTACTCATTTTACCAACTGCAGAAGGCTAGAAAATATAGCAAACCTCCACTCTATAACCCACATATTTATAGTATTAATTTGAAATAAAACTTTATAAAATACACTGGAATACGGTAGAAAAGAATGTAGGGAAATATTGAGAATTTTTACATCAATGTATATTAATTTCTTCAACCGGATCATTCAGAAAATATATATAATAAAACTGTATTTCACTTTTAAATAAATCATTTCACTCCTCGTGTGTAAAAATAAAGCTTACATTCTTTATACGAATAACACCATATTAAAGATCACATGGTTGGACATAATAGGTAAGCATATAAAAATATTAATTATTCGAAAGCTATCATTGGAATTTCAGCGGAAAATGTGCAGAATCACACTTGATTAATTAGAAATTAAGAAAACCTATCGCTCCTACTGTTATAAGCCGTGCTGGTGAAGTCCAACATTTTTATTTCAGTCGCTTAATGGCACAAAAATATTAACACATAACTAGAAATAAATCTATAAAAGATACCTCAGTTAAAATTGGCAGAGTTTGAAAGGAAGAATGTTGTGTTTTAAGACGCCAGGTTATTGGTGAAAACAATTATATCACTGGAAACCAGAAATTAAGGGAGAGAAGGATTATATTTTAAGAAAATATTTTTAAAAATAAATAATAATTGTAGTTATCACATTTTTTCTAACAACTTATAGAATGTAAGTATCGGATATTATTTAATTCTGATAAAGTATCTTTGATTTAAACGTATGACAAATTGGAGCTCTAAAAGTCTTTTACCTAAAACATTAATACTGAAGTTAAGATGGTGGCCATTTTTTGAACTTATTGGACCGACTGAAGCTTCTTGCAACTAGCTAAATATAATATCAAATTTCATTGTACAAACATTTTTTTTTTCAAAAATAAAATGTTTACATTAAAATTGTTCCGGAACTTTATAAACAACTTCTACTTTCTCAATTTCAAAAATTCACCTAGGTTATTGCAAGGCAATGGAACGGAAATATTACGGAAGAATGAAAAAATAATTAATTAATTAAGAAATTAAATGAACTATTCCCCTAATCAAATTATGTAACAAATTATTACTATTATTATTAATTAACGTCCACTTTTTGTAACTAAGGCTAATTGGGACGGGCTATCTACAGGCACAATTTTCTAGCCAGGGTGGGACTAAGGATTTTATTTAATGAATTCTGTTACTAAATAAATGCCTTTTTCCCAGGCGGGAATCGAACTCGTCACTCTAAGTTAACTGAAAGTAATAAATTAGTCTTATAATATACGATAAACCACCTATATGTTAATTAAACATTGTTTTTTGATCTATAGAGGCACCTTGATCTTATCCATTATTCTTTAAGAGCTGTTTTTTGGATATGTATATGAATATATGTATTTCGTGTTACTTTTTTGGTGAAATGGCATTTTCTAATGTATTCCATGCTTTAAACACTTGTTACTTTTTAGTATTTTCAGTCGGTCAATCCATTTACTAACACTATTGTATACATGAATAAAGTCAATTCCCAGACATAATTACTCGGCTCAGAATGCATTGGTTGTAACTAATATAATAGGTAATGAAATTTAATCTAGATTTAAATTTAGAGTAATTAAATGTTTTTTGTTGTTTTGTTTTTTTAAATTTTTGTTTCTTAGAGTATAATTATTAAACCTTTAATTAATATTCTTACATATTTTCATAAGTTCTTTCTTATATATATATATGGTTAATGTCTTGGCTGGGGCTTTTATTTAGCAGTGTAATCACAGCTTATAGTTAGACTCTCTTCACGATTCGTGTTTACTCAGTATCCTGAAGAAATAGACTATTTTCTTGAATGAAGCCAACTATTGCCTCTAGTGCTGCACCCCCTGGCATGGGTAAATTAGATAAAAAAAATACCATAAATAGCACCTAAATTTATAATATTTTGAAATATAATAAAATACTTGAAATGAAAGAATCCAAACAAACAATGGTAATTTTGTATTAATCATACTCTCATTTATATTCTGATATTTAAATGATAGTAATTACAATATAACAAAGGAGTATTTATACTTCTCAAGATGATATCGAGTAATATTTAATTATGTAACTAATTTATTTACTCATATAGGCATATGTTTTTGGACAAGGAATACTAATTAAAATTAAAAAAAGGAAATAAATGACCAAAAGGACTCATAAAAATACGAAAAAATGAATACATGGAAAAATGAATTCCTTATATTCTGTTAAATGTGAAATCATTTTAGCCTTGAACATTTTACCTAGATTGTTGATATTTTCGCCTGCATTTAGAGGTTCGATGGAATGAAGTAATTTAATTTCTATTGAAATCAAATATATGGATAATTAACATTTTGAATAATAATTACTGAATTGAGTTTTGCGGTTTAATATTAGAAGAATAGAAAAAAAATTGAAAAAATGCAATGTATTATGTTTCTTTTGGATATAAAAACCTTCAGACTCGGGTATGAGGCAATACAAAAATAAATACAGAGAGTGCCTCAGGGGAGTGGGGCGCGGGAGAGAGGGATGTTGACGGGAGTTGGCAGCCAGTCCTCCGGCTAATGGATCAGTCCTTGCCCCCTGCTTCTAATTAGGAGATGTTTCGGTATTTTTACCCGCTTCTCTTCGGGGCCAGGACGCATCAATTCCCGGGCTTTATCGCCCGCCTCCCTGACCCCAGGGCAAACCGCCATGGGACTTCTAGGGAAAAAGACGGCTGGGAAAAAAACCAACCAACCGGGCAAAAACTCCGTGAAATCTATTAGTGGGGAGCAGCTTTCCTCATTAGTTGGGTCCTTTATTTATTTTTTTCTAGGCGGATACTTCCTTTTCAGCTGCAGTTTTTTTATATTTATTTATAGTATGAGTCCCATTCACCTTTCCGTTCTAAAATAAAATTAATTATGCCATGATGAAAACAACAAACGCTTGAAACTATGAAAAATAGTAGCGGAATTTACAATTTCTTATCATTGCACATTATTATCTAATTATTTTACATTTTGACACCATTAGTTATCATTTTTTAAACAAATCAGATAATTCAATAATCACTTACATGTAAAACAGCAAGTGTCATCATTTAACGTAAAATAGCGAGTAATTATTTGTTTTTCAAATCCATGCATTTGTTTCTTTTGGAATTTGCGTTTCTTTACCAACTCCTAAATAATATGAAAAAAATAATTTCATACCATTGTGTATTTCTTTGAAACTGACCACAATGAATGCTTTTGTTTAATAAAAAAATCAGCAACTAAGCATTGTATTTTATTTTCAATAATTCTATTTTTTAATGGTAGTTGAACATGAAGTGATATCACGTTTTTTGGTAGATGTTTCCAAATAAAAAGTTTGTATTGGATGATAAATTACCATAAAAAAATAAACTCTTATTCCACGGTCGCCTCGATTTTGGATTTTATTAGAGAATTTTAAGAAGAGAAAAGACATTCAAACTTTTATTTATGAAAGTATCAATATACCCCATAAAATAAAATCCTTAGTCCCACCCTGGCTAGAAAAGGGTGGTAATCTCTTGATAACCACTCCCAATTAGCCTTAGTTGCAAAAAGTGGACGTTAATAAATAATTTAATTCATTTTCAATACATGCAAATAAATTATTTACAGTTTATTGAAATTGGTTGTATTTCTAAATTCTGAGATTTGTATCTCTATATATTTATGCATTTTGGTGTATTTTTATTTAGAATGTATGTTTTATTATTAGACTTGAAGATTGATATACGGTTTTTAAGTTTAATTTTTGTCATTTCACGCGTCAAATATAGCTTTATTCTTTTATGTAAATTTTCATTTGATCCATAGCTTGGGGTACACATTAAAGTCGTACCAGTGGCATTAATAAATGTAATTTTTACTGCTTCACTCAAGTAGAATGCAGTACATGTAGTTAGAATTTGTGTTGGTAAAAAAAGGAAAAAGTAACCTTACACCGACAGCCTAAATAAATAAAATTCAGTGTAAAATTCTGGGACTCGAACCTCGTTGTTTTAGCTCCCACCTGACTACCAATGGTCTACAACCCCCCCCCTCCCCCCCACACTAAATTTGAGACATATATTAATATGGTTGGGCTACTTTGGTAATAAACTTGAGCTGAAAAAAAAAAAAAAAAACTTTAATGATATCAGCAATTAGTTCTAACCCATAAAACTTGACCAGTCGTAAGCAATAATTCATAAATGCTACATGTACATTTCTACATACATGACATTTAATTTTAATCAGTAGCTTCAGTGGAATACATAAAACCTTATCTTAAAGGGCTTAAATGTAGCAATTAGACTAGGTTTTAATAAAACTGAAAACATTTGTCAGCAATTAAAATGCTGATATTTCTTAACATCTACAATTACTTTTATATATTATTTTTCTAAATTTAGTAAAAGTGAAATAAAATATTTTTTTAATAACGTTGTAATTATTTTATCTGTTCACCGATAAGATAATATAGTTTTTTCCCCCCGGAGGACTTACAATTTATTTATTTTTTTCATTTTTCAACTAATACTTATTAAATCAACTCAAGAAGTTGCCATGAGTTTCTTAAAAAAATATATTAATTCCGAATGAGAGGAAGTAGAGATATTTTCCTATCCTTTCGTGTCGAGAATCATCAGAAACCATGCTTCGTGTGAGTTCTACGTGACATGGGTGGTTACATATTATATTAGTTTTCGTGTTTCCGTTCTTCCTTTCATAATTTATTTCCCGAAGTATTTTTTTTTTTTTTTACTTCTTTCCTTCCGTGAAGAGAAAAGTTTCCTTTTGTGTTAGAGATAATCCAAGTCGGTATGTTATACATTATTAATAAGACCAGTGAGCAATTTACAACTTCTAAGTAATTCTATTTGAATAATTCTATTATTTATGAAAATGTAATGGCATCTGAGCCCAAAACTAGTGGTGCTTTTTGCTGATATAAAATTAATAAAGTAATTTGTAATAATGAATTTTTTCTCAATTCTGGTTGAGGGGGGAATGTGAATATGTTGGAAGCTCTTGAAGGACTGAATGTAAATAAAACGAAACGAACGAATTGAAAAAATATCGTCGGAAATTGAAAATAATATTGAAGAATGGAATAAATATTTATCAAAAGGGATTTGGTTTGATTCTTTGTTCTATTACTGATTACCAATATTCTGTAAATTAAATTCTTTTATCCGAAATCCTTTATAAGTAGTATCATTATTTAACTTGCTATACAATCGCCTCATGATGCTAAGTTTGCATTGAAGTCTAATAAAGTTATGCTTGATATGAAGTTGGTTCTCAGCAGTTAATTCAAGTACAAAACTACACGGTGCTACCAATGGGCTGTGCTCATCCCATTGATTAAATATTTTATTTATTTATTATTATTCTGCTTCTACCCAGAGATTCTTTAGCAAAAAAAAATTATATTGAAATAAAAACGCTTAAAATCTTAAGGAACTTAAGTAGGTTTTGAACTGTATTTTCTTCATTATTCAGAATTTCGTGTAAAGAAGATCCGAGATCGTAAATTTTTCTAGCCTTGCCCTGTAATTTAGTAATTTAGTAACGAACTCATTAAATTAATTCCTTAGTCCCAAGCAGACTAGAAAAGGGTGGTAACCTGTAGGTAACCCGTCCCAATTAGCCAAAGTAGCATAAAGTGGACGTAAATACATAAAAAAAAAAACTAGCTTTGCTGTATAAAGTCCACTCATGGTCCACTGTTAATTTTGATTCCAATTTAAGACAGTTTTGATAAAAACGATTTTTCACGACTTCTTAGTTTTGGTTATTTCTGGAGAATGTTTCCCGTTTCCAGGTATCTGGTTTAATTTTTACTGAAATGCTACTTGAGGATATCCATCTCGGTACAGTATTCTTCTAACATATTTATGGACGTGGTTTGGGGATGCGACGGTTCAAATGTTATTAGAATTGTGATTATATTATTTCAAATTGATTTCAGTATTTTTATACGATGTAACCCGTATGAAAATTATTTCTTTATCACTAATTTTGTAAAGTTTTATGTATAGTGTCCGGATTGCAGGGTTCTAAGTGTCATTTGTTACTGAATCAATAATAATTATGTTTTTGCTATTGCTACATATTTCGTTTTAGAACTGTTGAGTTACACACATATATCCAATATAGTGTGCGGAATCATACAGGTTGTTGAGTATTCTGAATTGCCCCCAAAAACATTGTTAAGTAACGTAACGGGTGCTCCTCGACTTTAATAAGTTTTTCTGAGACAGTCTTAGAGAATTTATTTTTTGTTGGAATGCAATTGTCGTGATATGCCTTATCGATAAAGATTAGAGCCACATGTCTACACCATTGACAACGTATACATCTTCAAAATTCTTGAAACAAGTGCCATATAAAAAAAAAATAATAATAGAAGGAAATAGATAAAAATACAATGATAGATAAATTGTGAGAGAAGTGTTGATAAGAGATGTTATCAGTCACCGTTAAGTGGAGCACTTAAGTCCTTAGAGAGACAGCTGTATCTCTTGAGCTCAATGACAGCTGACGGGTCGTTATCTTCCCCGGACCAATTGACTCTTCTCAGAGGGCCAATTTCTGTGGCCGATCCAACATGGTTTCCCGCCGATTCTATCAAATACCTGCCACTGCCCGCTCCTTGTCTCAGTCCCTTACAGGCAGCCATCAGGCAGACCTCACCCTTAACAAAAAGGTAAAATACATTCCAGTAGATTATTTATTTAAAAAAAAGGTAATAAGATATCTTAAAATCAGCCTACGATACACCCATCTAGTAGGAGTAATGGAGAACTATGATGTAGGTTTATAAAAATAGCAATGTTACTTTTGGTAGGCTGCAATATTTCTCTTTAAAGTAAAATTGTTGTTATAACCACCATCTTCTAAAACATATGATAAAAGATCTTTAGTCATAGTAAAAACACCGTTATCTTTTCGCCAGTGGAATAATAGGTGCATAAAGCCAAATATGCAATTCAATGTTTTAGTATGAATGTAAATTATATTGAAAACATTTGTCGGTTGGAGATGTTTCATTATTTTGTCTATGTTTAGCTTATTGTGGTGCAGTAGTTCTCTTCTTATCAGTTTTTAGTCTGCAGTCTGTAAGTAAGTGTTTGATAGTTAATTGTGTATTGCACAGTGTACACAATGGTGGTTCAGTCCTAGACATGAGGTGTCTGTGTGTTATCAGTTATCTACGAAAAACAACGCCACCATATATTTCAATATGTGTGTGTGCGTATAAGACTATAATTTATGTTTGATCTTGATCATATATCATATAGGTTGGTGGGTAAGTTTTAGTCCGTTATTAGTCTGCAGTCTGTAAGTAAGGGTTTGATAGTCAGTTGTGTATTGCACAGTGTACATAAAGGTGGTTCAGTCATGGCTCTAGCCATGAGGTGTCCGTGTGTTATCCGTGAGTAATCCGCCATACCTCAAACGAGCAAGAACTACTTCTTCTTTTCAAGTACTTTTATTACTTCATCATCATTAAATATATATATAAGTGGACTCAATACATAAAAAAATAATCTTCTGGAGAATGTTTCCCGTTTCCAGATATCTGGTTTAATTTTTACTGAAATGCTACTTGAGGATATCCATCTCGGTACAGCATTCTTCTAACATATTTATACAGTATTCTTTTAACATATATTTGACAGTTCTTTGAGCTTTTATAACTAAGAAAAAATAATTTCTTCAATCCATCCTCATCACAAACTTATTTAACCCCTACTATTTTTCAGTGACCCCTCCCCTTCTCAAGGGGTTACTTAAGAATTATAGTTTTTTAATATATTATATCATAATATATTATAGTAATATGAGTCGTTCTCATTTAAATAATTGGCTGAAAACGATTTGGCACGTCTTTATTATCAAAAGCTGAGCTAGGCAATTATTTTTCCTGTCAGTTGCTCAAAAAAAATACTATAAATAAGTATAAATAGAGCAGTATATTAATCTATAATTAACCTATAGATTATGGCAAGAATATGTGATTTAAAGTGATTAAGATACGTTCTTTCAATTACTATTATTTAAAAAATAGATAAAAAGTATTGTCATTATACAAACTGAGGTTAGCAGTATGAATTAATGTTTGGGGGTGAATTTCTATTTGCTTTCCAACAGTTCATGGTGATTGAGAAGTTATTTAAATAATGAAGCATCTAACTTTGGTCTAACTTTCATCCCAAACTGTGTGCCCCACCCCTGCCTTTCATGGGTAGTTAAGCCAAAGTATTTTTCATATAATCATACTTCTTTTTTTTAACATATAACTACAAAAAAAAATAAAAACCAAAGGTCGTCACTCCATGTTTTATTTATTACACACATTTTAAGTGTATTTTAAATAATATTAAAATACGTACTGCTTGCTATTTTGCACAGTACAAATATTGTACATTTGGAAACAGATTAATTTCAAATAAAAATCTAAAGTAATTACTAATACGCATAGAATATTGATAATATAAAAAACGTATAAGTAATATAATTATAATATAAAAACCGTTATTCCATCGTGTATTATAAGGGGATACTTTTTAATCACATTTGACGAAGGAAAGACTCGGCAAACTCTTATTGATATTCTGTGTGGAAAACCTGTTGGAATGTACACGGCGATGAATTTCAAACGACTGAAGCTTCCATTAAAAGTCATGGCCGCAAGCAGGGAGTGGAATTTCCATATTTTAAGAGGTGGAATAAAGAAGCTCAGTGGCAGATTAACGCTCAAACGGTAGCCGGTTCATATTATACAACATATTACGGTTCCCGCAGTAAGATGTTATCGTGAACTGTAATCGGTCGTATTTAGGCAGAACCAGCTGAAAATTGGGTAAGCAGAGAATTTCTCATTTTTAAAAATGATATTTCGTATGATTGTTTATGAACATTTCAAATGAAAATAATATGAATCAAATAATAATTAGGCTAACAAAATGTTTTATTTATTTACGCTCCGCATCAAAGTAAAATGAGTAAAATAGTCATTTTACTTTCCAAATATTAAATAACAGGAAATTAGGGGGTAACTTGTCATAATAACAAAAATATATGTGATGATTGTCGAACAAAAATAATTTCTGCAGCACCGAAACGACTAATTGCTAAGAATTTGGTTCTCAAAGACATTTGCTTTGGAACAACACTGCAATTTCTCTTTTGCTATTTGAGATAATGGGGATTTATATCACATTTTTTTTTATTTCATACGGATCATTAACAAGAATTAGTGTACAGAGAGAGTGAGATAGAGTGAAAGGTGGAATTTAAGTGTGAAAGACAGGCAAGCGCTAGATTGGAAATGAACAGTCAGAAGGAGTAAAGTAAGATTAATATTAATGTAAAAGCAAAATTGAGATAAAAAGTTGAAGGCGAGAAAGAGAAAAAGGATAAAATGTAAGAGTGCAAGAGAGTAAATTCAGAGTAAAATAAGTATAAAACTAAAAGTGAGGGTGAAAAATAATCCAGAACGAAGGGGGCTAGTGAAAATGAGAATAAATGGGAGTGGAATATGAGAACGTAATTAAGATTCGAATAGGAAAAGTGAGGAGTGCAAGGGAGTGAATTGAAAGTGGAATAAGAAGAACAGCAAATGTGAGAGGGAGATAAAAAGATTCCTGAGAAAGGAAGATATTGAGTGTGATTAGATGGAATGATTCGCAAGAAAGAGATTGAGAGTAAAAGAGTGTGAAATCAGAGAAAAGAATTAGGAATAGGAAAAGTGAGAGTGAAATAAGCATAAAAACAAAAGTGAGGCAGAATGATGACTGAAAATGAGAGTTGCTGATATTGAGAGTGAAATAAGTATAAAACAAAAGTGAGACAGAACGATGCTTAAGAATGAGAGTTGCTGATATTGAGAGTGAAACAAGTATAAACTAAAAGTGAGAGTGAAAAAATAATGCAAAACAAAGGGAGCTAGTGAAAATGAGAATAAATGGGCGTGGAATATGAGAAAGTAATTAAGATATTCGAATAGGAAAAGTGAGAGTGCAAGGGGTGAATTGAAAGTGAAATAAGAATGTGAGTGGAGATAAAATGATTCATGAGAAAAAAAGATAGTGAGATGGAATGATTCGCAAGAAAGAGATTGAGAGTAAAAGAGTGTGAAATCAGAGAAAAGAATTAGGAATAGGAAAAGTGAGAGTGAAATAAGCATAAAAACAAAAGTGAGGCAGAATGATGCCCGAGAATGAGAGCTGGTGATATTGAGAGTGAAATGAGTATAATACAAAAGAGAGGCAGAATGGTGACTGAGAATGAGAGTTGCTGATATTGAAAGTGAAATGAGTATAATACAAAAGAGAGGCAGAATGGTGACTGAGAATGAGAGTTGCTGATATTGAGAGTGAAATAAGCATAAAAACAAAAGTGAGACAGAATGATGCTTGAGAATGAGAGTTGCTGATATTGAAAGTGAAATGAGTATAATACAAAAGAGAGGCAGAATGGTGACTGAGAATGAGAGTTGCTGATATTGAAAGTGAAATAAGCATAAAAACAAAAGTGAGACAGAATGATGCTTGAGAATGAGAGTTGCTGATATTGAAAGTGAAATGAGTATAATACAAAAGAGAGGCAGAATGGTGACTGAGAATGAGAGTTGCTGATATTGAGAGTGAAATAAGTATAAAACAAAAGTGAGACAGAATGATGACTGAGAATGAGAGTTGCTGATATTGAGAGTGAAATAAGTATAAAACAAAAGTGAGACAGAATGATGCTTGAGAATGAGAGTTGCTGATATTGAAAGTGAAATGAGTATAATACAAAAGAGAGGCAGAATGGTGACTGAGAATGAGAGTTGCTGATATTGAGAGTGAAATAAGTATAAAACAAAAGTGAGACAGAATGATGACTGAGAATGAGAGTTGCTGATATTGAGAGTGAAATAAGTATAAAACAAAAGTGAGACAGAATGATGCCCGGAAATGAGAGTTGCTGATATTGAGAGGGAAATAAGAGAAAAGAATTAGGAATGAAATTGGAAAAGTGAGAGTGAAATAAGTATAAAAACAAAAGTGAGAAAGAATGATGCCCGAGGATGAGAGTTGCTGATATTGAGAGTGAAATAAAAGGAATGAATTAGGAATAGGAAAAGTGAGAGTGAAATAAGCATAAAAACAAAAGTGAGGCAGAATGATGCCCGAGAATGAGAGCTGGTGATATTGAGAGTGAAATAAAAGGAAAGAATTAGGAATAGAATAGGTAAAGTAATAGTGAAATAAGCATAAAAACAAAAGTGAGACAGAATGATACCCCAAAATGAGAGCTGGTGATATTGAGAGTGAAATAAAAGGAAAGAATTAGGAATAGAATAGGAAAAGTAATAGTGAAATAAGCATAAAAACAAAGTGAAACAGAATGATGCCCGAGAATGAGAGCTAGTGATATTGAGAGTGAAATAAGAGAAAAGAATTAGGAATGGAATGGGAAAAGTGAGAGTGAAATAAGTATAAAAACAAAAGTGAGGCAGAATGATGCCCGAGAATGAGAGCTGGTGATATTGAGAGTGAAATAAAAGGAAAGAATTAGGAATGGAATAGGAAAAGTAATAGTGAAATAAGTATAAAAACAAAGTGAAAAAGAAAGATACCCCAGAATGAGAGCTAGTGATATTGAGAGTGAAATAAGAGAAAAGAATTAGGAATGAAATAGGAAAAGTGAGAGTGAAATAAGTATAAAAACAAAAGTGAGGCAGAATGATGCCCTAGAATTAGAGCTGGTGATATTGAGAGTGAAATAAAAGGAAAGAATTAGGAATAGAATAGGAAAAGCGAGAGTGAAATAAGTATAAAAACAAAGTGAAAAAGAATGATACCCCAAAATGAGAGCTGGTGATATTGAGTGTGAAATAAAAGGAAAGAATTAGGAATGGAATAGGAAAAGTAATAGTGAAATAAGCATAAAAACAAAGTGAAACAGAATGATGCCCGAGAATGAGAGTTGCTGATATTGAGAGTGAAATAAAAGGAAAGAATTAGGAATGGAATAGGAAAAGTGAGAGTGAAATAAGTATAAAAACAAAGTGAAAATGAATGATACCTCAAAATGAGAGTTGCTGATATTGAGAGTAAAATAAGAGAAAAGAATTAGGAATGGAATGGGAAAAGTGAGAGTGAAATAAGTATAAAAACAAAAGTGAGGCAGAATGATGCCCGAGAATGAGAGTTGCTGATATTGAGAGTGAAATAAAAGGAAAGAATTAGGAATAGAATAGGTAAAGTAATAGTGAAATAAGCATAAAAACAAAAGTGAGGCAGAATGATGCCCGAGAATGAGAGCTGGTGTTGTTGAGAGTGAAATAGAGAAAAGAATTAGGAATGGAATAGGAAAAGTGAGAGTGAAATAAGTATAAAAACAAAGTGAAAAAGAATGATACCCCAAAATGAGAGCTGGTGATATTGAGAGTGAAATAAGAGAAAAGAATTAGGAATGAAATTGGAAATGTGAGAGTGAAATAAGTATAAAAACAAAAGTGAGAAAGAATGATGCCCGAGGATGAGAATTAGGGATATTGAAACTGAACTAAGAGAATGTTTAATCTTAGTTCAGAGGCATAGCAAAATTAAGAGGGAGAGAAATTTAAATAGGTCTAACATCAAAAGTAAGAGTGAGACTGAATGTTGCGCAAGAATTAGAGAAAGTGACAACGAGAAGGAAATAGGAATGACAAAGCAAAGGAGACAACCCGAGGGAATGAAGTCAGAGTGAAATAAGGATGAGCGAAAGTGAATGTTAGATGGAATGGCACATGAGAATGAGTGAGACAGAGAGAGTGGGAGTTAGAATGACTGTAAATGAGAGTGAAACTGGAGAGAAAGAGAATAGCTAAGCTGAGAGAGTGAGAGAAGTGGCGAAAACAGTGTGAATGAAGGAAAAAATGTCAACGTAAGAGCGAGATAAATATGTGCCAGAAATAGAGATTTGTCACAATGAAAGATGGAAAGTAATTGGGACTAAGAGAGTGTGAAAGGAAGCAAAAATGACGGATATGAGTAAGAAAGGCCTAAAGGTTGGTATTAAGTGTGTTAGTTATAAGAACAGTCACAGAGAGACTGCCGATAACGTTGGCAGGTATATGTATGTATATATATATATATATATATATATATATATATATATATATATACTGAAGAGTTTTTTAGCAGTAGATTTTTAAATAATACAAACTTTTTATCATAAGAAATGGCATTTATTGATATCCCTCTGTAGATGTACAAATTACTTTTTCCCATTTCTGAAAACCCTATTTATTTATTTGATGAGCTCCACAACTAGGCGATGTCGCTCAGTATCATTTATTTTCAATACTCTAAATTAAAATATTAAATTTAAGAAAAAAAAGTTTTCTAAATTATTTGAAACATAGTATAAAATATAGCTAAATAATGATGAGGAAATGTTTAAATAAACTATGTGAAACTATAAATTTGACGATAACTCTTAGAATGAGGTTGATGGAAGTCTAAGGCGCAAGTTTTAAAATATATTATATACTATTGTTTTCAAAAACACAAACACGAGTTAGTAACATAATTTGAGACATAAAACGTAGAGAAATTAGTGAAGTAGGTGTGGTTTAAAGTTTGTTTGTAAATGTCAGTTTCTTCAAGTGATAAAAGAGTGTATTTATATGTGGGCTTCCTTCGGTTAATAGTTCGTACAAGTTGTTCGGTAAGTTCAGATGTTCACGTAGTCTGCAGTCAGTCAGGAGATGTTTAATGGTAGTCAAAGTGAGTGTATAATAAGAGAGAATAATGATATAATCAATAATGAATGTGTAAGTAGTGAATGAACACCACTTGATCCCGAATGGAAGATTTTCCAGATATTTTCCTTTGTTTGGGTTGTCTAGTATTTCTCTGAGTTTGTTGTCAGTTTGTAGCCAGTCGGTTGTCCAGTCATTGAGTACTTTTGTTTTAATTACAAGTTCCATGTCTTGTGTAGCCTGCTGATTTAGCTTGTCTGTCGATGTCAGTACTTTGTTTTATGTTTATAAGGTCCAGGTAGCCACTCATAGCTACGTTATAATTGTGTGGATTTGTGTAATAAGTGGATTAGAATTTTAAAGATTTCCTATTGAGAGTAAAGAACTAAGAGAATCGGTACACAGCAGTATCCTGATAAAAACCCAATTTTCCCCGAACTCATTAGCTATTCAGAGGGGGGGATTTGAGTGTTTATTGATTCTGGAAGACAGGGAGGGTCCTATATAGGGAATAAGGAAGTTGGGTAGTGGAGGAGGGTCCTTGGAAATGGGGTTATGGTGATGGACCCCCTTCTGGACCCCCCTCATTCGCCAGGAGTGGGTCATAACGTTTGTGGGTCAGCAAGAAGACAGTCTGTGCCGCAGACGCTCGACCAACTTTGATCTCTCAGACCATCTCTCTCTTTCTCTCTCTCTCTCCCTCATTCTTTCTCTTATTTTCTTCAGCCGGACTCTCGAAAAGACTTGTTTTTGTCTATCTCCCCAAGGGTTTTATTCTCCTTCTCCAATTTCTTCGCAATGCCCACCCTCCGACCCCCGGCAGACTTATTATTCGTCATGTCCCTCGCTTCTCTCAAGTTTTTCATCAGCAAGCTACCAGATTCATATGTAATAGGTCTGCTTTCATTGAGAGCTACTGTCCGAGAGATGGGACTCATAAAGGGAATATAAAGGCAAAATTGGCTGAGTTATTTTTTTGTCTTTTTGCTTTATCTTGCAGATAACAAAGTTGGTTCCATTACAACCAAATGGGAAAAGAATAATTATCAACATTTGCACAAATAACAAAATATAGAATGCTCAACAATTAAGCAAAACAATTCGGTTTAATAAACCTTTAAAAAACATTAATAAACAACAAAAGGCTATGTTAACATTTTATAAGTAATTTCTAAATAATTTTCTAGGCAATTAAAAGAAGAAGAATTTTAACAAACTTTACTTCCTTAAGAACTTAATTCCTAATAATCTGTTTTATTAAAGAAATATTTTTATGTGCATAACATTCTGAAATGTGTATACATATATCAATTGTACTTATAGCTTTAAAAAATCATAATATATAAAAGATCCTTTAGAATTTATTTCCATAATGAACGTTGGGTGCATAATATTCCGAAAAGTGAATGGATATGGGAATTACTCGTTTCTAGGTTTATAATATTTTTAATTTAATTAGATGAAAATATTTAAAAAGTTGAATTCAATAACCAATAAACAGCTTTAATTATATTTATGCAATTATAGTAGTTACAGGAATTCAAATTAATCAACTTTGATTATAATATGGTTCTGGTTAAATATTAGTACAGCTAAAATAAATTATTTTATTAACATAATTCATCTAGTGCAATTTACCTAATATGAAAACTGCCGGATTTTATTTATTTAATTATGATATTGTCCATTTACCATCGTAATAACACTTAGAGGAAATCATATTTTTGCCTTTTGGACTTAACACTCCATTATTAAAACATAATCCAAATTTGAAGGTTGAATAGCGGCAAGTAAGCTTTTCGGAGTTTCACCGATGACGGAGCTGTTGTCTCCGAAAACAGAATATGAAGGATAAAATAGTCTTTTTGATGGCGATCTTATTTGAGTTGAACACTCTTTCCATTAATTACGAAGAATATAATTAATTTTAACTGTTAAAAAATAATTTAATATAATACAAGTTAGAGATGATGTTCTTCACTTCATGAAACGCAGAAATGTTTTCAATATTCTGCCAAGATAAAAAATAATCCTGAACCAGGATAAAAGCTGTTAATAATTCAAGTAGGTACTTTTTCCTTTCCTCGATCTACTTAATGTTATTAGATCAATTTGTTAATAGTATTTAAAAAAAGGAAATATTTTGGAAATATCACTATTAATTAAATAAAAATAAGTAACGGACAAGTTAGCATATCATTTTATTACAAATATGAATGTGGTTTTAGAATTAGGTAGTTATTTCAATTTTTGCCTACATTTATTAATAAAAAGTTTGTTGTTAATGTAGTTTTTTTGAATGTCTTTTAAGATACTATGTATATATATTTTTTATCCCTAGAAGTGTGTTAGGAGCTGGAAATTTATTCATTCAAGTTTTTAATAATGTTTAATCATACTGGTTTTACTTTTTATACCAATACAATTTCATTTTTGCTTACTGAAGTTTTATTATGGATTTATTAAATTAAAATTGCTCACTAATATTCTTCATTCGGATAAAGGATATTTATTTGAAAACAAATTAATATAAATATTTAATTGATAACTGAACAGCTAAAAAACCTCCTGTACTTTTTAAAAATTCCTAAAAGGATAAATATGTGAGTAAAAATTCCCTTAAAAGAGTGAGAAGTTGTTTGTGGCTGCGCGGGGCCTGCCTGCCATGTTGCTTGGGGAAGCCATGGCCCATCTCCCGGCGATACCAAGATGGCCGTGCCCCACTACTTGTTATACCACACCCTCTCAATTTTTGCAATTTATAAATCATACTTACATACAAATAACAATATTGTAATCCTGTCAGTTAATCTAAATGAGTCTTAAAATAATTATAAAAATATTTAAATGTCCGAAATAATTACATCCAATAATATTATGAGAGAAATCCTCAAAACTCCCACCCCCTCTGTGTTTTAATTACAATAAATTGTTAGTAAATATTTTATATTGTATTGTTAAATTTAAATAAAATTTATTTACAATTACTACAAATATTTGTGCCAATTCCATATTTATCTCTGGTTTAAATAGTGAAAAAGGGGCCACATTTTATTGAAATAAAATACTATTTCTTCCTACTACCTAAAATATCAATTTTTTTAAAATACCAGAACTCAAATTTACTCCACTCATGAAGAATCTACATTAGTAAAGTATAAAATAAAAAGTAAAAACAAAGAAAATTAAATTATTGATGCCAAATAAGATGGAATAATTGTTCAAAGCATATATTAAAGGTAGTTATTTGTTTGCTGGTTTAATTTTATATGTTTCATATTTTTTTATTAATTTTATATTGTTATTAAATGACTCCTTAAAATGATATAACGGCAGTTTCAAAAGATAATGACTTAGTAGTTCTTATTAGATAATGATATATTTATATGGTGAAATTTAAAATAATGATCAAAGTTGTTATTCAATTTTCATTTCATACCGATTTTTAAATGCTGAAACGATTTAAATACATAACTAGTCTCTTGCGGAAGGTCAAAAAAAAAAAAAATAAAAAAAAAAAATAAAAAAATAAATAAAATGTTTATACAAATCATTTTTAATTCTCAACTAGTTCTACTACACAAAGGGACTGAACTAACGGCTACAAATTTCACTATGACCTTCCACTAGGCGTACCAGTCGGAGAACGGCAAATTATGACGGTTCAAGTCAGCTGATTTAAATCGATACGTCACGAAATAAAAATATATCGATTATCCCTATTGAATTTTAGTCTAAATCGTAAATGAGAAATTTATAATTGGTTAACTATCACTTTAAAGTTTCTAATACATTAAATTATATATAATTCACATGTTTTATCTCTGTTTTTCTTATTGACCACCTTTTTTATATTTTTTATAATGTGCATAATCTCTTTTATCCTCCTCTTGCTTAAATCTATTTATTTTTTTATTATACATACATTTTCAAAAACAAATTTATGGCTGTATTTAATTGCGTGGTCGGGTATTTTATTGTTTTATTGTCCTTATGATCAACGGTTATCACTTGATGTGTGATTCTTCTTTTGAGTAATTTTGATGAATCCCATTACTATTATACCACAACTTTTATTGCAATCCATACAGTTTATTTTGTATACATTATATTTGGTATCTGTTGATTTTAATTTATCTTTTATATGACTAAAGCAATTTTCTTACTCTGTTTGTATATTTCCAAGTGGGTTGTCAAATTACAGAATAATTTACTGGTTTTAGTAATATTTATTTTGTTCAGTCAGTCAATTTAGGCAATTTCCATTATTTTATTAATTTCAATTCTTAATTAAGCAATTTAAAGAGTAATGTGTTGCATTGATCATAGAGTTTGGTTAGTTCTTCTTTAAAAAAAAAGTTTCATTAAGACTTGATATTTGAAAGAATAAAATAAATTAAATCTCAAGCTGTCTCCATAAATGGTATTTTCTGAAAAGTCAATGGATCGGACATATATAATTCAAGGGAAAGGAGATAAAATGGACTCACAAACACAGCTATTTTCTAACTTTCGAAAAGTTGTCAACATGTTTTCTTTAGGAATTACTTTAGATCGTTTAAAAACTTTATACGCTTTTATGATCTGGAAAATCTCTTCTAACAAGGACAGTAGTTCCTCTGGAAACTATTGAATAACTTTTCAGTTTCGAAACTACTTTCAATTCTGTCACCGTATATAGTGAAATCTTCAAACTGATACAGGAATTTCAATTTTAAGGATCGACTGGAAACAACGGTACCACATAAACTCGATTAGAAAAGTACATAAAGAGAACAAAAATTTCAATTATGAGTAATTATGACATGTTTGACAGCCAAAGGTGTCAAAAAGTTTATATTAATATCTTACTTTATGTTTTTAAACAATTTAAAAGCGATTTTAGTAATAATAATCATCAATCAAATAATCATTGGCTTTTCTTAAAAACAATTATAATATTCCGAATAAAAAAAAAATGGGATAGTTTAGTGAAAGTGAATTCTTTTAATATATCATAAAGACCCGTTGACAATGAGCCAAAAATATTTGCTGGCAGAGATAATATTGTTCAAGAACTAGAAACATTATTTTGAACCTTTTAACAACATTGGCAACCAATAAAAGAAATAGAGTTGGCTATTGGAAACTTACATATTTCAAATGATCAAACAATGAAGTTATTAGGGTCAAACAACAAACACTAATGTTAGCAACGAAACATCTCACAGCCTTAAAATATTAAAATAAAATATTACCTGCAGAGCATAAATAAATAAAAAAAAATATAAACATTACGTGGTCAGCCTTGAATATGAATAAAACGTTAAAAGCTATTTTCTAATTTTATTACTCAAGTACTGAGTAACAATGGCCGAACTAAAATGAGCAAAAATATTTCAGAGCAAAGTCACATGAATCACAAATCATCTATTATCAGTAAGTTTGATTTCATTCTGTTTGTATTTAATTAAATAAATTACTCAATTTACTTATTTTGAGGGATTTTCTTCTGAAAATGAATAAAGGAAATATGACATAAGTAAAGAAATATTTCGCAAATGCTTTTTTTCTTCTTTTTTTGGAGTAAAGGGATTTATTATTTTCCATTTTTTTATGAACAAGAATCCTGCAACTGAACCTTTGCTCTGATTCACTGAATCCCCAGTACAATCTGGAAAACCCTTATAGTTTCTACAATTAAAAAAGTGCGGCTTTCACACTCCCCTGAACCCTTCATTAGATCAAATCAGTAACGGAATATATCTATTTAACTACAGACCAAGTGAAAAAAGGAAGCAAAAGAACAAAGAAAACCGTATCCATAAAATACATATTTTGGAATTGTTGCTTTGAAATAAGTCATTAATCATTAAAGCCACCACTCGAATAATGCTGCTCATGAAAATGAAACCAAGTTGCTCAAACAATGGTTACAAACTCAACAGATGTAAACAATGGAAATGGGCCACAACTAGATTAAGTCCATATCAGAAATGTTAAAAATAAAAACTAAATTATTATTAATACTGAAATGCATTATACATAAATAAATATATTTATATTTTAACATTGTATATATATCATTTAAAATTCTAATAAAATGTAATAATGAAAATTTCAATAAACCTACGCTACTGAAATTCCATAAATGGTGCCAAAAAAAAAAATCACAAAACACAACGACCTCATCAAAAATATATTTGAAAGCAAGGTCCTTTGGCATAGAGGAGGTGGAATGCCTAGAAAATCCTAATTCGAAAACATCAAACGTCTTATGGATTTCGGTGGGTATAGTAATACGAAAATAGGTAGCTTCCGAAAGAACATAATAGTTTCAAATACAAGGTGTAGTTAGAAGCGTCGTAGTTGTTAAAGTCAAATGCAACCGAAACAAATTAAAAGAACTAACTTAAAACTTAAAATTGATTGGCAAATACTATAATTAATATTTTTATGAATATTTCATAATATAAATAAAGGTATTCTCTCTAAAAAAAAAAAATTGTTAAATCAGAGCAGTTTAATTTTATAACTCAAACTTGAGGTAGTGTTAAAAAATTGTTATAAACTTAGTGTTAATAAATCTTGCCTCTTCCTATAATCTTTTTCCAATCAGAGTGTATTTTTCAACCCCTATTATAATCCGGTTTTCCTGGTAATCCTTATTTTCTAACTTATCGCCCCGGGGTCTTTGCCCTTGGTAAACAGATGTAAATCGGCCGGCTCGGCAAGAGTAATGTAAAATTCTTTGATCCAATGGTCCCCCCCCCCATAATTTGTATTCATGAGAAGGATAAAAATTTCTTCTTCTTCTTCGCCTCGCATCTGGGTATTAGATCTTTCCGAACCTGTTCCCAAGAGGACAGATCTCGTCAGATTTATTTATTCAGATATTACGATTTCGTCATGTAAATATAAGCTCATCTGGGATTGAGTTTCCCATAAATCAGCTGTTAGTAACCAACCGAACATAGTAACCCTCCTGTTTTTTACCCCGCCGAGAGAGAGATAGAGATACCAGTGGGAATGCATTAATTCCGTCTGGGCTATTTTGATACATCAGTTGGAAAAATAAATTAGTTATAAAAAAGGAGTCATCAGAATGTGGAGGGCATTGATGATGATGATGGCCGTGAAAGGAGAAACCCACAGGCTTCTATCTCTGTCTATAATTAGAATACCAAATATTTTCATAATGAGAAGGCAGCGTTTAATATGAAACAGCTGTATCCTTAAACAGCCATGTGTAACACTGAAATAGTCTAGGTAATAAATATGTTCTAGGTAAAAATTTCATTTTATGAAAATTAAATATTTTTAACGAATATCTAAAATAAAAATATTTTAAACATTTCTAAATTAGAACCCACCCTTCAGCTAACATCCCCCCCCTCCTACCTTTCTGAATTAAAATTCTGATGAGTTGAGTAAAACTTATTATTTTAGCATTTAAGATTAGAGTTATTTTATTGAAGATCGGTTTGGTTCTGTAAACAAATTTTTCATTATACTGTTAAAATAACATGTGTTTTCAGTGTATCGTTTGAGTACGCAAAGTGATACTTTTCTTTACTAGTACAGAAAAGTAACAGCTGCTATTGGAATATTCTTCATCAAGAAAACTAGAAGTATCCCATAGACTTTTCCATTCTTCTAAAAATAATAATCCTGGCCATTCATCTAATCTATCAATAATAAACAATAATAATAACATAATTGAAAATGATGATTATTTCACAGTAGATTTTAGAGTTGAAAAAGATGTAGTAGAATGCCCAATGAACAAAAATTTGTCAATAATTAAGCAATCAATACCGCAAAAAGGTATTAATATAAGTAACAATAAAAATTGCACAATAAATATTAATTTTAAATTATAGGTCTATTGCCTATTCTATTTATCTGTTGAATAACCTTTGCAGTTTAATAAACATATGTTCCATATTTTAGAATTCATATCTTTATCTTCTGATTTTTTTATAAGAATAAAAATATTAAAATATTTACCTTTTTTCCTTTTAATAATAGGTACATTATAATGAAAAGTCATTTTCAACATACGCGCGCAAAGTATCTTTTCTATACTCAGTCTTATTCCCGAACTCGGCTTCGCCTCGTACGTGAAACTCGAACTCGTACAGAAAAGATACACTTTGCGTACAAGTGATGAAAATAACTATAGTTTTATATTTAATTTTTTTTTTAGTTGAAAGTAGACTAATGTAAACAAATTTAAGACATTTGACCTCAACCAATTTTAGTCAGTTTTATTCAATCAATAAAGGTGATGAGTACAAACAACTTAAGTTATAACTTTCATTCCGTTACCCGACAAAAGTTTATTTATATTGCTGCTTCAGAGGACTTTTAACCATTGCTGGTGTTCAAGCTGTCAAATCTTATTACAATAATATAATTTCTATAATCTATGTCTACTTAAAGTCAATATAAAATTATAGAGTGCTATGACCATGCATTATATGAAATCCTACATATTGACAAAATTCAAAAATCATTAGCTTTGTGATTATATCAACTTAAAACTCCGCAAGTAAATTTAGCACTTCCCGTTTACACACACATTTTATTAATCCATATAAATTTATTATTATAGTTTTGTTATCGTAAGAAAAGTTTGTTATCTAAACTACAAAATTAATTATTTTGTTGACATGTACAATGTTCGACAAAAATTAATTAACACAGCCATACTTCTAAAAAGTATTATTCAAAGTAAATTTAGAGACTGATAGGAGTGGTATTATATTTGTTGTTTATTTTATTCGTTATCGGTTCAACTGAAATGTAACTGAATATTTTCAATAGTTTTTGTAATGTTATAAAATCTATTCCTTTTTAATATTTTAGTAAACAGTTATATTTATTTAAAATGCATTTTATGGTATTTTTATATATTTAGCTTTTTTAACTCATGTCTCCGACTAGTATGAATTCTTGATTGTCCTAATATATATTTAATTAAATAACTAATTAGACGTTTTAAGAATGTTATTTGAAGGAAATCGTTATTTTACACGAAATGCCTAGTCCTTCGTTATCAGATAGTCAAGCCTAAAGGCTTAATTTGGGACTTTTATCCGTTATCTCTATTTTTTTATCATTTAGGCTCAACCCACCTTACAAACCCCCTTAAAAACCCGGAGGAAATTGGACTTTCAAAAGAAAAAAAGAGTGAGATATACAGAAAGAAACCTTTCTTAACTAATTGGTTCATGACTTCCACCAATTACTAAAAGGCCGGTGAATTTGAAAGGCTAATTTATTAAATCCTGCGTATAAATAGCTAATAATTTCATACTCACTAAGCTCATTAATGGTAAATATATACAGCTCTACTAATTAAAATGTATTTAATTATAACCGACGCATATTTCAATTTATTTAATTGGTTTATTTTAAATGAGGGGGTCACAGGTTAGCCATGTTTAGGCGTTTCTCTTAATATCTACTCTCGGTAAACCCAGTATCTTGAGTATGATTCCTATTTGTGCAATTTTCTTTAGTGGTGAACTTATTAATTGATCTCCTTTGTCCCATCCTGGTTAGAAAAGTTGGTAAACTCTAGATTACCTTTCACGGTTAGCGTTAGTAACTTATTACGGACGTATTAGAACAAAATTCCGTATTTGAACAACGTTGATGTTTGTAAATGTTTAAAAAATTCAGACATAAGCTAGTACCTCTAGCTAGATGTATCGATTGGGACGGATCTTCTATTGGAGTTTGCCTTTTTCGTGTGCGTGTGTTTGAAATGGATTTCATTATAAACAAATTTAAATGAAAATAAATTTATATGAATTCATTCATCATGAATCAACCATTCATACCCCTCATCAATACCCTTCATTGATATTGATTGAATTATTGGATTGATGTATTAAATGTAATTAAACATTTGTTGATAATTGTCTATATGCGAATAGTAACGGAAATAGTGAAGTTTCTCCGTTTAAAGGAGCTCTTTTTATTACGCTTTGCTATTTAATTACGAACACTTTAATTACGGCTAATCGGGACGGGTTACCTACACTTACCTCCCAGTTGCTAGCTACGGTGGGACTGAAGATTTCATGTAATGAGGTCGGTTAATAAATTTCTTTTGCCCAAAGTGAGAAACGAACTCAGGACTCCAGATGAATATTCCATATTTAAAAATATGTAATGAATTCATTGTGTAATAATTTGTGTTCAATAAACGGTTGAAAAATTCTTTACCTTAATAAACTGAGGTTCTTTGAGATTTCTTTGCTTTTAAAAATTCTCCTGAAGCACATTAAAAAATACTTCAAGAAGTTCAAAAGTGATAAAATCTATAATTTATATTATATATTATTGCTTATTAACATTCACTTTAGGCTTCTATGGGTAATTGCGACAGGTTATTTACCTTTTCTAGTCAGGGTCGGAATAAGACTGTTATTTAATGCGTTCGTCACAAAATAAATTCCTATTGCCCAAGCAGGAATCGAACTATTACTTATATAGTTCAACACATTTGCATAGAAACGAATATATTTATGTTTTTTTGCCCTTTCTTAAAACCACCTGTTATGACAGTTGATCTCTTTGTCATTAAAATGGAAGGGCAAGTTAATAACAAAGGCATTAGGAGTGCGAGCATAAAGTTCGGTTATTTACTTCTTCTGCCTTTTACGACAGAGTTTGGAAAAAATAGTACATCGATCGAGCGTATTATGGAAATCAAATTGAAATAATATCGTTCGTTTATTGATTCGTCAGTGACCCAAATTAATTGCCGATAAAAGGGAGTGAAATTTACTCTCAGCGACTACCATCAAAGAGCGCTGCTTGTTTGTGTATTTGCCGCTGGGTCTGTGTGTCCAATTCCCTAATGGAATGAAAGGGGATGAAATGGCAGGGGCATTGGATAAACTTTTTAGTAAAAGGGAGGGAGAGAGAGGGAGGGAAACGGGATAGGGAGAAAGAGAGAGAGAGCGCTGTAACCGTGTTATGGAAGTAGAGAGAGTGGGAGCGGCTATTCGGTCCCTGGAGCTGGAAGGAAGGCTATTGACTGGAGAAGTCCCTGACTCCAGTTTGATTAAGATGAACCCGAGGGGGGTGGGGGCGAATAAAACGTTATGGCTACTCTCAAATCATGGGAACTTATTAAAGTCCAAGGAAATAAGTAGGAGTCCTTCCAAATGTAACTGAGAGATAGAAAAATGTAAAAGTTGGTTCACGGAGAAGAGGGGGGGGGGTTAAAGGAAAATTTTACTCTGTAAGAAAGAGAGAATGAGAGAGAGAATGCGAGAGAAAGAGAGAGAGGGAATTGGAAAAACGGAGGTGGACGAAGCAATAAAGAGACAAACCCCTTTTGAAATATAAAAGACAAAGTAGCCGGACTTATAAAGAAATACATAAATCTTCTCTTATTCATTTACGACTGATACAACAATTGGTTTTATTAAGCCCCTCCCTTCTGAATCCACTGCAATCCTCTGGCTGGATTAGTTCAATAAAAATGTTACAATTTATACTGAAAGTAGTAAAACTTCTTTTGATTAAAACTGAATGAACCTTTTAGTATGGAATATATAAACATTAGAATCCAATGTTAATTTTAATTAATTAAAATACATGTAGCAGGAGTGGTTGAATTTAATTTATTCTGATTATTATAGATGGTATTGTCCTATCTGGAGCTTGCTAAAAGTACCTTTAATTCAGCGTTTCAGTTTAACGATTTTTTTTCTTTTCACTGTTTTCAAAGGCTCATTTTTCATCAATGGTTTAAATTCCTTTTGGGGCTGTTTTAATAAATGAAATTTCTTTCCTCACTGACCCATTTCTTTATAGTAGCATGATAAATTTTCCAATGCGAGAACATCCCCAAAGCTATTCCAGTCAAATCCCATGATCACAACAAAAGGCATAAACATTATATTTAACAGAAAGAACTCACAGTAAGGAAATAAATTATTATGAAATCTTTTTGTTTGAGAGAAACTTTGTTTAAACTTGCTGGGGCTCAATGCTCCAGGGTCAGAATATGGCGCAGCCATAAGTAACCCTTATAACATGATTTCAAAGAAGACACGTTAGATGTACATCTCTTGAAGCGGAACACAATAAATAAAAGAAAAATCTGTTGATATTTAAACTCCGAATAATCTAGGAACTGTTTGATCGTGAATCTCATTTAAATTCGAAAATGCCCTTATCGTAGGTGTTGCGTAAACTGAGCAGATTTCTCACATACTGGTATGACGCACTAGTGGGCTTATCTACCGAAATATTTTCTATTTCTAAGTAAAAATTCAATGACTAGGAGTTGTGCGTTACTAGTTTATATTGGAATTAATTAGTTCGGTTTCATTTCTAGAATGGTACAGATCAAATTAAGAAGTTCGTGTTAGGAATGTAATATCGGAAGGAAGAAAATTACACAAAAATACACAAATCTCAGTTAAAATTTGAGAAAGAAAAAAGTGTATTAAACACAATTAATAGGATAATGACATTCTCCATAATTGTTGTTCTGCATAATTTTTCAATTCGACTCATAATAAGGGAGATATGTTTAATTTTCGGGTTTTCTGTCCACTACACCCCCTTCCCTCTTCTCCCAAGTCAACCTGTTATTTTTCAACATAAAATACTTTTATATTGAGTTTCTTAACGGTCAAACAAAAATTGTGTCCGGTAGAGCGGTAAACGTCATTACTAAATATATATAATTTTGAACGGACCTCTGTTTCGTCAGGTCGCTACGACTTTCCTTGCCTCATAATCCAGATAGTTTGAACTAACTCGCACGAGAAATCGGATTACTATTTGGCTACGAATCTAGAAAGGCCTATTTTGCTTTCGCTTAATTCGTTCTCAATGAATTCAAGGCACACGTTCTTAATGGGTTAAGCCTCTTCATTTAAATGTATCACAGTGAATTTATTTGTTGGGCCTAAAAAAAAAAGTTTCGTGGTAGTCCGTGGATTCCTGACTCTCTGCGTAGAGAAACTAGCACACGGAGTTAAGTCATTTGAATAGAAATTTTTGATTGAGAGCCAAATCATTTGCATCTAAGTCGCTAAGTGATGGTTTGCACTGAAACAGTTTATTATCGGCGATATATGTTTAATTCGCTACATGTAATACGATTCCAGTATATGTAAAAGATAATGGACAGGCCCATTGCAAATATTGGCATTTCATTATCAACTAATTTTCTGATGAAATAATATTTCATTAAATATTACTCTTAGAAAAGTACAATAGACGACAGCCTTCAATTTACAAAATAATTGCGAAATACAATTAGTTTTTTGAGATAATGATAGCTATCGATTTAATTATTAAATAATACAGTAGCTGATTCCCGTGTCCTTTTTTCCAGAGTTTACCCTTTACTTGGATAAACTTATGGATACAGAATTATATTATAATATTATTTTAAAATATAAATTATTACTGTAATTTATCACTGTTGATTATAATAATTTGCAAGAAAAATATAATTGTTCACATGTTCTTGCCTAAGAAATCATCAAAACGATCATTGCATGAAAACTAAAGCCAATACGACACGAAAACAAATTAGTAACATTCATGCACTTTGTGTTATTTCAAATGAATAGTATTTATCCGATGAAAGCTTATACTTTAATGCTTATACTAATTCAATGCCAATTGTTTATGGCTATGCGTCTTTTTCATTTTCGTTTTTATTACTGGTAAACAAATCTAGACATGTATATTCAGTTGCAATATATTACTTATTAGCTGTTTATCTGCGTAAAATGGTATACAGTTTTAATATATTTTCATTATGTCAGTAATATATTTAATGGAAGAAAAAGCCATAGAAACCGATTTTAAATAAGCCAACTTTCTGTATCCTTATTACTTTCGATATGGGTAATAAATTCAAGCAGCACAAAACACAAAAAAATACTCATTTTATTACGAAAACTTATTTACTTCGGACGGTTTAATTATTTTGCATACCTCCAAGCTATTCTCAAATTTTATCAGCAGTTCTCCTTTCGAACGACCAGCTGCTGAACGGACCACCAAAGTTGTATCAGAAAATAAAAGATTCAATGCAACGAAAAGATAAAAAAATTAAACTTCTGCTCTGCTATTCGTATTTTTTCCTGTATTTTCTGCTTACATTCTGAAATGTATGAATCAAATATTATATTTTTGTTGCTCAAGTAGTCTAATTTCAATAAAACTGTCTACAAAAGATTAAAATTATAGTATCAGAAAAAAAAATATACACAAAACTGGAAAACAATGTAAATAGCAGGTTTTTTTTTATTATTATTTAAGATTGATCTTTTTCATTAAATTAACTACTTTTTAATTCATTTAACATTTTGTTTGTTTTGCTCTTATGCTGTGTTTATACTCATCACCTGTTGGCAGCTGATCGGACCACCAACGCTTAAAAAAAAACCCCCGGACCGTTCACGGACACGGTGGGCCTTGTGCATGTCCGTGAATATGACACACGGACGAAATGCCTTCATGTTTGACGATACTCTCGTAAATCTTCATTACACGAAGATTATTCCTGGTCGCTGCCCGTTTAAAAATGCCAGGAGTTCGCCTCCCTCTGCTCGCTTATAAATAAATACCCGCTTAGCTCTGGGAATGTCGCCTGAATGCCCTCCTACCGACCAGACTTCATATTTTCTACTATGTTTTTTATTTTTTTTTTCATAGATTATGCAGTTTTACATTTGCTAGAATCGGATTAAGCAAACAAGGAGGCCACATATTTATATTTACATTAACCCCATACACATATAAACTACCTGTTTAATAATTCTAATCATATCTACAATCCTAATCTGATAACGATATTAAATATTAGAAAAATATGCACTATTATATCTTATAAAGTATGCTAATAAAAAACTACCACCTTGGAAATCCCATAAATACTCTTGGAGTAATATGTTTTATCAAACAACATTCACATTTTTTAATATTATGAGATCATAAATGAGTCTAAAATACGTATTAACATATGTCGACAGGCTTGTCTTCTGAATAATAACGCAACTCGTTGTAGCTACATTGTTAACAATATTATTGCAAATGATATTATATATTTATACAAATCGCATACATAATTCAAACATGCTTTTCAGTATTCATATGTTGCTTTTAACTACTCTTACTATTAGAGACACCGGGGCTGAGGTTAGCCATGTGAGTTAAAGCATTTGCCTCAATGTAACATGGTAAACCTAGAGTGGCGAGTTCGATTCTCGCCTGGGCAATAGGAATTTATTTATTGAAGAACTCGTTAAATACAGCTTTAGTTCCACTCTGGCTAGAAAAGGGCGTAGATAACCCATACCAATTTGTCACAGTTGCACAAAGTGGACGTAAATAAATAACTATAACATTATTATATAAATAATGTTTGTAAATAAATAACTATAACTTTATTATTGATATATTAACGTCCACTTTTTGCTATTTAATAATAATAATAATCAAATAAATAAAAATCATTATTTCTGCAATATGACCAAGTTAATATACTACAATATCTGTTCTAAAATATTTTTATTTTTTGTTTCAGGTAAGACGATCTGCACACTTTTGAATTTGATTCGTAAGTAAATGTGCTGGTATTGTGTATTACTGTGTAACCATGATGGTTGTTCAGTCCTAGTCTTGAGGCTTTGGTGTGTTATCCGTGAATTGCCATGACTCAAATGAGCAAGAACTGCTTTTTATGTTCCAGTATTCTGATTTAAACAGTGGGTAATTGAGTCCGTTTTCATAACTATGGGTTTTGAAATATTTATTCTTTATTTATCAACCTGTGTGTTTCAAATTGCATTCAATTTTAGCAGATTTCCCTTAAGAAAAATCAGCTATTGCGGTTGTATTCATGACGCGATTTTTGAAAAATGTACTCAAATGTCTATCGATAATAGCCAGGAGTTAAAGAAAATAAGGCTCATTCAAAACTATATATACGTCTGTAAACGCTTTAACGTTCGCAATTTTCGTTTGGTCGTTACCAAACTCAATATTTAAACATTTTATATAATAATAAATACCAAGTTTGTTAATAGCTGAAATTGGAACAGTGAGAGGGGGGGGGGGTTAGATGGGAGGAATTTCGAAAAATCGAAAATGTGACGTCAGATTGAAAAAGTGTATAGTACCAATCTTCTTGAAAATTGAATGCTCCATTAATGCTGTTATATATCTTTTTTCGCCGCCTTGTTTATTAACCGATTTATTTGCATTTGTTAGTTTTCAGCCTTCAGTTAACCCTACTCCTACAAATGTTATATTAGCAATAAGCTGTTTTATCATGAACCACTTTATTCGCAGAGTAAATAGAAAGTATTGTTTTCAATGAAATTTGAATGAATGAACGGTCTTGACTCGAAAATGCTTATGTAATACAATATACAATATTTAACCATTCTGTTCCACTTTCGTGTTCACATTCGTTTATGGCTGAAAGCGGACTAGGAATCTAACCAGGGGTTTAGGGAGTGGGGTAATTTGATAATTCAAAATATCTGCGTTATTATGAGTGGAATCAATGGTGTGTCGTAACAACACGTGGGAAATCTGCTTAGTTTACGCAGCCCCTGCGTGACAGACTTTCTTTTTACGTTTCCTAGAACCAGACCTGTTATCCTTTGGACTCCCATAGAAGACTACCTTTAAGGAAGGCCATGGTAAGGTTTTCGAAATATTTCTACAAATGTCCAACGACACAGGAGATGGCGAAAATTAGGTCAGTTCAAAACTGTATTGATTATCGGTAACTCTTACAATATATGCAATTAATACTAAGTGAAATATGATCAAATCAAAACATCAGCGTAAATATTAAATTGCGCCTAGACCAATTAAAGTGTTTAGGTGAAAATTGCACAAAGACCTTAATCAAGGATGCAGTTTTACTCTGGGTCATTATCCAGAATTTTAATAGCCTTAACACATTGCATGCAGGGCAACAGTAGTTCTCCCTGAGCAAGTGAGCTAACATTCTCTCCGAGGGAGGGTATTAAAAATTTTCCCCTTGGGTTTTGTACCTGTAGGTTGTATAATCCGGGCAGTAAGGGGTTTATACCCTTTGGAATAAGGCTCCAGCCAGGGGTATATTCCCTTTACTCTCTCCCTCACTCCCTCTCGCCCTCTCTCTCTCCTTCATCCTGGAGAATTGCCTTCCTCTAGGACTCTCCGGAAATAACCTCCAGACGTGGTCTCTATTTTACCGCTTCTCCAATTATTTAGCTCCCGCCTTCTCCGGGGGGGCAAAGGTGGCGGGAACAGTGTAAAAAGTTTATAACAAATATTTTCTTTTTATTCAGTACTCCTATCTGCGTATTCGCCTTCATAACTCACCCCAACTGAAGATCACTGATAAGAATATCTCTGATAAGGTTTATGGACGATATTTACGCCCTGCTTTGCGGTATTTGGGAAATCGAATTTCCTGCCTGCATTTTCTATTAGTCCATCTATTTCGCCCCCCCCCCCAACTTCGTTTTTCTCTGAGACTTATCAGCTGTTTAGTGCTCATGAAACGGTTCATAAAATGCTATCAATAAGTAACGATTTATGTTCGTATTTCGGCAAAGAATTGAATTTATATGACCATAAGTGTATATCTCACAAAAATACCAATCAACTGGATATTGATCCGTTTTGGCTGGACGATTTCACCCTTATTTTGTAAACTGAATTTTAAGGGTGGAATATTTTAAATCAGTATGAAATTCTTTCTGCAGAAGGAACTTATTTTTATGCCAAATAAAATACATCAAAAACTGCCTGGACGCAAACATAACTTATTATTCTTTTATCAAGCACGTGATTTTGTGGCTTGCAATATATTTTTAAGGGATTCGCGCTAACAGAAGCTTACACCGCCGTCATCAGAGCTTGAGAAAATTTTAACTAAAATAAGCAAGGTGTAATCTAGTCAATACTATTTTTATTTATTGAAATAAATTTCATTTGTATTCCGTATCATGTGGCTTTTGTGATTGAAGCGTAAAATGCTGAAAGCACTAAAAGCTTATAAATATTTTCAGATGATACACAAAATTGTTTACTTTGTAAGTCTAATTTTCCACCCTCACCGCTACTACACGTATAAATAACAATAATTTTACTTGCGTTTGACTATTTGTGATTGTATAATATTAAATGCATTATAAACGAATACTCAACTTTTTCTACACTAAAGCATATATACGAAAACGTTCGTCACGCAGGAGATCCGTGAACTAAGCGGATTTCCATTGTACTGTTAGGACTCACTACTAATCCTATCTCAACATATATTCTCTATTACTAAAGATAACGTAGATTTTGTTTCATTTCCGCCACCCCCACCCATATCTAAACTACCCCTATTCGTAGTTCGATTTCATCCATTTACGAATATAAACACTAGAGTGCAAATAACCGATTCAATATTGACTATGTAAGACCAAATTAGCGTGTTCAACGGAGGAAAATCTTTATCGATGACGCCATCGCGATACTTATTTGCATTTATCTCGCTGAGGGAAATTTCAATGATGAAAATATTGGGTATTTAAGCTTTGAATAAAGTAGTCCATGATATAACAGGTTATTGACAATGTAGGAGTGTCGGTTTGCTGAAGAAAGAAAATTAAAGAATACTAGTATCTCGGTTAATAATCGAGATAATGAAAAAAACATAAATAACAATATTTATTGGATATTAAATTTGCAAAACTGATTGATTCCATACAATTTTTCGATCCAACGTATAACAACAGAGTGAGTTGATAGTCCAATGTCTACCGTTAACGAATTTCATCTTTCTTTTGACATAAAACTATTAAATGTCGTGTTTCGTGAGGATCAAACAAAAATTGCGACCGCTATAGCGTCAACCGACAAATATATATATATATGAAAGTGTTACAACTGATTGTTTAAAATATCTGGAAGAATACCTATCATAGGCCAGAGTTTGTCTTGAAATTGTATAGTTAAGAAATTCAAATTATTAAGTAATGTATTTTTCATTATTTGTTCATTGTGTAAAATGTTTTTACGTTCGCCGGCGCACATGCCAATACTTAATGTCTGAACAGTCTTTATCACTATGATAATACTCAAAATATTAATGGAATAGAGTCTGTGATTGAAAATAATTTATTTCATTAAGAACATAATTTTTCTTTATACATGAGTCTCAAACTGATTCTTAGGCAGGAATAAATTACACTCAACTTTCCAAACTGTCTGAAAGTTCATTTCCTCAAGTTCCTGAGTGTCCATTGGCCAAATATCATTATAAATATTATTTGTCTAATAAAAATTTCCTACAGAAATTAGCAATATTCAATTTCATTACCAAACATTACTTAACAGTGTATTATGGAATAAAAATATGTCAATGCCATAGTACATTTTCGTATATTTATTGTCTTAGAGATTTTAGAATTAAACCCAATTTCGGTGAAGGCATTGAAATAAGTTTTTGTTCATTATTTTAATTGTCATACATGAGTTCATCATTTTTGTGTGTTTTTGAGCATTGAGAGCACTGAGATGGGTTCAAGAAAAAAAAATCTGGGAGTGGATTTTGAATCTTTTATGTAAACGACAACTCAACTCTTGTAAAGTTACACGCCACTACACAAGGTGATGTTTAGATCTACATATAAGAACTTCAAAAATACAAATGTTTGTTTATTTTCATTGTCCTCGATAAATCCTGCTTCAGGCGATGTTTAATTTTAAACTTGACACTGTTGTATACAGATGCGACTAGAAGGAGTAAACAAGAAGAAAGAAGAAACTGAGAGAGTAGGAAGGGAGGGAGAGAGAGAGAAAAAAAACTCTGAGGGATGGATAAAGAAAACAGTGAGATCCCAAAGGAAACCCAAAATAGCTTGGCATCCCGAGACCAGTATCTCAGGACATTTTATCGACAGGAGCAATGCAGTGGGAGAAGAAAGCAAGAGTCAGAATGAGAAAAGCCCTGAAGAAATGCGGGCATTCGTATGTAAAACTGTCCACTCTATTTCCAAGTCCAATGGCGGCTATCACTCTCGACGTCATAAAATCTACTTAATTTAGACTCTTCGTCACAGTCAATTTTCAGTTTCTCTTTGGCCCGCGCTGTCTGCTATAGAATCGTCTTGTTTACTCTAACATAAATCTTACATTTTGTCTGGCGTATGCAATAAATATATACAGTTCGAAAATGCCAAACATTTAGTTAGGTAAGAGAGTATTAATAAGAGATGTATTTCAAATAGAGAGTGCTCATAATTAACAAAAATTTAGGCAGTCGCCGGCAGCCGTTGGACAAGCAAGTTCTCTCTAGCGCTCTTCAAAACAAGGCACTGAAGATAGAGCTGTTGTAGATGAAAAAAGACCTACTGTGTTCATCCAGAGAAATTTGAAATTGTAATTATAGAGAGGAGAAAAGATGCCCTTGATAAGGAGGAAGAGAGCTTGAAACGATGCAGGCATTTCAATGAATATGATGCTTTAAGGAAGAAAAGAATTTCTTTATCTTAGACCTAGTATCGCTACATTTTCGAACTAATTAAAGAGCTGGTCTTCTATACTTAAGCATATATAAAAAAAGTCCGTCACGCAGGGGCTGCGTAAACTAAGCAGATTTCCCACGTGAAGTTTTACAATAGAGAAATCTGCCTAATAACAACTGTAGTAGTAAGAAACCTCTTAACCTAAAACATTATTTAGGGCGTAATAACCCAGTAGTTTCTAGCTCCAAAAAACTGTTAACCTAACCTCTAAACCTATTCACGAGGGACGAATAGTTATGGAAACGGCTACCAGAGCTCTCGGCGGAAAGTCCGAACATAGCCTTCTGGCAGAATACAAATGCAAATATCTCGGTTAATATTCAAGATAGAGAATAAATGTTTATAACAATATTTATAGTAACTTTAATTTGCAATAAGATTAATTCTGTACAATTTTTCAGTCCGACGTATAGTAACGGAGATATTTCGAATTTTCGAAAATCCTCCTCTCTAAACTCCCCCTCCCACTGGTCCGATTTCAGCCGTTAACGAACTTGATCTTTCTTTTTATATAAAACGACTAAATATCGAGTTTGGTAACGATCAAACAAAAATTGCGACCGCTAGAGCGGTAACAGACAAATATATATATATATATATATATATATATATATATATATATATATACAGTTTTGAACGGACATCATTTTCGTCATCTCCTGGGTAGGATCGATGGACATTTGAAGAAAAATTTCGAAAATTCCGTCATGAGTACAACCTCAATAGCTGATTTCCCCTAAGGGAAATCTGCTAATAAAAATGCATATATGAAAACGTATGACGCTGGCACATTTATTTCCTAATGTATTGCTATTTCTGTATATAATCAATGTTGGACAATGGTAGTTCTTAAAGGGGAAGTCAGCCTACTGGAGATACTCATTCCAGGTCCTCCTTGGTTAACGGGTGTTGTTCATCGAGTTGATCACTCACCATGTGAAAAATCTGATCAAGGATCCCTAGAGTCCAGCTCGGGGGCGGCTAAAGATTTTAAAGTTCTATAATGCCGACTGAAAAAGTATATATATATATATATATATATATATATATATATATATATATATAGACAGCCAGTGTGTCTCGCGAAACGTGATACCTCCCCATTTTAGGAGCAGAGGATTTATTTCAACAGCTTTCTCTCTGTTTGTTTCGGATGATCTCAAATCTGATGTTAAGATTCATCCCTATTTCGACTACGAATATATTTTCTTTTCTCAAACTTTCTTATTTCCAATCACTTATTAATTTCACATTTTCTGAATCTAAATGTCAGACCCCCTTACTTGAAATAGTACATTCAGTAAACCACTTGCAATAATTATACCAAATATTTGGTTCTAATTCAACCCCTAAATTTATATTATATTTATATATGTATTTAACTTCATCTATTTATTATACTTTTTCTTTACTGAGGCTAGTTGGGACTGGATATCAACAGGTTATCCATTTGTCTAGCCTAGGGATTAAGTATTTTTTTAATGAGTGTCTGTCAAAAAATTCCGATTGATCAGGTGAAAATCGAACCCTGGTCTCTAGTGAGATTGGCTGAATCTAGAAGGAATGACGCCTTTACTAAAATAGCTAACCTGGGCCCCTTTTCCTTAAAAGATGATTCTGTGTCATAAATTTAGTATATTGTATATTCGCCTGAACATGGCTATAATGAAATTTGTAGCTAAGACAATATTATTTATATATTATTTGTTAGCGCCTACTTTACGCTACTATGGCTTATTGGGAAGGGGTTTCTACAGGTTTCCACCCTTTTCTAGCCAGAATTTCTGAGTATTTTATTTATGAGTTTGTCACTAAATAAATTCCTTTTGCCCAGGCGGGAACCATAAGAAAAAAAAACATCTAAAATATGTTTTTAAACAATCGAATTTAATAACACAATATAATAAAGTCTTAATTAATAAAGTATTACTATTGGTAAAAAATCAAAAGGAAAAAGAGATTGATATATAACCTCGCTTAACTTGTTGGGGCCGGGTTTCTTTTCCCAACAGAAGCTGCGTTGATTGAAGACAAATTAAGATGCAATTTCACGCTTCGGATTAACTCATTTTATTTCCGACTTTGAAGAAACACTGTTCGTCGGATCTTTTATTTATCTTGGTGACTTTTTCAATTTACTTTTATTAGCTCTCGATCAAGACGCTTCTCTGCTTACATAAATTTTTCCCTGTCTTAATTTTTAAAAAAATGATGAAATAAAATATTTTTTTCTTTTTTAAGGTGTTCTGGTTTTGAGGTAGCCGCGATTCTCTTCGGCCCTTGATATCCGGCCGGGTTTACGACTCGGATCTCCATCATGCCCGCCAATGTCCCAGACGGGCCGTGTAATCCCATTAGTAAGAGGTCCTAAGTCAACAAGTTCCCTGGCTGTTCGCCCTAGATATGAGGGACCCGAAGATATAACAAGTTATGACCGAGAGGACCTTAGGCAGTTTTCCCGGAGAGCAATTTTCGCCGAATCGGCAATGTCGTATCCGTGAAATGGCGCAAATTCAGCCAAATTATATTTGGTTAATTAAAATTCATGAGATCCTTAATGGAGTTCAAGATATGCCTTTCCGTTGAGTATAATGAGATATGAAGAATATGTTTCCCATAAAACGTTTTTCAAGTTTTATAGAACTCACTAATCCTGTAAATTATTTTTTTCGAAGGGTTAGACAATGAGTTCGCTATCATCTTCCGATGTATCAGTCTCACCCTTAGGAGCTGACATTGTTAACAGGAACTGTGTGTATGAGTAATTTAAGTAATTTTTAGATCAGAATTACTTCACCTTCAGAGTGATTTGCCAGTTCTTGTTATTCTAAGTAGGAGCGACTTAGTCACAAAGTTCTGTTCGTTAAAAAAACTTAATCAAATCCAGATATCCGAAGTTGCAAAATCAGAAATAAAAAGGAAGAAATAACGTTATTTGATCAATTGAATGAATGTCAATATTAAAATATACATTTACACTTGTTGTAACTTTCCTATATTTCTTTCTGTATGTAAAGTTTCTAAAAATACACTATTAAGAAAATTTCAAATTTATTTTAAACTTGTTGATTTTGTGATAAAATATATCCTGAGAAATGTATAGTGTCGCAGTAAGTTTGATTTTGCAGTAAAGATTAAATTTAAATAGAAATTAGTCTTACATCCGTAAAGAAACATATATAAATTAAATTATATATATTTTTGATTAAATAAATATATTTTGCTGATATAGGAACTGACTTAAGATGTACGCTTTAACTGCATATGTTTATGAAAGTCGATATCGAGAATAATGATTTATAGCTTCTATTTTCAATTAACTAGATCTGAAATAACAACTTAAAAATTCAAGACGGAACTAATTATGAACTTCATTAAATTCATGAAAAATGTTTCATTAAGTTGATATGCTATTGAGATTAAGTTCTCTTTTCATCCTGATACCTTTTACACATTGTGCAGAAGACAACGAGACATCCACTGCCATTCCTGATTTCATTGTCATTTTTAGAGAATATGATGTTGGTTTTCCAGAGAATTTTAAAATGAAATGTGTAAAAACAAAACAAAATTATGACATATCAAACTTACTTCGTAAAAATTCTCTTTTGAGTTTTCGTTTTTGAAAATCTAGCGCTAATTTTCCAGGACGGATAATGTTATACATTTAATACATTGTTGTTCATCTGACGAAATATTATCTCGTATCCGAGATTTATGGCGCAGGACTCGGCTTGTAAACAGACGTAATTCCGTTTGACTTTTATTGTTGTTTTGCTGAAGTGGGTTCTCGGGCCGGAGGGAAAACAAACGGATTATGTGCATGTCAACACTGTTTCCGATACAACACATCCGACCGCTATACAACATTGTATGCTACATTAGGCAGCGAGGGCTTCATCCGATTACGGCGACCCCAAACCACATCGTGGCGAGTATATCGTGTGGCATGATCTCATTTTTGTTTTAATATTATTATTTTTTTATTTGTTATCCGTCCCACACTCAACGGAGGGGCCTTCTTCGGGCGGAAGAATGTATAATGTATCGGGGGATACATGTCCCGGACGAATATCAAAATTATGCAAATCCCCTTTCTGGAAGACAGCCGCTGTAAAAACAGGGGAACAAAATCTTGGAAGAAATAAGGCACTAGGAATGAGGAGAAATGAGGTAGAAGCGAAACGAAAAAAAAAATTCCTCGTCGCACGGGATTGGTCCAAAGAAAAAGTGGGATTTCATAAAAAATAAAGAAAAAAACCCGAATATCCTTCTGGATAAACAGATTTAAAATCCCTGGAGACGATTTAGTCGAGATTATGCAAAGAGGTTTCCTTCCTCACCGGCTTCCTGGAGATAAGAGCTCATCATCATCAAACTCTGGAGAGAAAATAATTAGCCAGGTTTTCTCGCAACCTCGGCGAAATGCTTCCCATCAAAATTTCACCGCTAACCGGTGGTGGGGGGCGCCAAGATAAGCGGATTAATTACTTTACCCCCTAATTTTTTTTTCGCTTTTATTTTAAGGATTTTTCTGACATATTTTTGTTTAAAACCCCCACCTCGACACTGGACTAAATTAACTCTTTTGATTTAATGTCTGCCACGAGGAATCTCATTATGTCAAGACAAATAAGGGCCCGTTGCTTTATTTTCTGAATTAAAGCTTCAGGATACAGGAAGGAAGTAATTTTTTCAACTTTTCTTGATAAGCCGTTTTCAGAAAAATATTATTAATTTATAATAAATTTATTTCTTGGATACGACATATTTTTGACAAGTTCTGAAGTAGCTCAAAACAAAGAAAAATTGAACACAACCGATAATTAACTAAATCAATATGGGTAATAAAATTTAAAAAACAAAATTAGCTTCTTTATTGTTTTTTTTTTTTTTAAATCTTAATATTTTTTATAGTAATAGTGGTAATTTTTGTTTTTAAATTGAATATAACAATGTACAGAATATATTTATATTAATACAGTAAATAAAAAAAAAATATTGTGGGAAAACTTTATTTTCATGCCTAATAATGTTTATTAGTTTAGTTACTTATGACAGATATAAGCCCCAATCCATTCAATTTGTCATGTCATTTCTTATCGTTCACTTTGTGCTGTTAAGGCTAATTGGGTCGGGTTATCTACATTTTAACACCCTTTTCTAGCCAGGATGGGACTATGGATATTATATGAGTTTGTCTCAAGATAAATTCCTATTGTTGAGGTGGAAATCGAACCCTCTACTCTAGGTTCACCTAGTGAGATTGAGACTAACGCCTTAACTCATTGGCTAACCTGAGCCTCTAAAAAGATGATTCATGTGTTATAGGAGTAGTATTTTTTATATTCGCCTGATTTTAAAAATATATTGACGGCTATAAGAATTAAGCAGTTGGCATGAAAATATTTTAATTATGATTAAACAATCAAACTTAATAACACTATATAATGTCTTATAAAGTCTTAATAATGTATTACTAATGGTAAAATATCAAAAGGAAAAAGAGATTGATGTATAACCACAGTTAACTTTTAGGGGCAGTTTGTTTGCCAACAGAAGTTGCGTTGATTGAGGACAAATCAAAATGCAATTTAAGAATTTTTATTTAACGAGATCGTCTCTAAATAAATTCCTATTGTCCAGAAGTTGGGAATCGATTCTACGACCCTAGGTTTTGCAAAGTGTCATTTAGACGAGCGCCTTAACTCACATGGCTAACCTGAGGCCCGCAGTTATAAAAGAGACAGAAAAATGTTAAATTTTGAAATGTATTCAGTTTAAAATGAGAAATAATATTACGTTTCTTTCTGAACAGGAAAATTGTAAAATTCTGAATCCTTTTTTAAAATTTCTATTTCTAAAAATAACGTCAGTTTCGAGAGAGAGAGAAGAAATTGTATCTCGTCGGAACTTTGTTGATTTGACTTGAGAGATGCATCTGTATGGAAACAAGAACCATTGCGGAAGTCAGGTAGTTGCCGGTTATCTTGAGCAGACAACTTCCGGTGGAAGTTAGCACGTGATTCACCGCGATAGTAAACCTCCTTAGGCTAATGGACTGGGTTTTACTCGCTCAATTATTCATACACAGCTCGGAGGTGGTCTTAGCGAATACATACATATTTCAGTGTTTGTTGTATCTTGAGGAATTCAGACGAGGGAAGATAATACCTCCATCACTTAGAACTGCAGAACTTGGAGGCGCTTGTGTGTTCTGTCTCTTACAAGATTGATAAGCTCTGCCCCCAGTATTGGCGACAAACTCGAAATGTGTCTTAAGTGAAGGAAAAATTTTAGCAACTAAGAAAAGTTTGTACTTCCCAAATACAATGGGTTGGTGAAGAATCAGTTAAATCATCCACGTGCACGACATTTCGTTTTTAAAATACTTGAATCCCTTTTATAAATCAACAATGGTCTGAATTCAGAAAATGCTCGTTGAAAATAAGGAGGGATAATATGAATCTTCTAAAATAATGTAAAATATATACAAATAATAGGAAATTAAGTAAGAAGTGTAATGTATACAATCCAAATAATAATGAAAATTAAAAAATAATTATAGGCCATAAATGTGGTTATTTATGAATTCAAGTGAGTTTATTTCAATAGGTTCAGCAAAGAGAGGTAAGCATCTGATTTCCAAGCCCAGTTCATTCATATAGTTTTGAGTCTCCAAAACTAAAAAAAAATCTGTATAAATTTTTGTAACGGGCACACTCGATACGCGATTCGAATGACAGAAAACTCAGATTTAAGAACATCTGTTTTTATATTAAAACGATTTATGAGCAATTTAGAACTCTACAAGAATAAATAACAAGATAATGTAAATTTGAGAATATGGAAATTGGTTAGGCATAATTATGTAGAAAAAAGCATAATTGTTTTCTTTTTTTTTTTTTTCGTTCCTTGTGGGGCTCAGGTTAGCCATGTGAGTTAGAGAGCCGTAATCTCACATGGTAAACCTAGAGTGGCGAGTTCGATGTTCGCCTGGGCAAAGGAATTTATTTAGTGACTCGCACATTAAATAAAATACTTAGTCTCACCTTGGCAAGAAAAGTGTAGTAACCTGTAATAATAAATTCCCTCTCATATGCGGAGTAAATTATTTCTAAATGAATAAACTTTGAAATGAATTATTATAGAAGTATTTTGGTACTCAATAATAACACAGACTAAAACTGTTTTGTAGAATAATGTTGTGGAATTAAGTTTCCGTAATGTTCTTCGGAGTAGATATATAGTTAGTTGTCAGTCGAGAATGTGCGTCTTGTAATTTTTTGTACATACTAATTGAGTTGTATACCAAGTAAGTTTTGTGACAAAGGATAACTTCTAGATAGATACTGCGCCCTGATTGCGCACCAGTTTTCAATTTACAGGGCCTCCGTCAAACATTGTGGCCTCCAATTTTTCAGGATCTAGTGCCAATTTCATTGCCGGAAACATTTGATCAGTGGTCGTTCGCTAGTTAAAGATTAAATATGGCGACATTCAAATAATCTTTCTTTTCACGGGGGTGTCATCAGCAAATATTGCAACGGTTGTCTTAAATAATGATATCCGAAAATCTTCATACTTCATTCAAACAGGTCTAAAATTCATCCTACTAATTATCGTTTAGTGTAATTTTTTTTCTCAAATCGTGAAGATGGCAGAATAGCTCCTCGCGAGGCAATTGCACCATAAAATAAACACCAACTTATCGTAAGCTGTGCAATCTTAGTAGAACGCTTTTAATTATAAACTTGAGGCATTAGTAAGGTCCTTACTACAAATATAAGGTAATTTGTAAGTTTTACGAACGGCGAGGAAGCAATACACTCAAGAGCGTGAAAGAAAGTGCCAGAAGTTGACACCTAAAGGTCGGAGCCGAGACGATCAAACTGAAGAGTATCTCTTAGTTTTTAGAGACCATAAACTTGTACGAAGTGTCAACCATCTTACTCAGGCTCCTATTTTCTTAAGCCATTTCTTCTTACAAACTAGTTTTTAACCGCTCAATCATTTTTTAGTACTCGGATTGGCCGCTAGCTTAATTTCAAACAATGACAAATGGAAATATATGACTCAATTAAGGACACGATGCATGCTTTTCAGTGGGCAGAAATTGAAAATATTTTGAATAGCCCATTGAAAAGAAATTATATTTCAGTAGTATTTAAATACATTGTCGTATTCGTTATTTAAGTGTTTTCGTAATTTAGAAGGTTTGGATGTTCAACAAGATTTATTGAGCTTATAGTTATGAAGCTGAGAAACGTTAATGATGGTGGCACCTGACCACGTCCAAAGGTGTATTGAAGTGATAGGGCACCAACTTGACAATAGTTAGTAACTCAAAGAACTACGGTTTCTGAGGGAGTAGCATTCTAAATTGGTCTTGTCCTTATAGTGGAATTCTCTCTAAAATGTTGAACAATCTTTCCTGGTGCATTAGTTGTTATTGGGTTGTAACACATGAAGTGTCCGATTTTTTAAACCTAATCTTTATAAAGGATTAAAACGTTGTGTGTTGATTCCAAGCAAAATATTTACCATCTATAATAAACATTTAATCCTCTAGTCGCAAGCTATGTTTGTTTCTGTCCCAAGTAGGCTTACATATTTTAGTTTAATATCAATCGGGAACATGGAAACACGCGATTTCCGGATAATTTTCTTTTACTAGTATAAACTTGGTCATTCCGCGGCCCAGTCACCAAGGAATATTAATCATTTGGCGAAGAAAGTGCTAATGAAAATACTATTCGTCGTTGGTTTTCAAAATTTTCTTCAGGAGATACGACTTTAGAAAATCAGCCCCGTGGACGACCTCACTCATCAGTGGAGGATGAAGATCTTAAAAAAGCTATTTGAAGAAGACCCTCATAAAACAGTCAGAGAACTTGCGTCAGAGCTAGGCACAAGTCATATGCTGGTCTCCAGGCATTTAAAAACGATTGGAAAGGTGAAAAAGCTCGATTCCTGGGTCCCGCACGAGCTCAACGAACGTCAGCAGTTAAAACGCCAAGAGACGTGTGTTTCTTTGCTTGCTCGTCAAAGAACCACCGACCACATGTTTCAATACAGACAGTGAACAAATTAAAGGAGTTGGGCTATGAAGTCCTACCACACCCCCCATATTCCCTTGATCTAAATATCTCCTACAGACTACCACTTTTTTCGGAGTTTGGACAACTTTTTGCGAGGAAAATTTTTTACAGATGATTTAGACATTAAAAATGCATTTTCTGAATTTCTTTCAACACGTGACACAAACTTTTTCAACAGTGGGATAGAAAACTTGGTAAGTCGTTGGCAGAAGTCTACTGAAAATGATGGTAAATACTTTGAATGAATAATATTTCAGATTCGATCTCAATATTTCATTTTTTTCCTGATTCCACAAACGGTCATTTCATATGTTACAACCCAATAGTTTGCTTCAACATTCAGGGGAAAAAACGGTAAACCACTGTTTACGACAATGTTTCTGCTCTTTTAATCTCTTAGGTTAAAATCGAACCTAATTGATTCAAATTTAACTTAATGAGAAATGAATTATAATGACATTACTAAAAAAAAATCTTAGTATTAGTAGTTATTGCGGAGTTGCGAATTCGAGTTTCTTTAATATTTAACTGGGGGTAAAGTTAGCCATGTGAGTTATGGCATTGGTTGTAAGCTCACTTGAAAAACCTAGAGTGGTAGGTTCGATTTCCACGTAGGCAATAAGAATTAGTTTAAAAACTCATTAAATAAAAACCTTAGTCCTATCCTAGCTATAAAAGGGTAGTAACATGTAAATAACCCGTCCTAATTAGCCTGATTTGTTGGAAACTTTAACATGTTTGTTTGAATTGAAATGAAATGAAACATTAACATAGTGCAATAGGATACGTAAAATATCAAATAATTTACTAATGTGATGTCAATTGATTTCTTGACTTGTTATTGAATAACATTTATGATTATATAATAAATTAGTTATAAAATTTGCTCAAATTCATGATACATTTTATTAAATCTATCAGTTTAATAATCATATAAACTGAATTAATATGGTTAACGATCTTAATATCAGTCTTAAGATATAACATATATTTTTAATTTATTTACATGCGAATTTATTAAGAGATCAAATGATTCATAAATCAGGAAAAACTTGTCCCTCCTTAAAGAAACAATGTGTCTGATCAAAAATTATTTTTAGATCGATTTACATGACGAATCTTTTGTAGTTTTATTTAATAATTTTTTTTTTTAAATCTTGAGTATAAAAACGTCCATCAGACATGAAGTTCCTTAACTTATTTTTGAACAAAGAAAATGCTAAAATTTATTTAACACATTTGGACTTTGTTACATAGTTTTAGGCTTTTCTCGAAATATTTATTGTTGTGGCATATTCCGATATCTTTTTTTATGTTTATGAGTTAAACAATGTGTGGACGTGTGTATGCTACTAAACGTATTAAATTTTATTTTGAACGTGAAATCACTTTATGATACCACTGTCTCACCATCAGTGCATCTAAAAATAAGTTAAAAGATAAAAAACAAATGAGAGCAAAAACGCATACTTAATAAAAGCAAGTTCCTCGTGAAAAATCACAGTGTAATATGATGAGTGGACATACAAAGTATGATATTAAAAAAAGTGAAATATAATACAGACTGCCTGGAGGAAATGAGCTTCTGTACGAGAATATATTTTATTCAATAAGCTAATGTAAAAGTGCTTGTAGCGTATAATATTATGCGCAGACTGAAAAACTTTATTAAAACATGAATATATAATCATTAAGTCCTGAAGTAATGTGTTCCAGAGTTTACACATGACACAAACGATTTCCGAAGGTAATTTAATACCACAAGAAAGAAAGAAAAAAAACCTTAATAATACACTTTAATAAGATCTCCATGTAAAGCAAAACCATTAGAGGAATAACTTCTACTAAAGTGGATTTCGTAGGAGTGCTTCCCACAAGATGAATATATCTTATAATATGTTTGTTTATTTAAATTCTTTTGTTGAATGTTTATTTAGGGTGTTCTTATGCAGCTGGTTTAAAACATTTACTCCTCTGCATATGTAATACATGCACATGATTTTATTATCTTTGAAAGGGAAACGGCGGAAGGTCAATAGATGAAAAACACGTGAAATGTCTTCCACTGATTTATTTTCCTCTTCATGATTCGCGTCCTCTATGACTCATCTTCCGGGGTAGTGTGATTATTATAGTGTGATTACCAGCGACACGGTCACCTCAAGACTGAAAAAGCATTTTATTTATTTTTTTCAATTTAAGGTGATTGTTTTTATGAAAATTCCCTTAGGGAAAATCAACTATTGAGGTCGCATTCATGACGCGATATTCAAAGTATTTTCCCAAATTTCAATGCAGACTACATAATGGAGGACGAAAATGAAGTCCCTTTAAAATGATATATTTTTGTCCGTCCATGAATTGAAATTTTACGTTACTGTATTGTAAATGTTTATTATTACTTTTTAGGGGCTCAGGTTGGCCGTGCGAGTTAGGGCGTTGGTCTTAATCTCGTCTGGTGGACCTAGAGTGACGGGTTCGAATCCTGCCCTAGGCAATAGAAATTTGGGATAGAAAAGGAATAGGGGCTTAGAGGGAAGATTTGAAAATTTAAAATATCTCCATTATTATGAGTCTGGTCGTAAATTTTTATAGAACTAATCTTGTTAAACTATTTATGACATACAAATGCTGTTCTTTGAATTGTTTCGTTACTCAAGTATTAAGTGAGTTATTCTAGTTTCTAGTTTTCAGGCTTCGCTAATCCCCCTCCCTGCCTTCTACTAATATGTATTAGCAGATTTCCCTTAAGGGAAATCAGCTATTGAGGTTGCACTCATGACGGAATTTTCGAAATTTTTCTTCAAATGTCCATCGATCCTACCTAGTAGATGACGAAAATGAAGTCCTTTCAAAACTGTATATATATATATATATATATATATATATATATATATATATATATATATATATTTGTCTGTTACCACTCTAGTGGTCGAAATTTTTGTTTGATCGGTATCAAACTCGAAAAATTCGAAATATCTCCGTTACTATACCTCGGATCGAAAGATTGTACAGAATCAATCTTATTGCATATTAAATGTACTATAAATATTGCTATATACATGTATTCTCTATCTTGAATATTAACCGACATATTGGAATTTTTATGAAGTCCGTGGTCGGGTATAGTTTGGATTAGGTCGGCCATTTCCGTCAGTACTCGGCTCAGGTGGAAGCTTCTTCTAACCTTACCTGTCGTTTCTAACCTTACCTTACCTTCGTTACTTTGTGAGATTTATGCAAATACGTTCTGTTCGTCCGCCCCCCCCCTACTTTAGTTCTTGGACTACTAAAATTTGAGTTATTAAAACATAAATTATTCTTACAATTCAGAAGCCGTTTCAGTTGGGAATTTATTTTAATTAACTGAAAGATTTCTCATTACCGTTTGTATTTAATCACGGTGGTATTGTGTTACCAGTAGGCAGATTTCTCTATTTTAAACCTTCACATGGGAAATCTGTTTAGTTTACGCAGCACCTGCGTGACGGATTTTTTTTTTTTACATAGAAATAGAGAATATGTGGTGAGAGTAACAGTGGCCGCACGCTCATAGGCACTGTGCAACTGGAGCACCCCCAATTCCACTTGATATTATCTATAACATTTAATACAATGAACCTTTTTTCTTTAATTCTGTCTTTATACTTGTATAATATATAATCCTTAAGCTTAATGCAGTAACCATCCCCCAGGTTATGAAAAAAGACACAAAAATCTGTGTATGGAACAGTGTGCTTCACAGTTCCAGCTGCGAGGTGTTTGACTGTTGTCACACAGGAAGCTCCACAAGGGAGAGAGAGCACTGTCGTTCCCGCAGTGCCAACCCTGACGTGCTATGGCTACAATTTTTCTGGAGCAACACCCCCACTAATTTTACCTACGAGCCACCACTGAAGAGGAGATCACAAACGTGCTTTCTGTACCAGCACGTGAGGAATCTGCTTAGTTTACGCAGCCCCTGCTTACTTTTAAAAATTTACTCATATAAATGCTCTAATGTCATTTACATACGGGATTATAAGATTTCCCATCGTAGTTCATATATATGTAATTTCCAGAAATAATTTTTAAATTTTTTTCTGTATCAATAACACGAGTAAAATGATTATAATCAAATTTTCTAGGACAGCGTGTTTAACATTCCATTCTTTATACGTGCACAACTTATAATCTTCGACTTCAATTCTTTTGAAGTCTACAATTAAACGGGAGTTAATCAGCACTTTGTATTCAAACCGTAAACCTACTTCCGACCAAATTATAACCTACGAAACCAATCTAACCGTAAAACGAGACCATTTTTGGGATGAAGGAGTATTAATCGCTTCCAAGAATAACAAACTCTGAGGAACAATCACGAGTTCGCGAAGCCTTCCTTTGAGAATTCGAGCAATTAGTATTTATGAACTGAGTTCACGAAGTTGTTTGAGAAGTTCATGAATACGGGACGACACGAAGTGAGAGGTCGAGAATTGTCTAACCGGGGGCTTTAATTATGTATTATTATGTATGATCTCTAGGTTCACTTTACAGTGACGAAAGTCTCCAAGTATGAATACATAGCGCTCATCTTAATCACATTAAGCTCGAGGAACAATGAGTTTTGAATAAATAAATATTCCCTCTTAAGGCGGTTATTTTTAATTAAAATCAATTTATGTATCCATGCAAAGCTTACAATCTGAATTATACTTCATTAAGATATGCGTCTAGCTGAACAGCATAAGTTTCCAATATTAAATATTTGCATTTCAACCCTTTCTATCTTCGTGATTCTTGCAATAATAATAAATAATAACTAAGAATATGTCATAAATTATTATGAATACTACACATTTTCTTTTATCACATTCATCTTCAAATAATAAATCATGGTTTCATTAAGTAAGTTGATCTTTATCCCTATGATATATGGATACAAATGGATAAGTGTAATGGATTTTCAAGCAATTAATAACATCATGAAAGCCTCCGGAAATGAATTCAAAAAACTCATTTTAATGTGTTAAACTAAAGGAACAAGAAGTTTATTGAATGGAAGTTCAAAAGAGTTTGTATAACTTACACTTCTCTGTAAATGGTTCTTTTGCGTATGGACGTTTGAAGAAAATCCCTTTAGGAGTATAACCTCGATAGCTGATTTCCTTAAAGGGCTAAAGGCAATTTCTGCAAAAGACAAAATTCTCAGAACTTACCTGAGATACAAAATCTATATATATATGACGTTTTTTTTTTTTATCTTCTAATGATCCGTATTTATATACTCTAAAGTTTTTTGATAAGATACGTTGGAAAGAAGATACCCAATATTTCGTTTAAGAAATCACTTTCATCCTTTTCTTATTGTGGTTATCGGTCGGCTAGGAAAAAAATCATACTATATCCGCTATTCAATCGTTCATTTCAGAATAATTTATAACTTTCACCAAGGCCTACATAATCACAAATATATTAGTAACTTATGGAAATTATTATTTAATTATTTAAACAAATTATTTTCATTATTATGCATTCATATCGTTATTTTGAAACCCCTTAAAGGGTGGTCGATAGGAGTCTCTCGATTTTCTATTTAATATAAATTGTATCGTTTCCTTCTGCAATTTAAATATGATTTCATGAATTACTCCAATGCACAAGATAGAACTTACATTACGTTATAACTTAGATTAAGTTTTTTTTTTTTTCATTTTTTTTAACAGATTTTCCTTAAAAAAATTTTTGAGGTTGTAATTATAACTTATTTTCGCAAGATTTCCTCAAATGTCCATCAATCCAACGTATCAGATGACGGAAATGAGGTTCGTTCAAATATATATATACTTGTCTGTTACCGATCGGAAAATTTTATAGAACCTAACTTATGGAAAATTTAACTGCCTATCAATGTATTTTCTCAGTCACAAATTGAAACCCAGATATTATCACTTTTTAGTTTTCAGCCTTCAGTTAACTTCCAAACCTATTCATGACATATTAACAATAAGCTGTTGTATTATGGGCCACTTTATAGAAACCTTAAAAACCAATTATTGTATTCATTGAACTTATTGTGATAGCGTCACCATTTACAAATTTTCGTTATTAACTCAAAAAAGGATTATTTGTTCCATAGCATACTCCCTATTTATTATTTTCATTCAATACTAATGAACTTATCGAAATATTCCCATTATTACGAGTTGTATGGAAAAATGTTATAGGACCAAACTTGTTAAACTTTTGATGCTCTATAATTATGTTCTATACATTTTCTATTAATTCGAATATTATGCTACCTATCAGCACTTTATTTTTTTCAGGCGTCAGTAACCTACATTATATATTTATTATATTTACGTTATCAATTTACATTTTACGCTCTGAACTTGAAAATCTTATATTTGGTTAATACCATGCTCGATATTAAACCATTCCATTTATTACTGTTAAGCCCCTAGTTCTCCTCAATGTTTACTTACAATATATTTGATTTAATGTGGTTATACCAGAAGGTGGGAGTTTTAGTTTCCGCTACCCTTGCGTGAACAACTTTTTACGTTTGATACTTTCTGCTCGGGCTTTTCCTGAGTTATTCGGGTATTGTCGACGGCGAGATAAGACAAAGAGGAAAAGCAGTTTGAAGGGAAGCCACTCACAAACTGCGGGTTTATTCAGGAGCACTAGCTCATTTATTCAGGGGCCGTAGCCGAATAAAAAAAAAAAAAAAAAAAGAAAACCCGTAGGATTGTGAGGGCTTAGGCATGTAGGGCAGAGGGAAGGTTCATGCCTCTCCTCACTTCTACCTTTATAACCTTGAGTCGTAAACCTCCAGGGCTGCTACCCCGCCATTTTGTTTCATAAGTTTTTCACGAGATAGGAGCGAGACGGGTGCCCGCAGAGTGAGCCTACTATAAAAATATCCAGGCTGCCGCCTTGTCTACTATTCATATTCTCGGTCTAGGCAAGTTGCCTCCCACAAGGATTCCTTCTATTTCAGGAACTAATTTTTTTTTCCCTGCGTTTTTTAATATATTTTTTTAAAGTAGTAAGGCAGTCATAACATACCGAAACTATAGTCTAAGACTCCGTATATAAACTGAACAAAAATTAACATATATTTATAAAGTCAAGTCATCGCAGCCTGTAATCACAATCAAGGAATTCACTAAAATAAAAAATCCGACATAAATAAGCAATATAACGGTCGATTTACCATTATATTCCTTCTTAATGGCAGATTTTTTTTAATTCACATTATGATTGCATAGAAGCTATCTTTTATGAATCAAGTTTTGGATTAAAAATCTCAGGAAACCATGAAACATTGAAAAGAGGACACCACCTTTTTCTGGACTGGGAATGAGGATTTTTTTAATGAGTCTGTCATAGCCCCGCCGGGAATTGAACCCCCCACTCTAGGTATACCACGTGATATTAAGGGGCCAACGCTCCCATTCCCCACCTACTATTCTTTTCTAGACGGGTTGGTACTAAGGATTTTATTTAATGGGTTCATCGCTAAATGAATTAATATTGGCCAGGTGAGAACCTGTTTGGCAGTCACTCCAGTTTTACCAACTTTCAGCCAATTTATATACACATAAGTCATAATAATGCTAACATTCGGAACATGCTTGAGAATTATTTTTTTCAAAAAAGGTTTAATATTACAAAAGTATATCACAAATTCCGATGCAACCCACATAACCCCTATTAGCTTAAGCTTGAAATAATTATTCTACTAATTTCAAAGTCAACAAGAAAAATGATCATTTTTTTAAAATTTGGTTTCGTCCAAAAATAAATCAAAGAAGTTGAAGCATGTACAAACTTTCTTTTTTCGTAATTCCAAATTATATCGGAAATATTACATAAATATAATACAAATGACGTTACGTACCATGCAATAAACATTTGAATTTTATCGGAAAAGATGTTTTGAAGAGAATGAACTTCTTCTTTAAACATATTCAATATTATAATTATTTATTAACGTCCACTTTTTGCTGCTATGACTAATTAGGACGAATTATATACAAGTTACCATCCTTTTATAGCCTGGGGCTGAGGATTTTTTTAATGAGACCGGCACTAAATAAATTCCTATTGGCCAGGCGGAAGTCGAACTCGTCACTCTAGGTATACATTGTGATATTAATGTCAAAGTTTTATCTCAAAAGGCTAACCTGAGCCCCTTAAAGAGATCCCTCATGTAATTTTCTAAAATAATTCTTACAATATTCCTTCTTGTATTGCTTGCTCATGTATTGGAAGTTTATAGGGTGAAACTCCAAATCTTGTTAAAAACCATTAAGGAACCGATCAGATAGACATTACCTACATAGTTTTTAACAGGTCTCTATTATTATATGTACATATTTCATTCATCTCCTTTGTAGGATCGACGGATAGTATGAGGCATTTTTTTGAAAATCGCGCCTTGAGAACGACCTCTACAGCTGATTTCTCTTAAGGGAAATCTGCTAAAAAAGAAACTTAATTGACCGAAAAAGGTCTCTTTGTATACGTTAATTAGAGATGGCCCGAGTGAAGGAGAAGGCGGGGTGGCTTTGAGACTGATCGATCATCCCTAGGTCACCCGACTCCTCAGAGTGCGCAAAACGAATAAACCAACCATCTTAAATATATACATAGCTATGTATTAATTATTAACCTAATTATATTAGCATCATATATTAACATTTATTTCTTAATCATTTCAGATGAATGGGAACTATACTGAAACTCCGGAATCAATTCAAAATTATCGAAGTACATTGCTAAAATAATATATATAGTAGAAATTCTTATACTTTTTTCAATAATTATAATAGAGTTATTTATTTATGATTATTCTACTTCCATAAACCGAGGAAAACGTTTACGAGTCTTAAGAAACTTAATTAGGTTTTGAACAGTATTTTCTTCATTCTTCAAAATTTCAACCCGAAACAAATAGTTCAACAAGTAGATACTTATTTACTTAGCTAATTTGTGCAAAATTTGAAACTGTAAAATCTCAATTATGTAAATGAGTCAATCATATTACCAAAAAGTTCAGGTTGACATTTTTCCCATCCTTTTGAGAATCATATATATCTTAAATACATAAGAATATATTTATTTCACTTCTATATTCTCGGGCCCATTGATTATTATAATAAATTTATGATAAAATATATGTGTCTACAAAGACACCGTACAGGTATAACGTAATTTCAATATATAGCAAAATATGACAAATCGGACTTAAAAACAAAATCCTTTAAAAAGATGAAATATGTTATAAAGAAAACTTAAATGAATTATTTTGTGTTCTACTGTAAGGTTTAATTCCAAATTTCGGCAGATGGAATGAAAAACATTTTGTAGGTGGTATGTTCGTGTAATCAGTTCATATAAGATTCAGTACGACTTCTTCTTGGCGGTTCTTCTGGGTGATATTTCCCATTTCCAAATATCTGGTATAGTTTTTTTTATTTGCAATTTGATCATATCCATCTTGTGTTTCACTATTTGTCCAGATTCTACGAAAATATTTTTGAACGTCTTTTGGAGATCCTGTATCCGATGGTTGTACTGTTCTAGAACCGAGAGAAGTATTGGCTTTTTCATTTGATTTCATTTTCATTTTAATATTTTTAAGTGATGGCACTCTCATAAAAAATATTTTGATTTCACTCATTTTGTAGAGAAGTTAAATATTTCCCGGATTACAGGATTTAGGGTGTCAATATTTCTAATAGTTTTTTGGGAGTTTACTGAATCACTAATAAGTATGATCAATTAATTTATATTATGAAAATTGTGTTTTCATTTATATATTAACTTAAATTCTTAAATGTTCAATAGTATTTTAAATTGTATTACTATGTATTTTAATTTTTTCTAATACTCTTTTTATTATTTTTAATTGTATTTGATGATGTCACTTTTTCATTGTGCTCTGAGTTTTGTTCAATGTTTGCGTATTTTCATTTAATATTTTATTGTGTTTTTGTTACACATGTTGGATTTTTGAATTCTTCCATTGATAGTTACATTCCCTAAGTTGTCAAGATCTTAAAAAATAAATAAATTTAATTTAAAAAAAAAATGATAATTATGATTTTACTTGAACCTCCTGGGTGACGGGGGTTGATGTGTACATCCATAGTTGAAAAAACGGTTCTCCGATAGGTTTTAAGCATTTATTCCAGAGCCAGTAATCGAGGTCCTGCCTTATCACCAGTGCTCTGTTAAATCAAGACAAACACATTAAAACTATTGAAAAAAAAACAACAAGAATAAAACCTAAATCATAACAATTAAAACAAGAGCTTGAAAATTTTAAAAATAACATTAGTTAACACAAAATAAAATTTGTCTAAATATTTTTTATAAAACAACAAAATTATGATTTTTTCATTACCTGATATTTGTGTATTTTTTAGAGATCACAAGTTAAAAAAGTTTAAATACTATACTTGTCAAATACAAACGTCCAGAACCTTCCCGGTATGACTGTTTAATAGCAAAATCCTGGCGAAAACATATTTGGAACATCAAATAAAGCTAAAAAAAAAAATAAATCAATAGAAACATATAAGAGGTAAAAATGAGAACCAATTTAAATTACACCAAGTCGCATTAAAAGGCACGTTAATATTTTACACAAGACATAGTATAGGTATTGCCAGGAACGTTTCCGACGCATAGGTCACTTTCTACATTGTTTCTCTATATTTCTTCATTACAGATCTAACTGAATCATCCTGACATTATGTAAATTAAAGTATAATAATTAAAAGATATATTCCAGATAACAAGCCTGCATGCAACTTTTATTTTATTAGATGAAAGTGATATATTGCCATTTCACGGTAGTGCTGTTGAAAGCGAAGAATATTGTGTACTTGGTGAGAAGAAAACGTCCAATTCTTCAAAAGTTTTTTACTTCAGCGCTAAGCGCTATCGAAGACGATTGTTTCCATCTTCAGAGCTAATTGCATGCGCTCATAAGGAAAGACATCAAGTGACAATAAATAATAAATAAATAACTTGTGAAGAATTGGATGTTTTTTTTTTCTCCAAGTATATAATGCCTTATTATTCCGAAGTATATAAATTACTTAATACATTGCCCAGAAATTATTTATTAGAGTCTCATTTACTTAGCTAATTTGTTCAAAAGTTGAAATTGTGAAATTTCAATTATGTAAATTAGCCAATGAAATAACCAAATAATTCAGATTGATTTTTTTCATACTTTTAAGAATCTTAATTCTAAATAAATATGAATATATTCAACTTCTATATTCTCAGGCCCACTGACAACTAATACATATTTATAGTCGCATCAATGTTGTTCAAAAAATATATCTGTCATTATTATTATTTATTAACGTTATTACTATGGCTAATTGGGACGAGCTATCTACAGGTTATCACCCTTTTCTAGCTAGTGTGGAACTAAGGATTTTATTTAATGCGTTCGTCACTAAATAAAATTCTATTTCCCAGGGCGGGAATCGAACCTGCCACTCTAGGCTAACCATGTGAGGTTAAGGTCGACGCTTTAACTCACATGGCTAACCTGAGACCCAAGAATAATTAAATGAATTATTATTTTTTAAAGACCCAAAACTTTTTTTTCTTTTTTTAATTACTATATTATATCTATTTTTGGAGATTGACTTACCTCTATGGCAGTTTACTTTGAATATCAACTTTCTTACAAGCCCCTTCTGCGGAAAACCTAAAGGCCTTTGTAAAATCCTATTCGCTCACTGTAGGATCGTCGATAATGGAAGATAAACCTGTTATAGAGTTATAAATAATAAAAGGAAAAGAAATTTTAAAGAGAAACCTGTTTAAATAAGAATGGAAGGAGCTTTTATGATGGAACCTCATATTTTCCAGCGTATAAATTAGATTACCTAGTAATAAGATGAAATACAAACTACTGTTTTCCACGTAACCAAGATAATAGTATGAAAATAAATAAAAGTATAACTTGTTCTACATTAATAAACCCCAATGAATCAGACAAGCTATTTGTGTAATAAATACGTCGCATGAAGATACAAAATGGTTATGTATCGCGGCATTGGGATACATATCACAGTAGCAAGAACTTACTCGATCAAAAATGTTATTGATATAGTTGAATATATGTATATAATACTTCAAGATAAAGTAATATTTTTTCTTGTACCATCCAACATGTTTTTTGTTAACTTTGGAACGTATGTTTCCTATTGGCTGAGAATAACATGTGGTTTTAATCATTTTCAAAACAAATATTCAAATATATGAAATTTCCCGAAGATTGATTTATAAAAAATAATTTCAAATCTCCGCAATCGTTCATAGCGTTAGTTGGCCAGTTTTTCGTTTAAGACATATTTGGTCTTCTGTTTCAATAAATGTTTCCCCTTTTACGAAGTTCAAAATAATTAAAAATGTTAATAATTTCGTATTAGCACTTACAAATGAGATAAGAAGTTTTTGAAGTCGGAAAAATTCCCGACAGTTACTTATTTAGGAAACTTCATTTTTCAAGAAATATTTTCAGCAGTTGCACCAAATTTTGGAGTTAAACGAACGAAGTAAGAGCCGAATTTTTAAATCAGAAAAACATGGTTGCGGATGGATTATAATATAATTAAATTAGATACATAATATATGTACTTATGTACGTGGTTGGTGATAAAATATGCAGATGTGTTATGTAATGGAGAAATATATAATACTATACAAATATTGTGTCCAGCTGGTATTCAGGAAAGTGAGCACATTTCAATACATTTTCATAAACAAACTTATGGAATAAAGCACATAATTGTTGGAATGTTTACGAAAATCACATGTAGTTTCATAATAAATAACAAATAATAATTAGATACATTTTTCAACCTATAAATATTTGGGTTCATTTGGTTTGGTGGTCAATAGAAATAGGTCAGATTTGAAAGCAGGTCCCGTTTTGGTTAAGGTTTAGACACCTTTCACCAGCGAGATATGTCCGGATGTCCCCCTTCCAACAACACTCTCAGCTGAGAATTAACAGGTTGTTTCTACTCCTATTAATGTCCCTCAATACAATAATTTAAAATGACCGATCCCCGGATTAACACAACAGGCTCTGAGCGAAACGTTATTTCGGCAGTATAATATATCGCTATAAAATAGGCATTCGGTCAACTCAATTTATTATATGGCGTCAGAAGGCGTTTTTTTAAATTGCTAATCCAAAGAGATAGGACATTTACATTCAGCCTGGACATATAACATTGTTTATGTTGTGCAACTGGACACTGCCCCGAATTTCTCGAAGAGCAAGTTACTACTTCAAAGCCAATCTAACTGGAGACGATTTGTTTTTTGTGAGTGGAAAAATAATGTGTGTGTGTGTGTGAGAGAGAGAGAGTTTGTGAGTACGAGTGTTCACTCATTTGTGTGTATTAGGGAGGTACAAAGTTTTGTGTAAGTAGTCACCTGTAACAGCTTGTATTTTATGAAAACATTAATTATTTTAAATTTATTTTAATTAATTTTATATAAACATTTTATTTTATTTATTTAATCTTTATTTAAATGTTTTATGAATGATTTTCAATGTGACTACGTTTTGAGTTTTAGTTTTCTAAACCTTAAGGGAAATCAGCTATTGAGGTCGTACTCATGACGCGATTTTCGAAAAATGTCTTTAAATATCCATCAATCCTACCTAGGAGATGACGAAAATGAGGTCCGTTCAAAATTATATATATATATATATATATATATATATATACATATATATATATATATATATATATATCTATATATATTCATTCGAAAAATCTCCGTTACTTTACGTCGGCTCGAAAAATTGTATAAAATCATCTTATTGCAAATTAAATTTACTATAAATATTGTTATATACATTTATTCTCTATCTTGAATATTAACCGAGATATTTGCATTTTTATTAAATGTGGGTGCATAACATACGACGTGACTATCCCGCCATTTCTCTATTGTATAACTTTACGTGGGAAATCTGCTTAGTTTAAGCAGCCCGGACTTTTTGTTTTTTGAGTTTCATTTCTGTTCTGTGTTCAGTTGCTGCTTTCTTTCAGATCCTGTCTTTTCTTTCTGTTTTCTGTTGCGCTTCTGTTTTTATTAGTTTCTTTTTGAGTTCACGAAGATTTTGTTTGTTAGGAGATCTGCTTAGTTTATGAACCTGATGAGCCAAACAACCAAACTCATGGCTCTGAAGAAATAAACCAATGCACTTAAACATAAAAAACATCGTATGTGTCAAATAACTGATTTAAGAAAATCCATTAACAAACGTCTATAATAATGGGACCAGAATTATTTTCCGTTTTTGTTAAAATCTCAAAACTGAACACTTCAACATGGGTACTAATACCTTTTTCTAAATCTACTGCTTTTATAAAGAGAATCACTTTATTGTACAAATTTATATACAGTTTGTGGGGCTGCTCAATTACATTGAGATGCTGAAGCACACAGCAACTTAAGTCAATCCCTAGGACAACAGTAAAACAATACATATTGTATTTAGTCAGCTCAATAACTAAAATATTAACTAAAATAAACACAGTCAGGAACCTAAAAGGTGAATGTCACTAGATATAAATTAGAAACATCATTATTGAACTAACATGATCCATCGATCTATAATAAGATCACTGGCCAAAGCAAAATTAAAATATATGGTGAGAAATAACCCCTAAAGTATCAATAATGATACCCTCGACCAAGATTTGAAGAACCTTCTTATCTATTCCCACCTCGTCAAAAAATGTCTTGGTACGTTTAGGGCCGTACATTACTTAACAATTGTTATTGGCTGCTTTATTATTATTTTTATTATACACAATTTTCTCATCGAAAAAAAAAATGTTTGTGGTGTTATTGATCATTTTATTTCACAACTGTATTATTTTGAATTAATGAACTCACAGTTATCATAGTCTCAAAAACAGCATCTGCTGTCGCTTTTACAATTAGTTATTTTCTAATAACTATGTTGTGAAGACGCCAGTACTACACTGTATGTAAACGTCAATAAATCATATTATCTAAGTTTTAGTTGAATTGGTTGTCTCTATAGGAGTCATTGCACGAGATAGAGGAATTGCAGATTTGTTGTGTATAAATATTTTACAACTGTTGTATAAAATATATATATGTGGAGGGGGAGTTGTACGAGGTGACTAACATACCAACATGGCTGGCAAATATTGGCATCTGATCTCGGGATCGACTAATTTTATGATATTTGTCTCTCTCTCTCTCACTGACTGAGTCTGTCTATGCGATGCAAGGCAGTAGAAGACGAAGAAGAAGAGGGTTGTAAAAGTCTCAAACCAATTCCCAAGTCGTCAGACTGTTCCATACGATACGTGATTGGACGAAGGCGCCCCAAGGCAGATAAGAGAACTCGGGAGACCAGTAAAGCCCGCACGGGACCAACTCAGAATTTATATTCAAATGGACGCCATTTGTGTGTGCAGCGGGACCTCTATCTCCGCCAGAGCATCGCAGATTGAAAGCGGACCAATAGTCCGAAGGTTTCACAAGATTGTAAAAACCTTTTCTTAACACACACTACAAGAAAAGCGTTTCTTTTTCAAACCCTTTTCCCACTCCCTTTTTTACTGATTCTATCTCGAGTCGAAGTTTATTTACTGCTCGACCAACAAAGCCTTTCAGACTAAAATGTATCCTTATCGATACATATCAGTCCCGTTCCTAGGAGATTACCTAAAAGCTGAAAAAGGTATTCCGATAAAAGGGCTAAAGGAATTCCTTGTATTTCGATCTAATGTGTACCTAAAACCAGACCCAAGGGGGCGATATTCCACCTCAAAAGTGAAAAATTCCCTTTAGAATACTCACAAAAAAATCAAAAACATTTAAACTACATTAGTACAGTATTTTAAGAAGGTTTGGATGACAATCTAGTCGTTTCAACGATAAGATCCAAAGGTCCAAGAGGGGCCGTGAAGACAAAATACTGATAAATATCCTGAACGTAAATAAAAAAAATTTGTAACTCACCGCAAACACACAACAAGCTTACAATCAGCATCATCCACACACAGGCACATATTAACAGTCATAATTGTAAAAATCAGTTTTTTGGAGCAGAATTATAACAGTGAAACATCAATATTTATATTTATATATAAATATTTTCGGAATAATATCTCTTCAACAAACAGTTTTTCGTATAAACGATCCTAATAATTATACAGTAAAAGGAGATAGAATTACAACACTTTAATTAGCAGTAAGACAGCTGATAGAAAATATTCAAATTTAAGAAATAAATCGAATATATAAATAAAAGTTGTCGACTTCTCCAAAAAAGTTGCAATGCATGAAATGTTTCTTAACTTTTTTGCTAGAAATGCTCATCTAGATTAAGTGTGAACAATATTTCTGAAATTTAAAATAGAATTATATTAAAATCCGGTCATTGTCAACATTTATTAAAAAAAAAAAAAAAAAATTCTTTTTGAATAAAATAAAATTTACAACTATTCTTTGTGAAAACCCAATGAGTAAAAGTAGAGGTTTGTTAGTATAATGAAATGTTTATTATAAAGTATATTTTGGATAAAAAAAAAAAAAAATTCCCTCTCTCCCCCTCAGAGAGAAAGATTGATTTAGTCCTCCTATTCCTTTTCTGATTCTAGCAAGCAATAACTCAGTTAATAACCGAGATAAAGAAAAAAAATATATATATAAATAAATATAAAGACATTTACAGCACTTTGCATTACATTTTAATTGAGATTGATTTTATGCATTTTTCGAATCTTACACTAGTCCGATTTCAGCAATTAACGAACTTGATCTTTGTTTTTAAGTAAAATGTTTAATATAAAATTTCCTAACGATCAAACAAAAATTGCAATCGCTAGACCGTTAACTGAGAAATAAATATATAGTTTTGAACGGACCTCATTTTCGTCATCTCCTGGGTAGGATTGATTTTTTCGAAAATTGAGTCATGAGTACGACCTCAATAGCTGATTTCCCTTCAAGAGAAATCTGCTAAAAGCTATGTCTATGAATGGAAGGTATGTGGAATATGAGGCACAAGATTTATTGGATGACTTTGATGTTTATTTTATTTATCATTTTTTTCTCAGCAAACAACGTTGTTGTGGAAGATATCTGTCAAATGTTGACACACACGGTTCTCATGGCATTGAAATATGTGTTTTCGGCAGTTTAACGATACAACAGTTGTATCCATAACACATTTTTCAAGCTGTGTGACATATTATTCGACCGCTGGTCCCCTGAAGAATTATTAATTTGGCTTGAAACGAGTAAAAGATGCATTTGGAAACTTCGGAAAAAAGGAAAAATGTACTTGGCTTTGATTGGGAATTCGAAATGTTAGATTCTTAGATTTCACAAGGTCTTTTTTTATTTAAAAAAAAAAAAAAAAACATATTTTTATGTAAATTACTTTAGGTTAAGAAATGTTTTATCTAATAACATGCTAAAAATCCTCCTGTACAATTCCAGCATAAAATATTTCTGGAAAATGTTGATGCTACTTATTTCCTAGTACGCCATATTTTAAAATTGTTCAATTTTTTTTCTTCACCATATTTTACCGTTTTCGTGGGGAAAAAAGAGGCAGGTAACAGTGACATTTAAGGCCTTAATTCACTTGATAAACATGAATCGTGGGTCCGAATGCCGTGTGGGCAGATAAATTCATTCACTGATAAATCAATAAAATCCTTAGTAACACCATGAATAGAAAATAGTGTTAGATAATCCGTCCCGATTTTTCAGACATTAACATATAATTATTAAACAAATGAACTATGTTTCTTTTAAAGTAATTTTCGTAGGCAACAATGAAAAAAAGTAATAAGTATTTTAATTTATCTGTATTACAACAGATCATTATTAGAATTTACTTTTTAAATTAATTTGTTGAATATGTACTTTGAGCTTCTTGGCCGAGTACTTTCAATGCACCATCAACTGTCAATATTAGGAAAAACTAAATTCAAAAGCGACTGCTGATACTGTAGTTTAGATTCTAATAACAGTAAATTTATAAATTCAAAATAATATTTAATTGGATGAGAAAATTAAGTGAATTCCACCGTGAATATAATGGAAATATTTTTTATTACCCATGTGTGTTCAATTTTGATAGATTTTAACATAGAACGAAAATGATTCAGTTTCCAGTGCTATACAGATGTTTGTTATTGAATTCTCCAAAATCAGTTGTTATATGACGCAAACGATTTTTATGTTTAGGCGCATTAATTTATTTCAACAGTGTCAGGACTTAGTAGTTGGGCTCACCAGGCACATCAGACGGTGATGTAAGTGTAAGAAAGTCTGTGACGCAGGGGCTGTGTAAAGTAAGCAGATTTCTCACATGTTGGAATGATACACTACAGATCTCGGAAAAAAAAATCCGTTAAATAAAAGTTGGTGGACATTAAAGTCCTAATTGATGGTATCTCGACACAATAAAAGTCCGCGGAAAACAGTATTTTGCATTTAAGGTTGGAAGATGAGATTTCATGATTATCATATTCTCTACTGCTAAAAATGGTGGTTTATTGATCCGAAAGATTGCAATACCTCGGTTAATATTGAAGATAAAGAAAAAATGTATGTATTAACATTTAAAGTAAATAAAATCTGGTAGAATATTGGCTCTATACGTATAATAACAGCTATATCTTGAATTTAGGAAATTCCTCCCTTTAAACCCCCCTACAACTGGATTAATTTCAGCCCAATTCAAGAACTTGATATTTATTTTTCGTCATGTTCTAGGTATTAATCGATTGATATTCCTGGCTATAGGAATATTTTGGCCAAAATCTCGTCATGAACGACCTAAATGCCTGATTTCCTAGACGGGAAATCTACTATAACACAAAATAAAATCCCAACTTTATTACACTGTCTTAAAAAGGATAATGAAAAATAATAACTTTAACTGTGGTTATTAGTTGGTTGAACAAACTATCTGAAACTCAATTTCTTTTAGCCATTTATAAAAACATTACGTCATACTATAAGCATTTCCCCCTCCTCCATTTCTCATAGCAAACCCATTTTGACGGCTGCAATATGTCCAGCCATGTCCCTTATCCCGTAAAAGTTAACAGCCTACCCTCCAAACAAGCCATACCTCCCAGGCCAGGATGAAGTTCTAATCTACTCGGGCCTATGGGAGGACATACCCCTCCGCCCTGGGAATTTACGACGGTCAGATAGAGATGCGATGGGAAAGGACCTCCTCGGAGGGTGGGGGGAGGCTAATAGATTAAGGATTACCCAGGATACAGATGGAGGATGACACTCTCAGGATTGGTAGTGTCCTGCACTAACCCAACGATACGGCTCCAAGGATACTTCTTTCGGCCCAATCCCATTTTCTAACAAGCTGACATACACGCAGACTACAATGATCCGGTACTCTACAGACAACACTGTTTATATATATATATATATATATATATATATATATATATATATAAATGTATATGTGTGTGTGTGTGTGTGTATGTAAGTAAAACTCTCACGAAATTTGCGGAAGTGTTACTAGAAAATAAGCTATTGGAATAACTACCATGGGAAAATTGATAGTATGCTTTCTATCTAAATTTACATTTATGTTCAAGGAAACCTAGTAAATGCAGTGAACATTATTAATTACCGGGATGTATATTTTGACAATTATCCCCGTTTATATTGTTAAAATGACGATATGGATCAGGATACCAAAAATGTGAGTTATAGATATTACAGGGCGATCATAACCTAGTAGTTTTTCGCCACTAAACCCTACGAAATAACAAACAACAACATATTTTGACAAAAAACTATTACCTAATATAACATTGACAGATTTCATAACAAGTTAATGCACTTAATACACAATAAATAATTGTCATTGTTTATTATTTATTTAATTTTTAAGAGCTTTGCAGCGTAGACAGTATTGCTCATTTAAATTTTAAAATGAAAGTAAAAGTCAATTACTAATCGAAAAATATGAAACGCAAAATGTAGAAAATAAAAGAAAAAAAAATTAGTGAAAAACAATATGCAAATGAAACAGAATAGAACAAATCTCGGCAAAAGAAAGGGGAAAAAACACAGCTATAATTGGAACCAATAAGCATGTGATAAAAGTGTATTAGAGATCTAATAATAAATGTTGAAATAGTTTTCAAAGTTTAAGAACGTAAAACAATAGATATATAAAACACATTTAGATTATACAATTTCAAAAAATATATAATTTATAACCACACACCACACAAGAAACAAGCTTACATCCAGGATCATCAACACTGAGGCACATGCAATCACCCATAATTGTAAACAAATTTTTTCTGGTGCAGAATTATAACTGTGGAATATCAATATTGATATATTTTTGGAATTATATATCTTCTACACCTTTCGCATAAACACCCCTATTAATTATATAATTGTAGTATTACAAAATTTAGCTTAGGAGTAACACAGCTTATAAATAAATTTAAGAAATAACTCAAATATATAAATAAAATTTGTCGACTTGTCTCCAAAATAGTGCCTCAAATCCAGTGTCAATACAAATCAAAATGTTTCTTACTTTTTAGCAAGAAATGTTCATCTAGATTTACCGTAAACAATATTTCTGACATAAATAGTTAGATTTAAATTTGGTCGTTATCAACATTTATTAAAAATAAAAACTTAAAGTCTTTGTAAATAAAATAAAATTTACATCAATTACATAATTTTGCTTAAAATGCAATTTCAAAATCAACGCGAATTAGAGCTAAAATTTATTGCAACCATCCCATTGCGGCAGTCCCTTCATTGTCTACTTTCATCGTTTATCATATGAAAAATGTTAATTATTAAACATTATCATTATTACCGGGTCGTTCCGCCTACATAAATAGTTTTTACAAACTTGACAATTGACTGCATTTTATGATAATAATTTTATTTCAACAATTACCACATTATATTTACAATTACACTGGTACAAAATATGATCACAAAGCCAAAAAAATATTATCCTCAGTTGTAAGGAATAGAATATTATCTGTTTTTGGGGGTTGAACAAAAGTCCATTAAACCATTCATAAATAATTATAAAAATGAGATAACTTCAAATTTGTTCATATATATTGATACTTGTATATTTATCAATTTTCATGCAGTATTAATAACAATATAAAAATGAGATAAATTCAAATTTGCACACACACACACACACACACACACATATATATATATATATATATATATATATATTAATTTGTATTCATATTTATAATGATATTTGTATATTCATCTATTTTCATACTTTCTTGAAATGCAGTACCTTATTTCGCCAAGAACTAAGCACTGACACAAAGACCGATCGGTAAAAATTCAAGTAACTTCCTTGAACGTTTAATTTAAACACTAATGTATACAATAAAATTTGTCTTTTCTGCTATAAATGCGCACCTAGATTCGGTGTGAAGTATAGTTATGATATTTGAAAACGTTGGATTTTGAATCTGGTTGCTATCACCTTTTTTTAAATATAAAATTTAATTTGTTTGTGAATGAAATAAAATTAACATGGATTATATAAGTTAGCTAAGGATAGATGCTATATGTTTGTTGTTATGTCTTTGAGTTCTGAATAATTATGGGTATGTGAGAGCTACCTTCAGTTTGTAAGTTTACTGTTACATTGCAAACATCACATTTTTGGCAGTTCCTTCATTCCTATTGTGTAACTTTTTACAATATGGATATCTTAATTGTTAAACATTACCCTTATTCCGGGGTTGTTCGTCCCACATCCCTGATCGAGCACAGTCCTCCGGGCGAGATACCGGTCCCAGACCGGGAAGTAGTTAGCGGTGTCGAGAAGGAGCTGTAACTGAACTGAACCCGGGTACTGCAAGCGAGGTACCCAGATCGGCTTCGAAGGGTGTACCGTACCGTTATGTTTGGCCTACGGACTCTTTGCCCGCGTAATTGCCGTACAATGGTCCGTAGGTGCACCGTTACGTTTTATGGCGCTTCCCGGCAAAAACAACTCATTGAATGACCCTTGTACCTCCGGAGAGTGCCTCTCTTTCTTCTCCTCCAACCCTTTTTTCTTTCTTTTTTTTTTTTTGTTGTGTTTACAGTCCGAGAAAGGCTTAGCCCATGATTTATTGGTCCGAGCCAATAAAGGAGACAGATTTACAATGCATCTATTGCTCTTTGGATTGATTTACAACTGTCTTTGACGGACAGACGTAATGCACTCCTGTTAGCCTTCCTGGGGTATTACCTCACTAAAAGCTTATGTTAATTGACAACCAAAATAAACCAAAAAAATACCCGAGATGACAAAGTTAAAATATATTTAAACATTGTCTGGACACAACAACAACCAAAACACAATGAACTAATATACAAAATTGCTGATATTAAAATCTTAATTAATGTCTTTTTGTTAAATATTCTCAGAGAAACTATCGGAGATTACGATATTTCCCATAGTTATAAATTTGGTACGAAAAACATGTCTTAGTTATTATTATTTAATAACGTACACTTTTTTGGAACGGCTAATCGGGACGGTTTATTTACAGGATGTTATCCTTTTGTAGCCAGAATGGAACTTAGGATTTTAATTAATGAGTTCGTCAGTGAATAAATTCCTATTGCCCAGGCAGGAATTGAACTCACCACTGTAGGTTTACCATTTGCAATTAAATCTGACACATTCACTCACTTGGCTAACCTGAGCCCCAATTGGTCTAAATTCAGCTCTCCAAAAAACTGTACAGTGTACGAATAACCTTATTTCAATATATAGCAAAATTTCATAAATCAGAGGTAAAAGCTAAACCCCATAACAAGATATGAAATATATTTTTAAGAATAATTAAATTATTAATTTTGTAAAAAGCCCAAAAATAATTTTTCGTTTTTTAAATTAGTATATTGAGGCTATTTTTGGAGATTGACTTACCTCTATGGCAGTTTGCTTTGAATGTCAACTTTCTTACAAGCCCCTTCTACGGAAATGCTAATGGCCTTTCTGAAAACCTATTCGCTCACTCTGTAGTATCGGGAATAATGGAATATAAACCTGATATAGTGTTATTATTATTATTATTATTTATTAACGTCCACTTTTTGCAACTTAGGCTAATTGGGACGGGTTATCTACAGGTTACCACCCTTCTCTAGCCAGGGTAGGATTTTAGTATATTATTTAATGAATTTCGTCACTAAATAATTTCCTTTGCCCAGGCGAGAATCGAACTCGCCACTCTAGCTTTACCATGTGAGATAAAGGTAAACGCTTTAACTCGCATGCCTAACCTGAGCCCCAGATATAGAGTTATAAATAAAAAAAGGAAAATAATCTGTAGTATTCATAAACAATATATTCTTATTGGTTAATATATAGTTATTACAGGCTTGAAATTTGACTGCATTTTATGATAATCATTTTACTTTCAATATTTGCCACATTATATTTACCAAAAGGAAAAAAACACACACACCCATATATATATATATATATATATATATATATATATATATATATATATATATATATATATATATATCACAAGTCCAAAAATAGTCCGTCACGCAAGGGCTGCGTAAACTAAGCAGACTTCTCACGTGGTATTTTACGTATTTGCATTTATCTCAAAAAGTAAAAGTTCAATGAGAACAATATTTGATATTTAAGCGTCATATAAAGAATTTCAGGATATTACAGCTTACTGTTGTATGACGTAAGTGGGTGTGAGGGTTTACAGAAGCCCAAAAACTAAAAGATGCCAATATCTAGCTAAATAATCAAGATAGTGAAAACACTTTTGCGATCCAAAATTCCCACCTCTACTTCCCTTACCCCCCCCCCCGCCCTGATTTCAGCCGTTACCAACTTTATCTTTATTTTTACTTGATACGTCTACATATCCAGTTTGAAAACAACCAAACTAAAAACGTCCGATTTCCCAAGTGAAGTTTTAACAATAGAGAAATCTACACACTGGTAACAAGTACATTACTGTGAATATTAAATGAATAAATACAAACGGTAATGAAAAAATTGTCCGTTAATTTTAATAATCTCTCAATGGAAAGCGTCTGAATATTAAACAAACAGGCCGGCCAACCTGTGAGAGCTTACAGATAGATAGAAGTATACTAGATAGTAAATAAAAGCAATTAAAAAAATATATCTGAATATATCAAATCAATTTCGTTGAAAAGTCTTTACTATAGCTAGTGCTGTAATTTACAATGAATCAGAATAATTTTCATTTCTACCACTCAAATTTTAGTAATTCAAGAACAAAAGAAGGAAGAGGGGGGGGTCGGCAGAATGTATTTGCATATATCTCACAAAGTAAAAATTCAATGAAAACAATATATGATTTTTAAGATTGTGATGAAATGTTTCATCATATAACAGTTTATTATTAATATAACATAAGAAGGAGGGGGTTTACTGATAGCCAAGAACTATAGAATCCAAATATTTCGGTTAATATTCATGATACAGAATATATATATATATATATATATATATATATATATATATATATATATATATATATATATAGAACGATATTTATAGATCATTCAAACTGCAATAAGATTGCTTCCTTGAATTTTTGGACTCCACGTATAGTAAGGGACATATTTCAAGTTTTTGAAATTTCTCCCTTCTGACCCCCCTCCCCTATGCTTGGGCGAAGCATGTTTCTTTGTTGTTTGTTTGTTAGTACCTGATGATGGCACGTTAGTGCAGAAAGGCCTTATGCGTGAATAAAGAAATTGGTGGGAGGACTTCTTATTATTAAGACCAGTTTCCTAGATGAGCAGTCCCAAATCCAGCAACATTGGAATTGTGATTAACGAATTCAATCTTTCTTACTACATGAAACGTTTAAATATGGGATTTGGTAATGGTCAAGCAAAAATTGTGATCGCTAGACCAGGCCTTACCTCGGTGAGTGTAGTGAGTGAACAGGGCAACTTCAGAAAGAACCCCATGGTCATAACTACAAGACTGAGCTTTTTTTAAAAAAAAATAAAATCCCTTTTTGGGGGGTACCTACTATGGCCACCCTTCTGATCTGCCTTTTTGAGGTAACTTCATAAATATTTTATTGATTTTACGAAAATTATTTTATTTCAGGACAAAGGAAAGGATCTTTAGGTCTCAAACCAACATCTTTGTTCAGCTTAGACATATATTGTTTGACAAATTACCTCTTGGTAAGGCCGACAGTAATAAGAAGTTTTTTGCAAGATTCCCTCTATTAACTACTAGATAATGCTAGCATTATGAGCGCAAGTATCGCATGAGTACTCATATATATTATAAGACCCACCGCTTACTTTGTATGTATAGTTATGGCCGCCATATTATTTCATAAAGTTGTTGTACTGCTTAAATTTCATTTTGTTATAGATATAAACTTAACTATTCAATATACCTAATTCTTAAGAGAACTCACATAGTTGTTTTTGTTTCTTTATTTATCTTATTCCCTCATCTCTCCAGGAGAAATAACAAATGGTTCAGTCTAAATTCTCTCCCAACTCTTGCCTTTAACACAACCTTTCCGCCATTACATTTTGGTGCCGACATTTTCTATTATTACCGCTAAAGCTTACCGCACGCCCCTACAGAGTCTTTGTGGGCTAGTTTGAAGCGAAGGAACAAGATTGAATGCGGAACAAGTAGGGCATTATTGGATTCATATTTGTGTGAATTTGCGTGGAGAAGAAGATATGAGAAGGAAGACTATTTCATAAATATTGCATTCAATGTTCGAATATTGTCCACCTTCAGCATGATTTATTTTGTTCAGTATTAAATAAAGTTATTTTCTTTTTATAAACAAGCATTTATCTTGTTTTGTAAACATAACCTAGAGTTTATTGAAGTAACACATGAGTAAACTGTTACTAGTTCTTGAAAAGTGTATGCTTATTGTACAGACCCAATTTTTTTTATTCTCATATTTATAGAGGTTATTATTATTATTACTATACTGACTGGAAGGAATATTTTTAACGAATTGCAAATGCCCATGAGAGCAAAACGTCAGCTATTTGAAATAATACAATAAAGATTGCTGGTTTGCGGCCTAAAGATCCTTTCTTTTGTCCTGAAATATTTTAATTGGTCTCAGTAAGGATTAAATGGGATTAAATGAGGTGTTACGCCTTTCCCTTATCTCTTAAATTAGTATTTTTTATATGCCGCGGGGAGGAGTGGGGGTTTCCTCAGAGCTGAAAACTGAAAAATACAATTATTACGGTTAATATTCAAGATAGAGAATAAATGTATATAGCGATATTTCTTGTGCATTTAATGTGCAATAAAATTGGTTTTATACAATTAATCTATCCTACCTATAGTAATGGAGATATTCCGAATTTTCAAAAATCCTACCTCTAAACCCTCCCTTTAACTAGTCCAATTTCGGCCATTAACGAGCTATTTTTTTCATTTTACAAGAAACGACTAAGTATCGAGTTTGGTAACGATCAAACAAAAATAGCGACCTCTAGAGCGTTTCTTGTAATATATATATATATATATATATATATATATATTATACAAGAAATGTTTGGAAAATCGCATTATGAGTACAAATATCTGATTTCCTTTAAGGGGAATCTGCTAAAAGTACATTTTCCATTGATTTATTATGTTTTGGCAAAACGAGGAACACTTATTTAGCTATTTATTTAAATTAAATTATAATAATTTTAAATATTTTTGAGACTAGTATCATAGAATTGGGGGATTCTAAATGGTAGGGGTTGTCCCTTTGTAGAGGTTAGGTAGACGGGTAGGGTTTCAGTACCGTTTTACACAGCGTGGGGCGAGGTACGGGGGTAAGTCGGTTAACTGTTAACAGGAAGGAGAAATGTTAATTAAAATAACTAATTACGGGTTCACATTGCAAACAGATCATTCATTGATATTAAATACGGATCTCGGTTCTGAACTCTTCCTTTCAAATTAATTAAGAGACTTGATTGCGAACGGTTTATTAAAATACCGAACAGGAACACATTATGCTTATTTCTTAATTAAGTGTCATAACTGCGAACATTTCATTAAGTGATATTAAATACGGATCTCGGTTCCGAACACTTCATTCCAAATTAATTAAGAGAGTTGATTGCGAACTGTTTATTAAAATACCGAACAAGAACACATTATGTTTATTTCTTAATTAAGAGTCATAATCGCGAACCCTTCATTAATTGATATTAAATACGGATCTCGGTTCAGATCACTTCATTCCAAATTAATTAATTAGAGTCTTGATTTCGAACAGTTAATTAAAATTCTGAACATTGTCCTTATTCCTTAATTACGAGTCATAATTGTGGCACTGCATTTAAATCTTGATTAATATTAAGAATACTCTGGAGGGAATACTTGAGAGATCTCGACTACTTCAATGATAATCCTGATTTGTCTCTGGTCTTGATTCAAAACTCTTCATTAAAGGTCCTGATTAATTAAGACTCTTGATTACAACTAGTTTATTAAAATGCCGAATAAGAACATATACGGCTTATTTTCTTCATTATGAGCATCGATTGCGAACACTTCATTAAAAATTCCGATAAATTACAAATTACGATTGTGCACCCTTCTTTAAAAAACTTAATGAATATTGAGTCTATTGCAAATGGTCCAATGAAAATTCTTTTTTCTTATTTTTTACACGGGTCTTGGCTACAAAATCTTCATTTAAAATCTGGATTAGTTACGACTCTTGATTGCGACCAGTTCATTAAACTGTCGAACAGGAAAACATAAGGCTTATTTCTTAATTCAGAGCAGTGGTTGGGAATACTTCATTAAAAATCTCCATTGAATTCGAGTCTCCGACTTTCTCAAAAAGTTCTCTCTGATGGAAATACTCGTACGAAGTACAGCGAGCAGAGGTAAGTTAAATGCTAAAGGTTATTGTATCATAAAAGTTCCTTTCCCTCCCCTACTATTATTTCAATTAGTAGGCATTCCAAGTTAAATTAAATTAGAAATATTGTTTTATAACTTTCTATTTTTCATTCTTCAGCTCAATATATTTTTCTAAGGCACTTTCATAAATATTCTTGCAATTTTTTACTAACAAACAGGGTTATTATTTCCTATTTTCTGATTACTAATGTTTTAGGAGATACTTAATATGACTTATTACAATGCTCAACTCAACATTCATTGGCAAAACAATAAATAGTTCCCAATAAATAGGAAGGCATAAGATTCCTCCCTTCTACTTGAGAGTGTTAGATAGAAGTAGGCACTTATTAATACTCTTTCTAGTAAAGAATTATCATAGGGTTTTGTTAAATTTATGTTATTATTTTTGAAGAGAGCTCCTGAAGAGGTGGTATATAAACCACGAAACATGTAGGCCAGTGTCAAAAAAGCTTACTTGAAAAAAATGTTTTTTAATCGTGACCCTTGCCATGAAAATATGAAGAAATACATATGTATTATATAATTTTTAACGGACCCCCGTTTCATTTTCTTCATCTCCTTGATAGGATCGATGGACACTTGTGGACATTTCTCATAAATCGCGCCATGAGTACAACCTCAATAGCATATACAAATATTGTTTTCAAGGAGCTTTGAAAGCATCTTTCATAAAATAAAAAACAGGTTTTCCTGTTCTCCGAGACATCCTGTTGTTTCATACCCGAGACAACATTTCTATGTAAGTCCTTTGGCAGCTACTGGACAGTTCCGTGGGCAGAGCGGACACCCACCTCTCCAGTAAACCAGCTCAGACTTCTGCAAACTTTACGATATCATTAGCCTTAATGCTTTGCCTCATCGGTAGTCAAGAGTTATAGGGCTTAACCAACCCCCCCCCCCTTCTCGAGGAATTTATAACCTTACAGTTTTATATATTAAATTTATAACAGTTTTACTACTTCCCTTGATGTTTCCTACAACATGTATATGTCAGAAACTTATCAATGCTCCGCCTGATATCTTCAGCTCAGCGTTAAATATTTATGATTTCGCATTGATTAGAACCAATCTCTTTCGATAGAAATGATATTATTTTACTCTACATGTTCACAAGAACGGATTCTTATAAAGAGTATAAATTTAAAATTCTGCGCTACTTCAATCTGAATAATCCTCCAATCATTTATATGGTACATGTAAATTTGTAGTTGAGATTGACTTCATTTCTCTCTTAATCCTAGACCAGTATTACATAGATTGCATAAACCAAGCTCTTGACAAATATGAGACTAATAAAGGGATAAAAAATAAAGAAGAAATATATAAGAATAAAGTCTTGCCATATTTAATTAAAATTCCAATTTGTTTCAGGGGCCCTTTAAGCAGATCAGTAACATTTTCAAGTGCTCAAACTAGGAAAAATGCATTAAAAATAGAAAATTTCGATCAGAACAGGATTAAATTCAACTCAAGATTTATTTTTAACTATTATACATTGAATATTAAAAGTTTCTCTAATTAAAAATATTAATAAAAACAGTCACATTTGAATAAAAATGTATATAAATATGTATCTACAAGTCATATATTTAAAAAAAATAATGGGAATTCTTTATTTCCGGTTCGTTTAAAATAAATTTGATTTTTTGAAATTATATAGGCTCAATATCGTTTCCTAGGTTACTCTTTGATAACGCATTTGTGACCTACTGTTTTTTGTCTTCTATCGTTATTGGTCGTTAAATAATCAGAGTTATAAAATTGGTCCTACATTTTGGTATTTCCTTATGAAATATGTAAAAAACGGAGTAGTAATTTTTTAGTTGGAGGTTGCGATTTCGGAATATCCCACTATTGAAAAACAACGAAACATGCTTAAAAAATACGAAATATCGATCAGGACAGGATTCGATTCATCTTAAAATAGTTTTTTAGCTATTATACATTAAATATTAAATGCTACTCTAATTAAAACTATAAATAAAGTCTGTCAAATTTGCAATAAGATATGTATACAATTATTAACTGACACATATATATATATATATATATATATATATATATATATATATATAAATAAACGTCAAATTTGAATAAAATGTATGTTAAGATGTATTTAAATGTCATATAAAAAAAACACCAATAAATAGAATAAAAATTTGGTTTCCTATTTACATATAAGAAACTGATATCTGATTAGAAATTGTTGCCCATGATTTTATCCGTATATTTACTGTCTTTATTTCTCAACTTTTTAAAATAAAGTTACTACTTTAAATATTTCATATTGCGATTGGAAAACAATTTTAAACTGAAACTAATCCCGCACTGATAAGGAATTTGTATTATAATGCACGCTTTGTCGATTTTAGCACTTGAGAATGGGGCTGATGAGCTGGGAGGCTTCGTGAAGTAAATTAAAATCTTCAGTGTGACGTTATTCTTCATCCGTGAAACAAATAATTATAAATGTGAACACATTTTTGTTCTCTACTCTCAAGATCAGTGGATATTTTGAAGCAATATTTTTGGAAATCGTGTTATGAGTGCCACATCAATAGAAGATTCCAACTTGGTAGAAATATGCTAAAAATGATCAGTACACTGGTTTACTTAAACTGAATTCTTTCGAAGATCTATAACTCATCATCAGGTTTCGAACTTCATACAGGTTTTATGATATAAATTATAATTAGTATCTGCCTTTGTGAAGGAAAGTCTCACTTCATATACCTCAATTAGTTTTGAGGTTATGTTGAAAATAAAATCCGTAAGTTTTATTCACTGAAGATACGAGTACAGTAGAATAGCAGTCAGGGGATTTTCAAAAATTCAAGAAAATATCTCCGTTAGCTTATGCATCGATCGAAGCATTGTATAGAACCAAATCTTTTACGAAATTAAATTTTACTATTTAAGTTATTGTTTGGTAACATTTATTCTCTCTCTGCCTTGAATATCTAACCGCGTTATTTGAATTTCATTCTTGTTTTCAGAGCTTTGAGTTGAGGTCGGTCTAACTTCGGTGTCTATTCGTGAGTTTTCGTCAAAGAGCTAGTTCAGGCCGTCATCCCCGTAACTGTTTGGACTCTTATTCTGAAAATATTCTTTATTGTTAAACTTCATCTGTGGGAAATCTGCTTTAGTTTTACGCAGCCCCTGCGTGGCGGAAACTTTAGCTAATTCCTCTCTCAAGATCAGTGAAGATATTTTGAAGCGATACTTTTTGGAAATCGTGTTTATTAGTGCACAACGTGCATAGAGAAGTTTTCCAACTTGGTAGATAAACTATGTAAAAATGATCAGTACACTGGTTTATATAATACGATCTTTCGAAGATCTTAGTAATCATCATCAGGGTTTCGATCCACTTCATAAGGTTTTATGATATAAATTATAATTTACGTATTGCACTTGTGAAGGAAGTCTTCACTTCATATACCTCAATTAGTTTTGAGGTTATGTTGAAAATTAAAAATCGAAAGATTTTATGCACTGAGTAGTTCCGGTGTTTCAGTAGAATACATAAACACTCGAACAGGTTAACATTAAAATAGTTACACAACGTTGTTTAAAAAAAAAATTAAGGAACGTTAGGAACAATAAATATAAAAGCAATGATCACAATTGTTGACTTATTAATTAGAGCTACTCAACGTCGGTGAGTTAGCTCATAAAAAAGAAAAGAACAAATAATAAATTCATAATTAATAAACAGTTTCAATAATAGTTATAACAATGAATCTTCTAAAAAGAAATACTCTAAACCTGCATCTAAATTAAATAATCAGATTTATTTAAATTTTCATTTAAAGAAGCTTGACAGAAAAGGTAATTTATAATTGTTCATAAAAAAAAAAAAAAAACACAACTAATAAAAAAAAAGGTAATTAAAAATTAAATATATTTTTGGAACTAATTTCAAGCAGGTTAAAACCCATAAAAAAGCGAATTCTCCTTTTTTGGATGATTTAAAATAACTTTAATTTGTGAAAATAATATTTATTGAATATGGTTTTCTATTCCGATTTTCTAGCTTAACGACTCCTTTCTGGCAAATATTGGTTTTTGTCATCTATCTTTCTTGGTCTTTAAATAATTTCAAATATAAAAATGGTTTCATATTTTGGTATTTCCTTATGAAATACGCCAAAAATATCATAAAGCTGTAATTTTTGTAGAGGAAGTTTGAAATTTCAGTATATCCCACGTGGGTCATTCCATCTCAAATCATCCAGGCCATGTCACCCATGGTTTCAGATTTCAATGAAAATTTTTTTTAATAACACTTTTTACCTTCCTTATGAAGAATATAAAATTTTACTTTGATATCTCCAGTAGTTTTTGTGAAAACAAATGCTGATATATTGAGAATGTTTGTGTAACAGACATTTTTAAGGTTGCTTATTTGGACACATTGTATTAGAAAAAAAATCATAACTTTAGTAATTTTCAACATATCAAGATAAAATTTTCACTAAAGTGTTCACAAAAGCATGGAGATACAGGAAAAAAATAAATTGATGATCATATTAAAATATAAGCCCCCCCCCAAAAATTTCACTAACTGCATCCTTATTAATTTTTTTTTTTAATTTTTCAAATATGCTTTTGCACATGAGGCAGAATACTTAAGCAAGTAAGTTTTTTTTAAATTATGCGTTAATGTGCAAACTAAAAGACTATGAAAGAAAAACAATGGCTTTTTGAGTGCTTATGAATTTTTTTGGAGATAAACCAAAATAATTTGGAATTTTCTCAAAAAATTCTATTCTATGAACAAATATGAAAAATAATAACAAAAAAAATTAAGTAATGGTTAGTTTAGGTGTATGACCTTTTAAAAAGACTTACGAATTTTAATTTTAAAAAAAAATTCCTTGGTTTAATTAAAATGTAATATTTATTTACAGAATTGATAAATAAGGAAGGATGCACATATAAGACTGAAAAAATTAAATCTCTATTAAATGACAAATTATCATTTGAAAAACTGGAAGAACTGGATTATCTTAAATGTATTATAAATCTTTAAATATATTACCCATTAGTGGTGCCTTCTTTTTCAAATCTAGAGGCATTGTTTTTGAATGTCAGTTATGTCCTTTTCAGGGACATTTTACACTCTACCAGTCTTGTTGTTGGTGCAGCGTTAGGTTAGCATCTTATTAGAAATGAAAATGGTAATTTTTTATTTATTCAATAAAAATAAAATATATATATATATATATATATATATATATATATATATATATATATAAATTTAATTCACTTAAGAAATAAAATACATTAAATAATTAGTAAATATTTTAATATAATTACTTTATTTGACATATTTTTTTTTAAAAAGGTCATGCACCTAAACTAACCATTACTTAATTTTTTTTGTTATTATTTTTTCATATTTGTTCATAGAATAGAATTGTTTGAGAAAATTCCAAATTATTTTTGGTTTATCTCCAAAAAAATGTATAAGCACTCAAAAAGCCATTGTTTTTCTTTCATAGTCTTTTAGTTTGCATCTTAACGCATAATTTTAAAAAAAAGTTTGCTTGCTTAAGTATTCTGCCTCATGTGCAAAAGCATATTTGAAAAAATTAAAAAAAAAATTAATAAGGATGCAGTTAATGAAATTTTGGGGGGCTTATATATATTTTAGTATGATCATCAAATTATTTTTTTCCTGTATCTCCATGCTATTGTGAACACTTTAGTGAAAATTTTATCTTGATATGTTGAAAATCACTAAAGTTATGATTTTTTTCTAATACAATGTGTCCAAATAAGCAAGCTTAAAAATGTCTGTTACTCAAACTTTCTCAATATTTCAGCATTTTTTTTCTCGAAAACTACTGGAGATATCAAAGTAAAATTTTATATTCTCCATAAGGAAGGTGAAAAGTGTTGTTAAAAAAATTTTCATTGAAATCTGAAACCATGGGAGACATTTTTACATTTTGCTGGATGATTTGAGATGGAATGACCCACTATGAAAAATTGTGATTATCACTATAAATACTTATATTAATAATAATAACAGTAAGCAAATAAAGAATAATAACAATAATAAAATACAAAAAAATAAAGATATTGTAGTACGACATAATTTGTGAGCATTAAAGTAGAATTGTAGACCTTTTTTCCAGACAAACCTAGTTCTAGACTACAGCTAATTTAACTGAAGGTCGTCTATTTTCTTTCACTAGTTAAAAGCTAGTCGCAAATTAAGGGCACTTGTTGAGGCAGGAAATATTGTGTGAAGTCTTAATTCCGGCAATTGTACTTCTCTGACGTCAGAGCTGGGCTGGGGAATAGTCAATGTTGTGACCTCTATGGAAAGGTTGTTTTAATCTCTATGGAATGGCTACGCACTAGCAGTGAAGTTGGAGCCCAAAATTGCTATATTAAAAAATAATAAAAATAAAATACTACTTATTTTCGAAATGTATAGGCGTACTTTTCAGATGCCATTACAAATTCTGTAGTCGTATTTGTCTATTTTAGCATACTTTTCATTAGGGAAGCTAATGAGTACTCAAGACAAGATTTTCAAAAAATTTCCACAAACTCTATGGATCCTACCCAGGATATATATGTATATATATTATAGCTATTGCTAATATTGTTAATTTTTTTTGTCCATTTTTTCGAGCAACATCGCCATAGCTCAAAATAATTAAATATATATTTCCCTTTCATTAAAATTATTGCAGTGTAAAATAGTAGCGGTAAAGTAGTTTGCAATACACTATTCCTAAATATGAAATTTTAACACTCAAAAGCTATACGTTTTAGAGTTATTCTACATACGTAGTATGTCCGTACACATATAAAGACGTCAAGTAGAAATAAGTCAAAATTGGTTAAGGTCGAAAAGGATAATTTTATTTGAATTCTAAAAACCGAAAAATTTCGCGTTTACAATACTTTCTTAACTCGGTACAATGAAGAAAAAAGTAAAAGTTACATTCAATTGATCCTGAAATTGTAGACTGAGCATTACGAAATCTTTTCTAAATGAAATGTTGAAAGTTTTTAGGCCTCAAGGAAAATTTAGGTATGGTGGTTTACTGCAGGGAAATCAGCTATCGAGGTCGTACTCAGGATGCTATTTTCGAAAAACTTCCTGAACTGTTCAAAATTATATATTTTATTTATATATATATATATATATATATATATATATATATCAGTTACCGCTCTGGCTGTCACAGGTTTTGTTTGATCTTTACCAAACTCGATATATAAGAGTAATGCAAAATTAAAGATCAAGTTCCTTAAGGGTTGAAATCGGACAGGGGAGGAGGGTTTAGTATATAGAGGTCTTAGTTCCAAATTTATTGTCTATAAATGTTGTATACATTTTTTTTCTGGACTATGTATATTAACCTAGATATTTGGATTTATTAATTTTCAGACTTCAGTAAACCCCGGTAAATGTCTACTTATGGCAAAATAACAATGGTTTTCATGAGACCATTATATGTTATATATATATAGGAATTAGTTGTGTGTGGGACTTTTCCAAGTAATGTTTTACGTTCTTGTCTCGAAAATGTTCAGTTGTCTCAGTCAACTTTAAAGATCATATGTGTTATTGGTAAAAACCGGAGCAGGAATAGGGAGAGGGGGGTGTTCAAAAATTCAAAATATCTGATTTATTATTTGCCTGATCGAAAAATGTTATGGAACCAAACTTGTCAAAATATTGATGCTCAAACATTGTTTCCCTATGCATTATTTCATAACTCAAATATTAAGGGAATAATTCGTACTTCTATTTTTCAACCCGAATACATGTCGGCACCGGCACGTGGGAAATCTTTTTAGTTTACGCATCCCCTGCGTCACGGACTATTTCCCCTCTTAAATCTCGACGAAAGTAGCCATTGCAATTTCCTAACAATGGGTTTTCATTGATGGCCGTAAAGGTGTACCTACCATGTTTCCTACAGGTATATCCTAGAACCCATGATCGATTCGGGCAGGTGGTTGGTATGTCTACCATGATTATTCCAGGTAAACCATTCCACTCCCCCCTGAGGGTGTGTCCCACAGGTAGGTATGCAAATGAAAGGTAGCCATCAAGCCTTCACCTGTCTATCTCTCAATCCGGCCTGTCAAACCTGTTTGACAATACCAATAACTCACTCCTTTTTTTTCTTTTTTTTTTTTTTTTGGAGCCCCTTCACCACGATCCGGATCCTCCAATCACACGTCTCGTCCAAACCAAATGTCAATCAGTCCACTGGTTTTGGTCGTTGATATTTTATAGCACACACAATTTTTTTTTTTTAAATTACAAGGACTTTTTCCTTTAAAGGATCCGCTCCTTTGGACAACAGACCCAATATCACCGCCTCTAAGATTAGCTGATATTCCAATAAATTCCTATCCCTCATAACAAAATATCTAAGAAAATCTAATTACTTAAAAATAGACGAAAAATGTCTGACGTTTACTGTCATAAAACGTTATAGCATATAAATTTTTATAGTTTCAGTACACAGAATCATTCGAAAATAATATTTGTTAATGATATCATTGCAAATATGCATACCTAGCACACAAATGTTATAAATAATGGAACGAAAAATATATAAGAATAAAACTGATGTAAAACAGCAAAAAAAGAGATTGCAACAAAACTTTCGAAAAATAAAAAAAAAAATGATTATACAATCAGAAGTAATGTCTCGTTAAAAATTTCAAAGTTGATTACTAGAAATTAATTTTAGTTACAATTGTTCAATTTTAGTATGATAGTATAGTTACTGCGGATATCTTTCCAAAAAAAAAAAAAAAAACCGTCACGCAGGGGCTGCGTAAACTAAGCATATTTCCCACGTGAAGTTATAGTCGAATGGCTACGGGAAAGGCCCGAACTAGCTCTTGACGGAAACTCACGACTAGACCCGAAGTTAACCAATCTCATCTCAGAAGCTAAAACAGAAAAATGCAAATATCTCGGTTAATATTCAAGATACATTATAAATGTATATAACGTTATTTATAGTAAATTTAATTTCAAATAAGATTGGTTCTATATAATTTTTTCGATCCGACGTATAGTAACTGAAATATTTTGAATTTTCGAAAATCCTCCCCTCTAAACCCCCCCCCTCCCACTGATCCGATTTCAACCATTAACGAACTTAATCTTTATTTTTGCTTAAAACGTTTAAATGTCGAGATTGGTAACGATCAAACGAAAATTGCGACCGAGAGAGCGTGACAAATATATATATATATATATATATATATATATATATATATATATATATATATATATAATTTTGAACGGAACTCATTTTCGTCATCTCCTGGGTAGGATCGATGGACATTTGAAGAAATTTTTCGAAACTCGCGTCATGAGTACGACCTCAATAACTGAAATCCCTTAAGGGAAATCTGCTAAAATTCTCAGAGGTATAATTTCGTTGAAACTATTTTTTACAAGTTCTACATAAGTATATTTACACCTACGGCAATGAAAGAAATCTGATTACATTCTTGTAAAAATTGTGAACGTTGTTAAACTCTGCCTTGTTGCAAATGATCCATTATTTAGAATTTTTTTATCAGTACATTTTGGTTGGGTTATAGAATCGCATTGCAAGGTGTATTTAATAATGGCAACTTATTTGTCCTATTTGTAAGTTTAAAATACTTTTTTTTAAGTAGTATATTGAATTAAGTACATTACAACTTTTCCCTTCCTAGGCTTATTTAATTGTTGAAAGTAAATTTTCAAAGACACAGAACAAGCAATTATATTTCATACCGTGATAGAGAACATGTTTGTAATATAAATCAAGCATAGTAAGTTGTAGAATTTATTTTACCTGGACACAGAATAAAATAATATGGAAGCCGTCCAGCCTTTTAAAGGGAGTTTTTTTTTTTTTTTTATTTATACAATTGGAAATATTCATATCGTATAAAAAAGTCATTGAAATACACGGCAAGCTATCAACACTAATATATATCCAGCAAATATTATTGCTGGTATTAACATAAATAAACATTGTATCATAAATCAAAATGGGATCTAACATTGTTGTATATACAAGACATTCATGGGTGTGTAACAAATACCAACAGTGAATTATAGTGACTTTCATCAACTAATTATTTTGCCATTTCTTATCCACTCCTCGAGATAAAACGGATTTAAAAAAAAAATGAATCCATTAAAAACGAATATCATTAAATCAAATTTTATGCTTTAAAAATAAATACAACTTGAGGGTCATATTTATTGGAAGTAATTAACAGCTTATTGAGTTTCCTCCTTGCCGGCCTTCAAGTATGCGCTGATTTTGATCTTGGCATCCTTATTTCTTACAAAGTCACTTTCTATAATAGAAAATTAATATCCTTGAATTGTTTATGGTTCTTGTACTTTTTTAACACTCTAGCAACATTATTAAACAATCAATTTTTTTCAATTTATTTATTAATGGACACCACATCGAAGGTGATTTGCCCTTTCAAAAGTAATAACAGGTAACAATAACAAAAAAAAACATACCTTAACAGCAAGTAACAATAATAAATACCTTAACAACAAATAATAACAAAAAATACCTTAACAGCAAGTAACAATAATAAATACCTTAGCAACAAGTAATAATAACAAATTCCTTAGCAAAAAGTAATAATAACAAATACATTAACAACAAGGGACAATAATAAATACCTAAACAACAAGTAATAATAACATATACCTTAACAACAAGCAACAATAACAAATACCTTAGCAACAAGTAATAGTAACACATAACTTAGCAATAATACTAAAAATAAAAAAAATAAAAATAAATAAAAAAATACATATACAGTTGGTGGATGATTAATGCATGTTAAATGTTATCATATATTTCAATTTTGTGTAAGTATGAGAATATATTGTTAATGTGTGGGCTGCCTTCCGTCAATAGTTCTTGTAAGTCGTAGGGGAAGTCCTGGTGTTGTCGTTTTCGGCATTCTGTCAGTATATGTCTTATCGTCAAGGGAGTGTTACAAGTTGAGCAAGTAGGTCTGTCAGTCTTTGTCAATAAGTATGAGTGTGTTAATTTAGTGTGGCCGATTCTAAGTCTCGAGAGAACTACTTCTTCTCTCCTAGAGTTTCTGAAACTTGATGGCCACATGCAAATAGTGTTCTTTATAGCTCGAAGTTTGTTGTCAGTACTTGTGTTAATCCAGTCGGTTATTAAACAATCAGTTTAGTCAAAATAATGTATGATTTTGTATAATGTTTCCAAACCTCCCTTCCGCGTATGATTTTCCAAACTTTAAATTGAATTCTTCCATTGGTTTGATTAATCAGGTACATTAATAATATATGTTAATTTCTGATCTTCAGTTCTACTTTAATGATGTCGTAAATGACCAATATTGAGCTTCACGTTCCATTTTATTAAGACTTTGATAAGATTTGTTCATTAGCTAATTTAGTTCGTCGTTGATTGAGTTCTTAAGAGTATTGTAAACCTTATGTTAAATTGACAATTCCTTTACTTCTTTACGTATTTTTATGCATCTTAATGTACCATTTTTTAGAACTAATCATGTATAAATTAATTTCATACAATAATTATTCCAGTATTTTCTTTTCATGGAGTTAATAGTATTTCATAAATTTCCAAATTTACATACGTAAATCTACATACATTCAATTTCAACTGAAGCTAATATACATCTATTTATTTCATGGCCAGGTTTAATTGCAATTATTTACTTCAGTCTATCTTTTATGAAGTAGAAACAGAGAATACATAGTTGGATTTTGTCAAGTATGCTTTATTCAAGCTCGTGGAAAACCTTTTTGGTATACCAGCCTATTACTTCGTGCTTTTTGCAAGAGGAATCTCAAAACATTGGTTATGATGAACATAATTTTATATTTCGTAAATGAAAGTATACTTTTCGGTTTTCATAATTCTGACAAGTTATTTGGCTTATAACGTAATATTTTATGCCTTTAATAAAAACTGAAAAAAAATTAATTATGAATTAAAAGTAATTTATATTCATTATAAATAATTCGGCTCAGGATAGTTATGTGAGTTAAAGCGTTGCATTTAATCTCACATGATAAACCTAGAGTGGCGAGTTCGGTTCCCGCCTGGGCAGAGGAATTTATGAAGTGACGGACTTCAATAAATAAAAGTCCGTCACGCAGGGGCTGCGTAAACTAAGTAGATTTCCCACGTCAATTTGTACAATATAGAAATCTCCATACGAGAGCCGAACAGTTACGGCAAAGGGCCGAACTAGCTTTTGGCGGGAAACTCAGTCGACCGTTATCGGTCCAAATTTAATAAAAATGCTAATATCTCGGTTAATATTCAAGATAGAGAGTAAATGTATAAAACAATATTTATAGTAAATTTAATTTACAATAAGATTGGTTCTATACAATGTTTTGATCCGACGTATGGTAACGGAGATATTTCGAAAATCCCTCACTCCCACTGGTCCGATTTCAGCCACTTGATCAGTCTTTTTGCATAAAACGTTTAAATATCGAGTTTGGTAACGGTCAAACAAAAATTGCAACCGTTAGAGCGTTAACAGGCAAATATATATATATATATATATATATATTTTATATATATTTATATATTCTTCTAAAAATTATGTTGAGTATTTAAGCTTGGAATAAGACGTTTCATGTATTCACTAATTAGTGTAAAGGCTAAATTTGGTGGTTTTCTGTACAAAATAAAATTTAAAAAAAAATAGAATAAATAAATAAACATTTATAGAAAATTATATTTACCACAAGATTTGTTATACAGAATTTTATCGTGGTTATACACAAGATATATAGGATTTTCGCATTTCTCCCCCTTTTAATTGCCCCTCCTCCCTTCCAATTAGTCTGATTTCAGTATTTTAATTTTTCATTTTTACGTCATGCGCTTATATAACGAGTTTGGTGACGATAAAATAATAATCCGTCACTCATATGCTGCGTTAACCAAGCAGATTTCCTCTACCCACTCCGTATTTGTATTTATCTCAAAAAGGAAAAGTTTAATGAGAACAATATTTCGAATAAAGGTGGGTGAAAATTAAAATATGCAAATATCTCGGTTATTAATTAAGATAGTGAAAAAAGACATATAAAAACATTTATAGAATATTTTATTTTCAATAAGATTTGTTCCATACAATTTTTCTATTCGACGTATAATAACGGAGATATTTCGAATTTTCGAAATTCACCCCCTCTAACCGCACCCCCTCCCCCGTCCGATTTCAGTCATTAACGAATATGATCATTATTTTTGCATAAAACGTTTAACTATCAAATAAAAAGTACAGTCTAACTATCAAATAAAAAGTACGACAACTAGAGCGTTATCAGACAAATATATAAACCTATATATAATTTTGAACGGATCTCATTTCTTAATCTCCTGATTAGGATCGATGGTCATTTGAAAATTTTTCGAAAGTCGCGTCATGAGCAAGACCTCAATAGCTGACTTAAGGGAAATCTGCTAAAAGGTAGGAGGTTGGTTTGTGTCGACAGGAAAAAGGCCCACGTAGTTCAAGACTAACCCGCCGATCCCAAGGAGGGCGCTAGCCGTCGGTCCTCTTCACCTGGTCACGTGACTATCGATCAACCCCCTCACTCACTTCCACCCTCTCTCTCTCTCCCTTAACCCTTCTGCCCAGCTCCCAGGTAGAGATAAGGCAAGTAAGGACTATAACCCTAGAAGAACCTCCCTGCTAGCCAGCTGATAAAGCCAACTAGGATGAAGGTTCTCTAATTTTCTCCAACCTTACAACCCCCGGGAATATAAATCAACTCCCTCCAGCTTGATAATACAACAAAGTTTTCTTTGCCCACTCTTAACATCCTAACCAACCTCGACTCATTTCACTGTTTTCCCTAATAAAACTCCTTTCGGGAGGGATATATTAAAAAGTTATATTAAATTTTATATTTTACTAAACAAACATGATATTAAAAGCACCTACGCTTTAGCAATATATGTTTTAATATAGACACCTCCAAATGTTAGATTGTAATGAATATATTAGCAAAAGCTATAGAGAAACTCTAAATCCACAGCAACGGAACACATATACAGTACTCACCCGCTCATTATTAAAATAATAATCTCTAAATACAAAATTTAAAAAAAAATGGAAGAAAAATTACACTATTACTTGGGTGAAAACCTGAAGCGGACCACTTTCCAAATATTTTGCTGCCTGAATAACCCGGATTTTAATTTAATTATTTACCAGGATGTTCGACCATTACAAACTCAACTATTATACAATACTAGTGGACTAAACTACCGGACAATTAACTTTGAGAAAAGTCCGCCACGTTGGAGCTGTGTTAACTAACCTGATTTCCCACGTGCGACAAGCATTACGAACAATACGGTAGGATCTCCAATCCCTTGATCCCCAGGAGAAATATCAAGGTTTTTAAATGATAGACCTTTATAGGCTATGGTTACTTATAAATGGTGGAGGTACGCAACCAGGTTCAGGTTGAGCAATACATTTTATTGGCTTTTACCCATTCAACATTGTTTGGTAATTGAGTAACTACTTGATAGGAACAGAAGAAGCTACCTTCACCCTCCGACGCCTCCAACATACGGAAGTGAATATACCAGGATTACGTTGTAATTTAGGAGGGTGGGGGCGCTTAATAAATGTGGCCAGGCCATGGCCGTAATTTACTATTGGGTCTAATATTTGATGGGGTCTAATGGGGGGGGTGGCAAATTTATGATAAAAAAATGATATAAATTTATATGTTCTCTTCTGGTGCCTCTCAAAGCCTTTTAATGAAAAAACAAAATTTTGTGTGTGTGTGCTTTGATGATATAAAATCACTGAGTAATTCAGGTAATACAAATCACTCTCTAGAAAAAGAATATGTTATTCGTGCCTAAAATAAAAGCAAACTAATATTCTTATTATTTATTATGAAAATGATACAAAACTGCGTGAGGGAAATACTTTTACCCTCCATATTAAAGTTGTTTTTTTATTGTTATTTTCGTTTTTTAATTGAAAGACATTTGTCAACGTGGATTTTTGGGTGGGGTGGGGTATGGGGGGGGGGTTTTGGTTGGATGGTGTGGGGTTATTATTATTTTGTCTGTATTGTAAATAATAATTGCTTACGATTTTCCTTTGAAATCAAAATATTGTTATTTTTTACATTGTTAATATTGAGAAGATTGTAGTTCTTTTTTCAATGATGGAATATTAGAAATTTTTAATTTTTTTTTAATTTGTTTTATTGTTTTTAAAATTTTAAAAAATTTGTGATATTAAATTTGAAATTTTATTTATTTATTCATATAATAATCGCATTTCGCCACTGGGGCGATTGGGGGGGGAATCAGTTATTTAATATACAGCATAATAATTAACATATAACATATTTAACATATAACCTATTTAACATATAACCTATAACATATTTAACATATAACATAATCAACATATAACCTATAACATATTTAACATATAACCTGCAACATATTTAACACATAATATATTTAATATATAACATATTCAACACATATAACAGTACCCAAGAAAGATATTAATTTTAAATATTCAACTTGTTTTTTTTAGTGTTACAAAATTTAAAAAAATATTGTAGCTTCCATTAAAACATAAATCGTGGTTCGCTATTTTTTAACGCCCACTCTGTATTACTGAGCCTAAGTGGGACCTACAGGTTACCAACCTTTTCTGTATATAATGGGACTGAGTACTTTATTTAGGGAGTTAGTCAAATAAATACATTCCTATTGCCCACATGAGAGTCGAACCCATGACTCTAGGTTTACCGAGATTTTTTGTGACTTACACGCTAATTAACATGGACAACCTGAGCTCCAAAATACAATAAATATAAACTAAGTTGGAGAAGCTTTGAAGTAGAATTTATTTTGGCTATTACCCCTATCGTCTACAAGCATCATATACATATATATATATATATATATATTATATATATATATATATATATAACAAACAAACAAAATAAGCTGCCCTCTTTCTGGGGGTACCTGTGGGGTCAGCGTGAATCTGCCAATTTGGAGTTAATGATGTGTTGTTTTTTATATTGTGTTTAAATTTTAATTGAAAATTTGGTTAGAGTGCAGTTTAATGTTTTCATCTATCCTAATTTACTATTGTGCCAAAGATTTGATTTTTGATATCCGTATAGGCTATTTTATGATAAAAAAATGATATAAATTTATATGTTCTCTTCTGGTGCCTCTCAAAGCCTTTTAATGAAAAAACAAAATTTTGTGTGTGTGTGCTTTGATGATATAAAATCACTTAGAGTAATTCAGGTAATACAAATCACTCTCTAGAAAAAGAATATGTTATTCGTGCCTAAAATAAAAGCAAACTAATATTCTTATGAAAATGATACAAAACTGCGTGAGGGAAATACTTTTACCCTCAATATCAATGTTTTTTTATTTGATTTTTTTTTTTAATTGAAAGACATTACTCAACGTGTAATGATGATAGTCTGCGTCTAGCCGGAGATTTGCTTATTATGTGACATTATTATTATTTTGTCTGTATTGTAAATAATAAGAGGAGATTAGTTCTTTTCTTGCTTACGATTTTCCTTTGAAATCAAAATATTGTTATTGGTTACATTGTTAATAATGAGAAGATTGTAGTTCTTTTTTCAAGGATGGAATATTTAGAGAATTTTTAATTATGAGTCTAAATTAACTGCATTATTCTGGTTTAATTTGTTTTATTGTGCTTATAAAATTACTTAAGAAAATGCGAATTTTCTATGATAAGCTTATAATATGAAGACTTAAGTGATAAAAATTAATGCGAGAGCTTCTGCAGAATGTTATTAATGTTACTGACTTTTATAAGTTCAATAGTTCTTTTGGATTTTGCCATTAATTTCAACAAATTGGATGGTACCCAAGGCGGATATTAATTTTAAATATTCAACTTATTTTTTTAGTGTTACAAAGTTTAAAATAGTTATTTATTATACAAGTGACGAAAGTAGATCATTTTACAACTCGAGTGAAACGTTTACCCACACGAGCGAAGCTCGTGTGGTAATTTCACGAGAGTTGTAAATTCTACTTTCGTCACGAGTGTAATATTAAATTTTTTCTGTAATCGTGTAATACATGATTAGATCTAGCCAGAATATGAACAAAATTAGGATGTTGTGAAGATTATGGTATATTGTTGGTAGGTTATAAGCATGGTTGTGAACCATGTGTTATAACATAGTTATAAAACAACTAGTGATGATTGTGAAGTAGTGTTATAAACAAGTACAGGTTATAAACAAGGAAAGTAATTATTATTATATTTAAACTTTAAAATATATTGATTATTTCCACCAATAATTCATTCACATTTCAATTTATTTTGCTAAAATAAATTCCTACAATGTTCAGAAACATTTAAAAGCATTTAATTTCCAACTTCAAATTATTTTTTAATTTATACTTATTATTAATTGAGAAGGCAATTCACTTTCTTCACTTGTGAAGAAAGTGATTACTTTCTTCACTCTATTGCAAAATGTTTCACTTTCTTCACTCATTTCAGTTTAGTAATGTTACCATTATTCAACGATTACAGAAAAAAAATATTGTTGCTTCCATTAAAACATATATCGTGGTTCGCTATTTTTTAACGCCCACTCTGTATTACTGAGCCTAAGTGGGACCTACAGGTTACCATCCTTTTCTGTAGAGGATGGGACTGAGTACTTTATTTAGGGAGTTAGTCAAATAAATACATTCCTATTGCCCACATGGGAATCGAGCCCATGACTCTAGGTTTACCGTGATTTTTTATGACACACACGCTAATTAACATTGATAACCTGAGCTCCAAAATTAAATATAAACAAAGTTGGAGCAGCTTTGAAGTAGAATTTATTTTGGCTATTACCCATATCGTCTACAAGCATCATATACATATCTATACCTCTATTTATTAGAATAGAGCTTACTCAATATCGTGAGGCAATTCAGGTGCTACTTACCTCTTTACTGTTTTCTGTAAATAGAGTAGTAAGATATGGTGGTCCACTAAAACCGTGTACCCCTGGCCAGTTGTTGTTAAAAGTTGACTGTTGTCGCAGTTTATTTTTATGAGAATAACAATACACTAAAGTACAATATAATCTCCGTCTTATGGTGTATGCCTCAGGATCACCGAAATAGAAAATTTAAAAAAAAAAAAAACAAGTAACATTATTAAAGAATATTATTACTATGCAACCCATTACAAGTCTTCAGAATGAAATTTCAAATTGAAAAAACTTAGGAATCTCACAGAATTGTCTTCAAAAAGAAAAATCTAGGGCTTGTCATCGAGTAAATTTCAATTCAATTAGTTTTTCATGTCTCTAGGAGCATTTTTTCAAAATTATAGCATCCAGATTTATCATGAATTAATCAATAAGTAATACCCAGTAAGTACATTTTCTTTTGTAAATATTTTATTATCAAGTATTATCATGCACTATGTTTATAGTCAGAAAATATTGGGCAAAGAAATCTGGTTATTTTCATATCACATTACAGTGAACGATTCATATAGCAATTTTATTTTAAATAAATAAATATTTATTTATTTATTAATAAATATATAAATTTATTTGAGATTAAATATATAAATATTAAATATTACTAGTAGCATTTGAAGGAATTGGTGGACAAAATGTGTATAATATATGCTTGAAGTAATTTATCATTGGAGTTGTACATCATAGAATGAAAATGTAAATTCATTTGGTCCAGAGTGTGTGTTGACAATGATTGTTAGAGAAAGGAATATGAAGAAGTGTTCCACACTAGTATCATTGTGAATTATTTGTAACTACTAACTGTGAAAATTAATAAAATATTTCAGTGTAAAAAACATATAGGATTTTTAGTAAAAATAGGATTAATTTTAACATTTTTGTCTGTAATTTTCTTTATTCTATTCAAAACCATTCTGTTTTAATCTTATGATCTTCTTCTAGTACACCATTTTATATTTTAACTATCTTGTCATTCCAGTGATTATATTGTCAAAAATTAAGTCATTATTTGAGAATCATTTATTTATAAAAGCTACATTTTTCGTAGATACAGAATAATAAATTATATTTTTGTCACAAGAAGTCTATAAATAAAAATATCTCATGCAGTAAAATCCATAGTTTTCTTGTACTGTTTTTACTTTATTTAATTTTTAAAAACATACAAAAAAAGATGATTAATTTACTTTTATCTGCGATTTCATTGTTATAAATAAAACACTGTTAAGAATAAACGTTTACTGTGGAATTAAAAACGTTCTCAATAAATTGTGGTTTATGCTCATGTGAAATATTGTATAAGTCATCACCTAATAAATTAAGTATATAAACGGTCCCGATGTTAATTCAATATTATTACAATTAGTAAATGAATGCGTTTAAATGTCATGTGTTTTGCTTTGTACAATAAATAAATACTAATTCTTTATTAATAGAGTTTATATAAATTTATTTAACAAAGTAAATGCAACTACATATAATTAAAGTAGCTATTCGTGTACTTGTATTTGGTTTTTCTGTGAGAGTAAATCTTCAGCATTTCCAAATGCTTTAGTTCTGTTTGAGCTGTCCCTCAACAGATGGCAGTAGCATCTCCGTCAACTTGATATTGACATTTCTACCATTTTCCGTGATATATAAACATTCAGGCATATACAAACCATTCTTTGAATAATATTATTCATACTACTGAAATAAATGAGCGTTTACGTTCTTTTTAATTTTTTACAACAATTTACTATAATAAAATTCATTTATTATTGTTTAAATGAGGGTAAATTTTTACTTTTTCCTTGTATTTCGTTAACGAAAGTAGTAAGTTCATTTTACTAGCAATGAATGTTAATCATGTGTTCGGAATTTACATGTGCTTATTTTCACGAACTTTGGGCCCCTTCTTATATTTTTATTCATTTGACAAATTTCGCTTAATTTTTATAAATGGCTTCTAAATCATATTGAATTTTCACAACACTCTAAATAAATTCGCTACTAGAAAGGCTATTTAGGGGTTGGTTTTGGTTTAATTTTAGCCTTTTTTTGTACACAATTGGTTTCTAAACAATTATCAATGGATTTTACGAATGACATATTTTAAATGTCACTTATTGTTGTCTTTTTGGTTTATTATTTAATTATTTTCAAGTGTATTGTAATGATGGTAATATGTCTTTGAAGTATCGTTTATAAGCTTAACCCTTGCTCGGTGTGTCAATACATTTTAGCGGCCAAAAGATTTTATTTGAAGACTAGGTTTTTAAACCAGAAGAAGGGTAATGTGTGTTAGGTAAATTATGACATCGGGGTACGGGTTTGTTTCCCATATGGGTAATAGGAATTTATTTATTGGCGAAATCGCTTTATTAAATTCTTAGTCCTATCCTGAAAAGGGTAGTTATCTGTAGATAACCCCGTATGTCCTATTTTTGATTCTATCGTTCAACCAGCAGTACTCTTTTCATATGCATCTCTTTTTTCAATTATCAATCAGTCACTTTTGAATCTGTCATATGGAAACGTTCATGACTGCATTGCTGGTCCTTTAATTCGGCTTTGCTTCACAATTTTCTTCAGTTGTTAAGCCTCTAAACATCTCACTTTGCTTGTGCAAAGTTACCTACAAGTTATTTGTTAGAACCGTTTTACAAATTTTATGTTTCACCTCACTCCAATAATATTTACAGTGAAGAACTTTTCCCAGGTCGTATGATATATCCACCTTATCTTTTACAGATTATACATATTTTTCTGCAATACCTCTGTTCGATTTTACCTCCTTGTAAGTTACATAATCGCGCTAAATATAGGTAACACGTGTAATTTATTATCAACAGGCTAAAGCTGGTAATTGTTTCAGTGAAAAGAAAAACCTGATTTTCCAGCAATAAAGGCTTCATGAGGAAAATCCCATTAACACCAATAAAGACATGAGCACAGAAAAACACTGGGGGCTAGAGTTGTTAGATAGCCATCCCTCAGTAGCTTGTGTATGCTGACTAATGATAGCTATTAGCCAGTGTAAGTATGCAGACTATAACTTTAATTTACTTTCCAGTTTTGTCCCACTGACATGTCGTGAGAGATAATTTATACAAGGAGGGAATAGTAAATCTTGGAAGTAGTATTGAATTCTTCAACATTTAGTGATTAGTCATAGGTTCGATTTCCATAAGAGCTAACTGATATTTCGTGATAACCAGTGAAAGTTCATACTCCCATACATAATCTTTCCCGAAAAGAGTTAGAGCATGATAGCACGTTATCACTAATACTTAATTCATATTGATTGGTAAATATTTAAAATAGAATAAAATACTCATAAACTAGATAAGAATTATTTTATCCTGCTATTAGAATAAACACCAATAAAATGTTAGCTTGAGATTCTGAGACCGTTTCTGGCAACTATGTTGGAAGAGATATTTATATGTAAAAACAGACATTTTTTTTTTTCTTCCAGACTTCAAGTTATTTAATTTAATCTCGTCCCTCCAAAACTCATCCAATATTCTACCATCTTGGACTTCATTTTCTTCCGTCATATATATGCTAAATTATAATAAAAATCTTCATTTTGTTCCCTTAAAAAGAAAAAAGAAAAATTCTCAAAATAACCAGAATCTCGGCGGCTTCCTTGGAGCGTTCATCTGATTAGTGTGTAATTCAGCTTGCATCTGAATTCTCCCGAGGCTGAATTCTCTCGTCTGATTAAGGAGATTGAGCTGGAATTCGAGAGAAAGAGCATGGCGGTCGATCAGAGATTTGTAATTCAAATATTTTCTATTTCTTTTCGTGCTCGTATTTCCTATTTCAGGCATGAAAGAAAATGTTATGCACTGAATTTGATTTTTTTTTTTTTTGTAGGATTTAATAGAATCAGTAATGCTTACAAATTGGTGATATTTTGTATGGAATAATACAGGCTTGCTTTAAGTAATCGAAAAAACTGCAAGTAAACAATGCTTAAATAAGTCTTTTTTTCGGTATGCCGTGAGAAATAAGGTTTTAAAATTGTTTAAATAGATTAATTACAGATCAGCGTTGGAAAAATGTTACTTAAAACAGTTTGAATATAATTTACATAGCTGTTAAAATTATATTATATAAATATGAAATTTCTCCGTTTTTACTGCTCAATTTTCTAGAAATATAACGTTTTTTACTATTGATTTTTACATGGATTCATATGATGGGTTGTTAATTATCCAACATGTATTAATATTAATAATTTGTATGTAATCAGACTTATTATTTTTTTGTTATTTTTTAGTACCCAGTGACATTTTAAATTCACTTTTCTTCCTCTGGCTGTACCAAGGATCCAATTTGATTGCAATAAATTTTTATCCAATATTAGGGCTTCCCTTCTTACTGTATTGGGATTACAACAATATATGAAAAGTATTTAATTACCGTCACATTTTAATAAACTTTCTTTTAATTTAATTTACAAGAATATTTTTTGTCGGCTTTTTTTTGCCAATAGATATATTTATGTTACTATATTAAGTGTGTCAAAGTTTGTTATTATTTTTTTTATGTGACACAACGGTTTTACATTTTGTATGGAATTACCTTGATTATTTTATTATTAAACTCCATTCATAATTTCTTTCGTGGCTAAAATTGCCACTAACACTAAACCACCAAAGACTTATCATGTTGATATTTTGATTTAACAGATTTTCCTGCTGTAAGAGAATTCTACTTTGAGGTTGTATAAAGAAAGTGGATTTCATCAATTCATCAAATTTCTATCGATCTTAGGAGCAGATGACGAAAATGAAGTCCACTCAAAATTATCAAAAAATACATATTATACAAATATATTTGTCTATCATCAAATATAGTGTAGTGGTTGCAATTTTTGTATGACTACTATAGATGTGTTAGCGTTTCATATAAAGCCGAAGATCAAGTTCGTTCACAGCTGTTGTCGGATCAGGAGAGAATATATAAAATTGAAAAATGTTATATAACTACTCTTGTTGAACATTTAGGTACTGTCTTATAAACTTTTACTCTATCATTAATATTAACAGGAAAGCAAATTTTTTCATTTTTTTTTTTATTACCTTCAGTAAACACTTACTTAAAGCACTTTAAAAATAAGCGAATGTATCTTATTGGAAGCTTAAATACCAATTATTGTTTGGTTTTGGAAGAGCACATTCGTCAATTTCTGAAATTGGAGAATGATTTGGGGTGTTTAGAGTGGGGGGATGTATTTCAAAATCGAAAATAACTATTGACGTTCTACAAATGTTTTAAACATTTTTTTCCATAAACCCTCAATTCTGCTCATCTTTTATTTATTTTTTTTTCTTCTTTTTTAGAAATAGAGAATATGTGGTGATTTCAGATCAGTATTGCGCCAGCATGTCAGACTTGAAAGCCATGCTTTATTTTTGGTGATTGGGTTGTTTTTTTCTACCGTGTTGGGTTTCTTTTATGGACCAATTCATCAGGTGCTAAATTCAAAATGTGTAAACCACTGAAATGAAAATGAAGTGGGAGAATTGAAGAAATATAACCTTGAAATATCTCTAAACCGTATAACCTTGAAAACCCTTTTAAATGCCGCTAAATCCCTTTCTCTGGCCCCGAATGATGGGAAACGTTACGATCTTTTTCTCAAAATGATTCAAACATATTTCATACGAGGCTGAGGTTGTTGGAAAAAAGGGTTTCGTCCGCAATCCTTTACGGCCATGTTTTATTGTTGATATTACAACAAGGAGTTTAGGGCCCCGCTAAATTCGGAGGTGTGAAGCCTTTATCGTTCCCGCCTTTTTTACACGTCATAACCGTATAATTTTACTGCAATCCCTGTTGCACATTGATGCAGCAATAATGCAATTTATTGTCGCTCACCGGCTCCGCTATGGGATTTAAGACTTTATACTTATTAGAAGGATTTATGAGTTCAAGAATATTGCATTTATTAATAAATTGCTTAAACTAGTCGGCATTAAATGGTTGATATACCTTCATTGATTAAATAAGTAACTAACGCATGTTACACTAAATAAACAGTTCAGTTAACATATAAAGGCAAAAATTTAAACATCCTCATACGCGTAAACCTGCTTCTTTTTAGCAGATTTCCCTGAAGGGAAATCAGGTATTTAGGTTGTACCCATGACGCGATTTTCGGAAAATTTTCGTCAAATCTCCATCGATCCTACCCACGAGATGACGAAAATGAGCTCCGTTCAAAACTGAGTATATATATATTTGTCTGTTACCGCTCTAGCGGTCGCAATTTTTGTTTGATCGTTACCAAACTCGATATTTAAACGTTTTATGTAAAAAGACAGATCATGTTCATTAATGGCTGAAATCGGATCAGGGGGAGGGAGGGGGTTTAGAGGAGGTGATTTTCGAAAATTCGAAATATCTACGTTACTGTACGTCGGATCGAAAACACACATAGAACCAATCATATTGCAAATTAAATTTACTATAAATATATATTTATTCTCTATCTTGAATATTAACCGAGATATTTGCATTTTTGTTGAGTGTAACGGACGAGCTATGGTTCCTTCTATTAGTTTCCGCCGAAAGCTAGTTCGACCGCTTCCTGTTAGGGAATTGTATGGACATTTACTATTTTACAACTTTACGTGGGAAATCGTCTTAGTTCATGCAGCCCCTGCGTAACGGACTTTTTTAATTTCCATCTGCGTGATCAGTTTCAGATATTTTAAAAATTAGAACGAAATAGGCCAAAACAACCCTACGCCTACAATTTCATAAGTATTTGAATGAAATTCGGCGTTTAAACTTTCTTTTGAAGGAGTTGTAAAATTAATTGAGACTGCCAAACACATTCTATTTTGTCAGAGTTGTAAGAGTGGACAGAACATATAATAATATATCACTGTTTGTCTTTCACGAGTCAAACTGTCATACGGGCTTACTTGATATTTAATATTGTTGTAAACAAGTGGGGTCTAAACTTTTTATTAGAATCTGTAATAGTTCGTGCGTGAACACGAACGGACGTTTGTGTGTAAATTTCTAGAAACGGTTAATTAAATTTAATATTATAAGACGATTTGTAAAATATTTCCCTTGAATAGACTTTATTCCAAAAAAAGTAAAAATTTTATTATTATATTATGTTATTAGTTGTATTAACATTATTAAAATAAACCAATATCTATATATAAGCAATATGTAAACCAATTCATTATATTATATTCCCTTATGAACAAAATGTTTTTAATATTTATCTCAATGCAGTATTAAACATTTTAGATAACTACATTACAATAATTTGTATACTATCCTCTATATATAAAAAAATTATTTTTGTTTTATATAGAAACATAAATAATACACAGACCGTAATATAAGATCTGAATGGCATAAACCATTGTTAAAGTAATATAATTATACAATTGCACTTATTAATTTTATTGAAATAAATTATTCAGTCAGGAATGTTAGTAAGTTCAGTTTTTGATAAACTACTGCATGGAAAGAGGTATAATGTTGGAATGCAATTAATAATACATGCTAGCGATAATTGAGTTGAATTTTTGAGAACGAGGTAAATTATGCATAACATGAATAATATAATGAACTTATGAATAGACATCATAATTAACAAAAAAATAAGTTATATAGATGAAAAAAAAACATACAACAAAAATAAATTACAAGAGTGCCTGAGGGAGTGAATAAAACTGTATTCGCAGGTGGCAAATGCTTGTGTGTTTGGCATGTGCCGACTTTTACAGCGTCCTTTACAGCTACCGCTACAAAACACTTAACATGGCCGCCACTTCACAGCTGTTTATTTGTATTCAATTGCAACACTTAGTTAAAAGAGTACACCAAAAAAAAAAAGAAATAAACGTTCTGGCCTGAATTTTCAGTTTAGAAATTTCCTCAATTTTTAGCATTTTCTGTATGTTTTTAGAAGATTTCCGTTGAGGGAATTCAGCTATGAGATCGTACTCATGACGCGATTTTCGAGATATTTCTTCAAATGTTCATCGATCCTACATAGGAGAGGAAAAAAATTATGTCTGCTCAATATATATACATATTAGTCTGTTACCTAACTTCTTCATCTTTGCTATAGAACACATGCTGAAATAATAATAATCCTGATAATCATAAAGTTCGTTTCTAATTATTGTTAGAGCGATGACCTCTGAAATATTATTCATTCACATAAAATTTTAAGTAATTAACAATCATTTGTAACTTACCTTGAATGTACTACATTTGCAATTATTTCAGTCAATTAATGGTTAAGGGGATTTCGATTCATTTTACCGTTCGTTACTTTAAAATTTGAATCTTGTCAATTTGGGACAGACTCATTTTTATAAGAAAGGAATAGTGTTATAAGTGTTTTTTTTTATATTATGAATACATCATTATTCTGCTATTTAGTCAATAATTGGTTTATTTCAAAGCTTTCTGGTCCAACGGCCAGTGTTTCAAACAATTTGAGAGTTAATTTTTTTCTGCTCTCCAGCAATTTTATTCATGAGATTTGATGGAGTTTTAAATGCGTCGTGGAGCCAAGCTGTGAAACATAATTATGACCTGTGATTTTTATTGCCCACTTTTATACAAGCGATTTCATCCATTGTATCTCACCAAAAATGCATTCTTCCGTGAAAATGAATCTAATTCTAAAATAAATTCGATGCATGAACTTATTTATCATTGAAATACAAGTTGTATAATATACTCTTATCAGTATAATTTTATTTTAATTTAAAAGTTTCCTTTTATGTAAAACGGAATACATTAATTTCTAATTTCCAGTTAGTTTAAATTTATGATGTCTGTAATTAGTTTATGTAAAAGAAAGGAGCTTTTCCTTGAATAAATTTCAAGTTATCTTCAGAATGAAAGTAATTTTCTTGTAATTTTAAGTATTATTCTATGGTAAGAATTATATAAATAATTCATAAACATATATTTCTTGTTTTCCTGTAATAATTCTTTTCCTATTCTACCATCTAAATCAATATATTCAATGAAAAATAGTGTTTGTTTTTTTAATTTATCTGACATTATTAATTTTTCCGGGTTAAAAATACAGTTAGCCAACAACTGATACTTTTTTATTATTATTACGAGAGCTATATTTATCATATGTATTATATTATTATGCGTGGAGAAAGAGGGTTGCCTTGAGAGGTGTCGGGTAAGCGGAGGTTTTTCTTGACGAGAGTGTGTATCCCATCTCTCGACAACTCTACATTCTAGTCACCCCCAATACATTCCGTTGAAATAAAAACATATATTTATTCATTCATTTATATATTTATTAAATTGATTAATATCCTATGAATTCAATTGTATTTTGTCATACTTTCAATAAATTAATTAATTATAAAAGATTCTTTAATTATTAATTTAATTTGTGTTCTTTTATTCAGGAAATGTTTATTAAAAACATCAAATAATAAATAAATAATATCAGAAAATTAAATACTTATTTCAATACTAATTAATGCATGAAAGTTTTTATCAAATACAGGACTTACCTAATTATTCTGTCAACGATATGATAAGTTGTTTTATTTTATTAAAAAGATTTACAACTTCCAGAAATAAAGGCAAGCATACTGTCAAGTTTGGGAAATGCTGTATTTTTTTTTACTAATTGTTTTTTAATTTTTTTTTGTTTGTCTATTACTGTTTGCTATGATGTTTAGTTCCATTATCGCGAACAAATCACGCATTTAACTTAGTGCCGAGTTTCATTCATCAAAGTTATGAAAAATAAAATTACCTTATAATTGTCAATTTTTCGGAATTTTAGTTAGATTGTAGAAAAAAATTCAAATTGAAATATTTTTTCAAGTTTTATTTGTAAATGTAACTCATACTCCTGAAACTACAAAAGCATTGGACAATTTACAGAAGGACACAGTATAGTATGTTTAAAAATCGTTGGTATTTGTATACAATAGACACATACAAATAAAAATGATTTTATACTTTTTTAACGCTAAATGAGAAAATATTCCCCTCGTCTGCCTACTTTGACAAATAATATGAAACGTTTCAATTAGTTCAGATTTTATGTAACAAAAGATTCTCAAAAATTTTGTTAGCGGTGATCATGTTACTCTTAAATGTTGTTTCTAATTATAGTCACGGAGGTACTCCCTGAAATAAATCTAATTCAGGTACAATTTAAGTAATTAAAAATCAATTGTAACTTACCTTGGTTGTACTACATTTTCCGTTGATGCATTCAATTATTGTTTGAAGGAGTTATTTCAATTCATTTTATGTTCCTTCACGTTTCTTTTCGTGTTGTTTAGTATATTTTTTTCAGGAATGTACATATATTGAAGTTAAAATAACATTTCATTTTAAATTATATTAATTCAAACCAAAAAAAAAAATGAGTAGAAGCAGTTGATTTTGCTGCTACTTTCTTTGTTAGTACTTGTAGCTCCTTATGAAATTTTATTATTATTATTTATTAATGTCCACTTTTTGCAACTCAGGCTAATTGGGACGGGTTATCTACAGGTAACCAACCTTTTCTAGCCAGGGTGGGACTTAGGATGTTATTTAATGAATGTCGTCACTAAAAATTTCCTTTGCCCAGGCGGGAATCGTACTCGCCACTCTAGGTTTACCATGTGAGATTAAGGTCAACGCTTAAAGTTTAAGGACCTTCATTACTCATTTCCATAGTAACAATGAATGAAGTCCATAAATGAGCGAATGATTCGATAAGAGCTAGTTGAAATCTGCCTATCATTTAGCTCCAGTCTCTTTTTTGAATGGTAAAAAATGAAATTACCTTTATTTCAGAGCATGTTGACATAATGGATTGGTATGTGAGTCTACTCTTTGGATAACAAGACAACATAATTAAAACCAAAGTGATAACGTGTCAATTAACGCATATCATGTAGAATCAAGCTACGTGCACAATCAAGGGTATTATGTCAGGATTACCTTCATCAAATTATTATTACTGGTATGGGTATATAAATAGTAAATCTACATTATTAATTAATTTAAATGTACTAATATATTAATCCAATGTGACTTACTGTTATTGTTTTTTTAATTAGACAGGGATTGTACAATTTCTAAGTTTTAAATACTTGTTTTAATGTTGTGTACAAGTGGTTGCAATTGCAAATCAACCCAGACAAAATTTTTAGCAAGATAACCATTTAGAAAACTGTTAAATACAAAATAATAAGTCTGGTCGTGGTTTTAAAAGTTAGAATCAAAAATTACTTCATAAAATGTGATTAAATAAGCAATTTTGATCTATATAAAATGAAATCAAGCATTGTTTCAGCATCAAATATAAATAAAACGTTTTTAAAAGACATGATGCTAGACGAAATAGTTCGGATGAGTAAAGAAAAAGAAAAAAAAAATTCACTGGAGTTAAATGAATGTTTTCATTGATTCGGCTCCATTGGCTCTTCAATCGCCATTTTATTCAGAAGCTGATCACAACTAAATGCACTTAGGATTAATTGGAATTAAACACTCACAGTCATCGATTTTGTTCTTTTTCGACTTAAAAGAAGTCGATTGTGACTCCTTATTTTATTGGAATTATATTTAATCGTGAGTTCTGTAATGATTTTACAGTTATTTGGCAGTATCAATTATGTTGTGGATATATTTATTACATTTAGCATGGTCATTAAAGAAAACAAACAGATTATTGCTATTTAATAACGTCCATTTTTGGCTACTCTGGCTAATTGGGACGGGTTATCTAAAGGTTACAATCATTTTCTAGCCAGGCATGATTTCATGAGTCCGTCACTAAATAAATTCCTATAGCCCAGATGAAAATTAAAATCACCACTCTAGGTTTTCCATGTGAGGTTAGGACCAACGCTTTTAGCCACATTGTTAACCTTAGCCTCCATAATGTTGTACACACACAGAGAACTTTTTTTTTTTTTATTTGGGATGAAAAACTGAAAAATTAAACACACTCCTAGTTTAAATAACATTATTAATTATAAAAATGAGTAAGATTTAAAAAAAAAATTCTGATAAGTGTTGCGAAGAAAATTAATAAAACAATTTATTTTCGGCCCTATTTTTATTAATTACATTATGATTTTTATTTAATTTTTTTGAAAGTATTTTTATGAGATGTCGGTTCAATTAATGGATTATCAGTAATTAAGAACTGTGACACATTTTACTTTGAAATGATTTATCACCAGGTGTGAAAATGAAATTTTATTGACTAGACAATTAAATTACTATAATGAAATACACTTTCTTGTTCACTTGTGGCAATCATATTATTATTTTGGGAAAGTCTTCTTTCATCAGTTTTGGAATGTAACCATTTGACTTTATTATTAGAGCATACCTGTTTAACTTTGTACAATTGGTAGTACAAAATTAAATACATACAGGGATATATTTGAACAAATCCTCATTATTCCTTATTACATAAATGCTATTTTGGTATTTCAGTTCTAGAATTTTTCAGTAATATTAGTGGCCACCGCTGGTTTTATTGATTTGACCTTTGAATGAGAAACACACATGAAAATGAACCAACATTCACCTTCCAGAACCAAATCTTTCTAAAAAAAAAAATTAAAAGAATCTGTGAAAAGTATTTCCTTTCATTCTCTCTTTACATCAATAATAAATCGAATGATATATCTTCATTAATTTTAGCTAACTATTAGATCGTCTAGGTTGAGAATAGTATTAATTTATTAAACATTATTTCACATATGAAATTATATTTCTCTGCAGCAAGGCCAACTGAAAAGGAAGCTTGTTATTGTGTGAACAGGAATTTCCCACGTTTAATGTCGGGAATGTTATAATTTATATGAATTACTGTTTAGAAGCAAAGAGAAATATTACCCGACACGGTGGATGCTTGATTCTAATGGAAGGAGAACATGTCGGCTCCGGTTACTGTCTAAGAAATATGTCAGTCTAGATAACAAAGAATTTAATATGGGGTTAATTTAAATTCAGTATTGAGCATAACTCTTCCCGTTCAACGAGTCGGTTGGTACACCTGTAACTAAGCTGGAATATATATATGTACGTATGAAGTATAAAGGTTTTTCAGGCTGTTATGTATTAGACATATTGTCATATTATAGATAGTCTTAATTTTAGCATATGACACAAAAAAAGTTTCGATGTTAGAAGTTGCATAATAACGGATCTTTCAAAAAGAATGAACCGATTTCATTAAGCTGTATCTTATTAACATACAGTAATACAAGATTGCAATAAAGACACATGTATTTAACTGCTGCTGAAGTTTTATGGTCACATCATCATCATTATGTTCCACTTCCAGCATCGCATCACATGTTCTGCTGCGATGCTGGTCTAAAGCACGATAAAGCTTTGAAATCAGAATAATAACATGTATAATCATTTGCACATATTATAAATGTCCATAGTATGGTGCGTCAATCTTATCATCACGACGCACACTGGAGCGAGTGATAGGGTAAGCCGGACATTCATTAATATCTCCGTTTCTACTGCTCCTAGAATATTGATTCTGGTGTCATTTTAAAGCACATCGAATACTCTATTGAACTACCTCACCAGCAATTTTTTAAGCAATTTTGCCAGATGCGATATAACGGTAGGATGAATTTTAAATGTGTACATACAGATTATGTATCGCTTACTAAGTAGAGAATTGTGATTTGTAGACACATAATATCAACATATAAAATATTTAGACAAGAAAAACATGTATTTAACTATTTCTTCGAACGTGAATGGCGGCTTCAATTGCATAGAGGAGGAGGCGTTTTACACCGTACGTAGTTGGGAAAGGTCCGCGGGAGGTATAATACGTCATCCGCACCGAAAGTGTAAACACTAAAAGTAAAATATTTAATGAATAGGCAAGTTTAGGCAAGATCTGACGACGTTGTAAATAAGACAATATACTCCTAAAAGCATGCCAAGTGGTATTTTTTCAAGCAAATACAAGCGATTTGCGAATTCAATTAAATAAAATTATTTTCAGCTCGATGTAAAAAAAAAAAAAAAATTAGAGGAATTTTAAAAACCTTTTTTGCCAGTTTTTGATTTGTTATAATACCCTTAATGTGTACTGGAAGCAACAATAATTTATAAAATTAAATAAGAGTTCACGACGAATTTAATAAGCCAAGGCTTTTTTTAACATAGCAATTATAACCAGGCATTATGTAAAAACCATTGCAATAATATGGCTAAAAATCAATCTGCTCAATTGAAAAGGGTTTATGTGGTACTAACAATACAATCAAAATCCCAAATTAAAACTTTTATTTTTTCCCCCAATGTCCAACATTACTGAAGGATCGCTCCAGTGTGCGAGGATGACATTAGCCGTGTGAGTGAAGGCGTTAGTTTTAATCATCATGCTTAATGTAGAGCCGTGGGTTCGAATCCCACCTGGGAAGAAAGACTAAATTATTTTAAGATACTTAGTGGCATCAAATAGAATCTTTAGACGCACCCTGGCTAGAAAGTAGAGAGTAGTAGTATAAAGTAAACGTAAATAAGTAACTTTTTTTTTTTTTTCATACGACTCATAATGTATGATTCTCTACTAAGGAAGTGACAGATCACGATTATTTTACAAACATGTACATTTTATTAAGATTTTCGTCCTGTCGTTCTAAAAAACAGTATTTAAATCTAACTATTACATCTAGTTTATCTGTTAAATGAAAATTTAAGTAAATAAAAATTAAATTTGATTACTTCATAAAGCTTTTTTGTACCATAAGGCTGTTATATTTTTAGGCAGGTCCAATGCCCTGTAGTTTCAAGGGAAATAAGGTATAAATAGATGTAAAATAATAAAAATGAATAAAAATAGGGTGAGCTATGAAAATACTACTTAGATTTTCTATAGTGATTAAAGCCACATTTTGACAGTATATCTCAAAACTAAACAATTCATTGCCGAAACAAAAACTTTAAAAATTTCTCTGATTAAAGAAATATAATTAGTTGTATATATATATATATATATATATATATACAATTACTTTCGTGTTTTTATTTAATCTATTAGCCCTCCACTCCTCTAGTGTACTATAGACCTATTTGAAATTTTCACGACTTCTTTAAGTTCTTTTTTATCAGACTTTTATTCCCATGATATTTAAACCATCATTTCTCCATTACCCGTTCATTTACATATCGTAATTAGAACTAATTATTCTGTATAGAAAAGGTGATTTAGACCACCTGTTCTTTTTTTGGTTAACTATTATCTTTGAGTTTATTTTATGATAGAGGTAAATAAATAGACTGAAAAAAAACATTATTTATTAATACTTTCAAATTTCTATGCTAACTTAAGTAGTTAATTCTAGTGAATATTCACATATTTTATTTATTTATTTTTGATAATTGTTGTCATCTCTCAATTTTGTAAAACTTTCTTTGTAAGGCTAAACTGCTAACCATTGTGATGTCAGCGTGCACCTTCTTCTGAAGCTGACACTATAAACATATTTTAATAAATAACCATTAATGATTTCAGAAAAACAAACTTATACTTTCAAATGCATACCGAAATCTCATATTCCTTAGGTTAATAATATTCTGTGCTTGTATTGTAGTAAAGTTAGTATGGTTGAGGCCACAGTTTGTGAGTGTTTGTATGTAATGTCATCTCATTACTTCATAAATAAATATAAATATCGTTTTTTTTTTTAATTGCGTAACCAAAACGTTAATCTTTAATAAAGTGCAACCATAAATTCGTTAGGAATACTAGGACATCAAGCTCAAATCAGATTTTTCATCAGTCATCTACTGATTAACCCCTTTTAAAGAAGAAAAAATATATCAACTTCTAAAATCCATAAAAAAGTTACCTCCGTCAGTCGGCCGATTACTTTATAAAAGGCGGCACAGTTTTTCAGGCATTCCCATTCAGACCAATTTATCATTACATGTTTTATGTGTGCCTTCATGATGAACGTTCAGAGACCTAATTCTATGAATATTTTTTTTTTTTTTATCCACTCTCTAAAAAGTTGTAGAGAAACGAAGCCACCAAAGTAGACGCGCAAGTGATTCTGACTTAATAAGATTCCCTTCAGGTGATTTCTTATCTCAAGAACAAAGCGGATGCAACAAGTGTCAAATTTGATTACTATATTATAATAATTTATCATATTAAATTAATTTTTGTTTTGTTCTCAAACCATTCGTATGGAAAAACGACTTTGATTAATTCAGGGGAATATAAAATTAAGCCCAGGTACATAACGCTGTAAAAGATAACGCCCATGGTCAATTTAATTTCATTAATAAAAGATTAGAGTGAAAGTCAGGTACGTTACAAATTCATTATATAACATTTCATGGTCAGAAATTTTGGCTCAGGGTGAGTTTGTATAATATATAGTATAGATAGAACTGATTGTGTATGATAAATATTTTATTTACTTATATACTGACATATTTTATGTATATTAATTAATTTTCAAAAATAAGTGTTTTATTTAATGCCATCTCACAATGTGATAACTTAAATCTTATATCACAAATATTTTGGATTTTTACTTTTTGGATAGCATACAACTCAATTTTCCAGTTATTTCTTCCTTTAACACTGAAATATCAGTCGTAGAAGAAATAACGCGGTGTAGTCAATTTCCCAGATGAATAAATTATTACATAATGGTTATAAAGGTGATAAAATTCCAAATTTTTGAGAATTTGTCTTAAAGGCGTTTAAAACGTGAAAAAAAGAATTATTTTACGGTGGCATTGATGAGTATACGACTATTATAGCGTTCATGAAGAGACATTCTAGTATTAATTATAGTATTCAAATAATTCGGATCCAAAATATATATTGAGGTTGTACTCATGACGCGATTTTCAAACAATTTCTTCAAATGCCCATCGATCCTATCCACGAGATGACGAAAATGAGGTCCGTTCAAAATTATATATATATATTTTTTTTGTTAAAGCTCTAGCGGACGAAATTTTTGTTTGACCGTTACCAAACTCTATATTTAATGCTTTTATGTAAAAAGAAAGAGCATGTTTATTAATGACTGAAGTCGGACCAACGGGAGGGGGGTTTATAGAGGGAATTTCGGAAATTCGAAATATCTCCGTTATTATGCATCGGATCGAAAAATTGTATAAAACCAACCTTATTGAAAATTAAATCTACTATAAATATTAGTATATAAATTTATTCTCTATCTTGAATATTTTCAGTTTTCAGCCATCAGCAAAACCCCACTTCTACTCATGTTACATAAACAATACTTTGCTTTACAATAAATCACATTGTTCTAAGCTTAAATACTAAATATTGTTTTCAAGAGACATCTATTGTACGAAATACCGTCAAATATGTTCTGGTGACTGGTGACCCCCCCCCGTCTTAATTTTGTGGACTACTAAAATTTGATTAAAATGATGTTTGAGATAAAAATTATTTTGATTCATTATAAATTACAGTATTAGACATAGTAAATAGTTTCCAATAAAATTAATAATTTATATTCTGATATATTTCAGTAACTGTTTTTCTTGCGAAGTTTGCAGACCTGTTTGTTTACATTTCAGACGCTTCACGTCGGGAGGTTTCTTATTATGGTTTGTATTTGTTCACCTAATATTCAAGGTGGTGCTTCAATAACAGTATATAGATTTATCTATTCTTAAAGTTCACGAGGGAAATCTGCTTAGTTTACGCAGCACCTGTATGACGGAATTTTATTTATTTTATTTGAGAGTACTCAACTGACATATATATTGCTCTCTTACCATGTTGCTTCTTATCTTCGCTTTATCTCAATTAACTTTAATGATATTCTTTTCAATTATCTATGAAGTTTATAGTGATAATTTCCTTCTCCACTATGCTGCTAGATTTTACGATACTCATTCATTAAAAAGCATCGTTCTAATTAATATTATAATAAGTATCATAAATTGGGTTAAGAGTAAGTAGTATGTAAATTCTCAAGAATTAATTATTATGACACCTTGGTGGTAGTGTTGACCAGAATAGTTATTTTAGTAAATAAAATAATTTTTATTTAATTATAAGTATTATTAGATACATTAAATATTTAATAATTGTAGATCATCTTTTTAACTGTAGTTCAATATTAAGACACAAATCACCATCGATGTGTGGCATACCTAAACCAAAAAACCGATATTAACACGTGTTTAAGTCCTATAACCGTAGAAGATATGTAGTTATTTGCCACTATTGGGTTCGATACTAGTCAATTTCTACTATTGCAATGAAAATACATTTATAGAACATTAAATTAATTGGGGAATCAAAAATTCAGATTATTTCCGTTATTACACGTCGCGCGAAAAATTGTATGTAACCAATATTGTAGCAAGGTTAATGTTCGTTAATTTTGTTAGCACATCTTCAATATTAACCGTGATATTGGCTTTTAATTTTGATTTCAGTCTTCTGTATACCCCTACTTATAGTTATCGCACTTAAAAAATAAGAGAATATATCATAAAACGTCTTACCCTTACCATAAATACGAAATATTGTTTGTTTTTAATGCAAATAGTTAGTGGGATGACTTTAAGATTTTAATGGCTGCCCACTTTTAATCGTAGTTTTCTTTTTGCAGATTTTCGTTAAGGGAAATCTGCTATTGAGGTTTTACTCCCCCTAACCCCCAAATGCCCATCCACCTAGTAGATGACGAAAATATGTCCAATTCCAATACACACACACTCCTATATATATCTGATACTATAATCTGGTGGTCACAATTTTTGTAAAAAGAAAGATCAAGTTCGGTAACGGCTGATATTGAACCATTGGGAGGGAGGGATTTAGATGGGGATATTATAAGTTTGATTGTCTATAAATGTTGTTATATACATGATTTCGGTAGTAACGGAGATATTTGGATTTTGTTGGTCCCCTCCATCGGTAAATCCCCTCATGTCATATTGGCAATAAGCGGTTATATGTTCGAACCTCAAATAGCAAAAATTGTTTCCACGAGACCTTTATTATGCGAGAAAAATGCCAATTCGTTGCTCGATGAGCAAGATCAATCAAGATGTCACGATTTTGTTCTTTTGGCAATTAATATTTTTTAAATGTTTGCATTATCTCTACCATATTCGGTATTTAGCCGTTTCAGTGAAGACTAAAGGTCATATATGTTATTGGTTGAAGTCTAGCCTGGAATATTGCGGGTTTGTAGGAGGAGGAATCCGAAAATTCAAAATGTCTCCGTATGAGTCGTATCGTAAAATGTTATTGAACCAATCTTGTTAAACTATTGATGTTCTACAATTTAAAATTTATCGTAACTCAAGAATTCTGCGAGTTATTTGAGATTCCTTGTTTCCGGCATTTTTTACTTAGAACTAGACAATATGTATTTATGTGTGGTGAGCGGACAGAAAATCGCAAATATGTTGTACAATCGCGTTGGATATCTGCTTAGTTTAGGCAGCCGTGGCTGGAGGACTATTTTTTTGGAAATACAGTAAATATGATCAAATGAGATCGATTGCGTGTCATTCCAACCTGTGGGAAATTTTCTTTGTTTTCTTAGTTTACGCGAGATGGACTTTTTTTTTGTATAAATACACATAATTAATTATAGAGCTAGTTATGACGTAGCCCTCGACTGATTGACTAAGCAGTGCACTATGTATGGTGATTGGTGCATTGTTAGATAGACAAGGCCTCGCTACGAGAGCTGCATAATCCACGGATCGTTAACGACCGCATCCTCTCTCCCTCCCCGAATATTACGGATGCTGTAGTGACTCTACGGATCCCCTTCCTCCAGGACCTAGTTAATAATGCATGGCAGCCTCCGAAACCCTTGGAACAACTCCAATGCTCTATACCCCACTTCTCTTACATACAATCCACTAGGACTTTCTCTCACACAACTTTTAGTTTTATCCTCGGAATTCTGTCTCTCTCTCTCTCTATTTGCGAATTGTCTGAGCTGATTCCAGTTTTTTTTTTTTCTTTTTACCAGTCCCGTTTTTATATCCGCTGGAAAGACAGTGTTTACTCTGGAAAATGGAGCCGTATTCGTCTCATGTCTTGGGAAGCTGTTTGTTTTCTCCAACTAGCCCCCGGACTGGACCCCCTTTATGTCGTGCCCAAGTTCTAAAAGGGCCTCGCCGATTGGCTGAAACAGATAAATATGAAAAATTGGATCGAGTTATCCCACGCTCCGACACAAACACTCCATCTTCCATTATTAAACTCCATATCCATTCATGAGAATATTCTTCTCATGTGTGAATATGTGCTATTTTTAACAAGAGTTGTGTAAATTCAAATAATTTATTATATGAATAACAAATAATTGATAATTATTTATCTACTGTCTTAATTAAGCAGATTATTTGGTAATCCGTTACTTTTTTTTTTTATTTTTTTTTATTTTTTAATGGTTTCCTCTACATAGTAACCCTATGTGGAGGGATTTTATTTTCTGTACATCCCATGCATATTTGCACTATATGTGCATTTTGTCAAAATTTTAACATTTTTTATATAATAATATATATACATATTAAATGTAAACAAGATTATAAAAATTAAACTTGATAAAATAAACAAAAAATATTAAATAGTACAATTAAATAACCAATAAAAATTCCATAATATTAATTTTTTATTATTTTTTCCTCTCTCAGCTTAAGGCTATTGTAGGATATTTCTTTTAATAAATGTATGTGTTTTGAAAATAAAATATCAGGACTGATAGGCCATCCGGGAATAAAAGTCTTTAACTGTCTTCGTATGTTTTGAGTCAGTCTACATTCATAAATAAGGTGGGTGAATGTCTGTTCAGTGTAACTGTCGCATTTACAAGTATTTGAGTCAGTAAGTTTGAATCTGTATAAGTAAGAGTTTGTATTATCGTGTCCTGTTAGTATTTGTGTCAGATAAAATGTATGTTGGGATAGTGGGATATTGGTTTTTAAAACTGGTATACATAATTTTAGATGTGATCCTTTATCTGTATGATTCCATCTCTGTTGCCACAAATTCATACTTTTTTCTCTTAGTAAAAATTTTAACACAGTCGGAGTAATTTTATTGTAAATTACTTCTTCACTACTTTTAGAGGCACTTTTGGCGTGGATATCGACTATTTCATTGCCCATAATTCCTGCATGTGCCTTGACCCATTTGAAGTGAATGAAAGTCAGTCTGTTTTTTAATTGTGTTATATTATGGCGTATTTGTTCTATATGTTCGTCGTGGTTTGTCATGTTGTCTAGTTTGTGTAAAAGCATTTGACTGTCTGTGTGTAGTAGAATGTAAGTGTTTGGTGGCAAGTCCATTTCATTTACATATTTTAGAGCTTGTAAGACGGCAAATCCGTTACTTTTTATTCACTATTGGTTTTTTAAAACATAAAGCCTATATAAATAACACACGTATATATATATATATATATATATATATATATGTATATGCATACACACACACACACATATATATATATATATATATATATATATATATATATATATATATACGTGTGTGTGTTACGGTGAAACACCTAGTCACATAGTCGCTTGGCGTATGTCCGAAATATTTGCTAAATAGCCTTATTTCTGACTTTCACCGGTGAATGTTGACATTCACCATGGACTAATTGTCGACATACACCGGTGAGGGTCCGAATGTACAAGAATGTAATGAAATATTCAATCTTTCGCCGATGTATTTGGTGTTTCACCGGTGAATGTCGACATTCTCTGATTTCGGTCTTTCACTGTAATATATATGCATATAATGTATTATAAAACAGCTTGTTATTATTATAAATTATAGGTATTATAAAAAGCTTGGTTTACCTCATTACTCTTCTCTAATAAAAAATTATTCGCTGAATAGAAATTTATTTCTTAAAAAAAATATTTATCTATCTGATAAAATTTTCTGAGTTGGTATTCTGGCAGGTGGAAGTGACTTCTAATGAAGGTAGGATGAAATAATGTAGGCTACGCTTCCACTATAATAATTTAATAACACGGCAAAGCGTTTTCGATGCTGTGCATCATTGTCAGTGCCCGAAGGTTTTCGATGTTGTCCTGTCGGAGTCTAGCTCCAAGAGCCGACAGGTCAACATCGAAAACCTTCGGGCACTGAAGATGATGCACAGCATCGAAAGCGCTTTGCCGTGTTATTAAATTATTATAGTGGAAGCGTAGCCTACATTATTTCATCCTACCTACATGATAAAATTTTCATTCCTTGGATAACAACTATTTAAAAACTTTCCTTGAGACAACAGAAATCGTTTGTTAATATTTTCCAATAGCGTATATCCAAAATTTGTAGATGAAAATTTAAAAATAACCTCATACTTCGGTCATTCTATACCAAAAAAAGTTTTACCCAGGTCTGTTCTCAAAATGAAACTGAAATATTACATTCTAAATTTCTGAAATAAATAAATGTAATATTTATTTCCGTAGTAAAAGATCTATGACATAAAATTGTACTACTAGTTCATTTAAATTTGACTAATTTTTCATGGATTCATCTATTTGAAATTTCGACTAAGCAATCTATAAATAAAGTCAATATCCTAGGATAACTCAAAGAGATTAGCTGAAACGTCATAAAGATGTAACATTGAAAATACAAAAAATATTGAGACTGACTTCATCGTACAAACAGAAATGAACAAACGGATTTATGGGAAACAGGACTCAATAACACCAGTCTTTCCACCAATTTATTTATTCACGCACAAGGCCTTTCGGCACTAACGTGCCATCATCAGGTGCTAACAAACAACAAAGAAACAAGCTTAGGCCAAGTTATGCATCCAACAATTACATTTTGAAATATTTGAACAAAATAGAATTACATACTAAAATCAGTCTTACGAAAACGTCCTAACTTTAAACTACTAGAATCTAAGTCAAACATTAAAAGAATATATTATAGTTCAATTAATTAAAATAGTTAAAGTGAATAAATACTCTAAACATTAACAACACATGTATGCCCTATGAAAAAGTTACTATAAATTAACAATTATCCTACCTTCTGCTGTATAATTGACGTTAAAGCTTTGGGGCCACTACTGGCGACTAGCAGAGATGGAGGAGGCCTACTCAACAGGACAGAACTTGGCATTTCCAATTGCACATTTAGGCAGACACCGCTCCGTCTCTCCAGCTCAATGTAGAGAGGTTCCAATTTCTGAATTAGTTTGTGGTTATATTCCCTCGCCAATAAAGCTACCTCGTGTGGGGCATCTTCGTGCTTTTCTTTCCTCAAATGCTGGAGGAACGTTGAGTCCATTCTCGACAGATGCTCCTGGCACCTTTTCTTTAATTTCTTTGTTGTTTGTTGGTTAGCACCTGATGATGGCACGTTAGTGCCGAAAGGCCTTGTGCGTGAATAAATAAATTGGAGGGAAGACTTCGTGTTATTGAGACCTGTTTCCCAGACCTGCACTCCCACATCCAGCTACATACGAATTAAAACGGATTTATTGTAATTTAAAAAATTATTTGGCAAGATTTCGTTCAGAGCTTTAAAGTACAAGAAATATTTATATACGCAAATTGAATTATTCTTTTTATTCTACCGTAATGTTTGATTATTTGACTACCCCATACTTACTATTAACCAGACCACATCGGTTTTAAATGTCATGAACACTCAGTATTTCTTTTTGAGAACATCGAACCACCTGCTGCATTCAGAATTGTTTACGAAACCTCCATGGCTCCATTTTTATTCATCAGCTTTAAACAATAAAGTCGAACTTTCTAACACATTTTCATTTACAATAATTTTGCGGGTGTCTGAAAAAAAAAAGCTTCATTATAAAAAAGAACTATATTTCTTTTTAATTAAGTGTGAATTCTTTGTATAATTACCGATATTTTTTTTTTATATTAATAAATAATTAAATTGAGGTATTCAGGTAAGCGTGCTGGATTAAGGGTTGACCTTAAACCTTCTGAGCCTTAGGAGTTGATTTCGTACAGTCCTTAATCCAACCCTGGCTAGAAAAGGGAGGTAACCTGAAAATAATCTTCCCCCACTATAGGCCATAGCAAAAAATTGCTGTAAATAAATTACATTTATTTTTAAAGGTTATTTTGAAAAATAATGTCAAAATATTAACACTCATTTATCAAAAATTCATCGAAGAGATGTAATCTCGAGAAAAGCATATAACCAAGCTGATAAAATGTGACTTTCATCAAACTTCTCTCAACTTTTAAAGGTGAAGTTTTCAAGTGCTCTCCCCACTCCACCCTCCCTCTACTACCATTACATTTTTAATTTTAAGAATAATATTTTTACTGATGAAGATAAGGGATGGCATATAAAGAATCCCTACTTGTTGTATATTTATTTTAATGAATTCACCCTATAAAGGGGTTTTCATAGCTGCGAAAAGGGATGAGATACTCTTCTATTTAGCATATTTAGCCCTTCAACAATTCTAAGGCTTTATTCCACTTCATGAATTATTAAGAAACATTAGGGAATATGCTCTTCCTTTCTCGCTTCCTTCCCAAATATACAGGATTAAGAAAAATAAAGGAAAGTTTCTATTGTTGTCCCAATGAATATATTTTTCATTCTTATTATTATTTTATAATAGAGGTAAATGGATATATATATATATATATATTTCAATAGTAATTATTCAATCAACATTCACTCCGTTAACCAAAGAGTAGCTAGTTAGAGGTGTCTCTATTAGAATTATGGGCCCCATAAGAAATATCAGACTAAACTGTCTAATACACACTTTACAACTGGCACTACAGAATCGCTAAAACTGCTACACTTTAGTTGTGTATTTATAAACTAAGAGATACCCCTAGCCAACTGCCTGAACTTTTTTTGACCGTGAGTTAACTAGTTAAGTAATTGATAGTTTTAATGAAAATTGATTGCAAGTACAGGCTCTGGTTAACCATCCAGTTAAGGTGTTGGCCTTAATCTCACTTGGTATAACTAGGTACAGTTTTTGTCTGATCGTTACCGAACTCGATCTTTAAACGTTTTATGTTAAAATGAAGATCAATTTCATTAACGTCTAAAATCGGACAAGTGGGGAAGGGGTTTCGATAGGGGGATTTAGAAAATTCTCAATAACTCCGTTATTTTTCGTTGGATCCAACAATTATACAGAACCACCCTAATTGCAAATGTCATATTCTATAAATGACTTTATGTACGTTTTAGCAGATTTCCCTTAAGGGAAATCAAGCTATTGAGGTCGTACTCATGACGCGAGTTTCGAAAAATTTCTTCAAATGTCCATCGATCCTACAATTATATATATATATAGATATATATATATTTGTCTGTTAACGCTCTAGCGGTCGCAATTTTTGTTTGATCGTTACCAAACTCGGAATTTAATCGTTTTATGCAAAAAGGAAGATCAAGTTCGTTAATGGCTAAAATCGAACCAATGGGAGGGGGGGATTTTCGAAAATTCGAAATATCTCCGTTACCATACGTCGGATCAAAAAAGTGTATAGAACCAATCTTATTGAAAATTAAATTTACTATAAATATTGTGCTATACATTTATTCTGTATCTTTAATATTAACCGAGATATTTGGATTTGTATTGTGAGTGTGGTTGGCTATGTTTGGGAGTTTCCGCCGAGCGCACTAGCGCTAGTGTGGCCGTTTCACTAACTATTCGTCCTCGTGAGAATAGGTTATTACTAGGCAGATTTCTCTATTGTAAAACTTCACGTGGGAAATCTGCTTGGTTTACGCAGCCCCTGCGTGACGGACTTTTTTCAATATCTTGATTACTAATCGAGATATTTGATTTTTTTAGTATCGGGCAAGACAAACCCCAAACCTACTCTGGTCTTATTAGCAATAAGCTGTTACATAATGAAGCCTAAATATCAAATATAGGTCTCATTGAACTTTTACGTTTTTAGATAAAAGTGAATATGAGTGAGAAAGTGAGAAATCTGTTTAGTTAACGCAGCCAGTCCCAGAGCTACCGGCGTTTTATACTTTAAGTTTCATTCAAATAACAATACAAATTTTCGCGATTAAAATACTTACTTTACAATGTAAAAAGCCCCTAAAAGTTTTATAAAAATATATCCGTACAGCAGTACTGTTTAAGTTTAGTTGTAGGACGAGTTGTCGAGTAGAGGAGAGCCAAGGTTCGTTCTAAAATAACCAGGGGTAGGAATAATCAGGGAGTATCTATTCGGGTCTGGGGTTACATCCAAACCGACGGCCCACTTCCAGTCAAACGTTTATTTATACATCCACCATGTTGGTTTGGAAGCTCTGCTTGCTTCGGGCAGAAACTATCTGTTTGTACGAGTTTAGTTGGCCAATTCAAACAGACTCTAGTGCCAGTTCACAATATTTATTTTAAAACGTTGACTGTGTTATCTATATGTGAAAAAAGTCCGTCACGCAGGGGCTGCGTAAACTAAGCAGATTTCCCACGTGAAGTTATACAATAGAGAAATCTCCATACAAGAGCCCAACACTTACGCCAAAGGGCCGAACTAGGTTTTGGCGGGAAACTCAAAAATCCGTTACCGGCCCAAATTTAATAAAAGTGCAAATATCTCGGTTAATATTCAAGATAGGGAATAAATGTATAGAATAATATTTATAGTAAATTTGATTTGTAATAAGATTGATTCTATACAAGTTTTCGATCCGACGCATAATAACGGAGATATTTCGAATTTTCCGAAAATCTCCCCTCTAAACCCCCCTCCCACTAGACCGATTTCAGCCATTAACGAACTTGATCATCCTTTTTACATAAAACGATTAAATTCCGAGGTTGGTAACGATCAAACAAAAATTGCGACCGCTAGAGCGTTAACAGACAAATATATATATAGATATATATATATATATATATATATATATTATATATATAAAATTTTGAACGGACCTCATTTTCGTCATCTCCTGGGTAGGATCGATGGACATTTGAAGAAATTTTTCGAAACTCGCGTCATGAGTACGTCCTCAATAGCTGATTTCCCTTAAGGGAAATCTGCTAAAATGAGAGCTAAAGAAATGTATTTGCTCATGGGATGGGTAGTACGAACTAATTCCCCATTTTCTTTGAAGTCAAACGGACGAAAAGAACTGAAACCGTAATCCAACCTCAGGTAGAACCCTATCAAAAGACGTTTCGAAACTAAAGCAGAACACTAATTAATTTTCAGTCTTGTTACATCTAGATGTTCAAACGTCAACAGGTACAGTTGACCTTCCGACGAACGAAAATGTCCGTCACTCAGGGGCTGCGTAAACTAAGCAGATTTCTCCCACGTACTGGTATGACTCACTAGTGATCACATTTTAACACATACTCGGACTGAAAAAGTCAGTCACGTAGGAGCTGCGTAAACTAAGCAGATTTCCCACGTGAAGTTATACAATTGAGAAATCTCCACACGAGAGCCGAACAGTTACGGCAAAGGGCCGAACTAGCTTTTGGCGGGAAGCTTAGTCGTCCGTTATCGGCCCAAATTTAACAAAAATGCAAATATCTCGGTTTATATTCAAGATAGAGAATAAATGCATAAAACAATATTTATAGTAAATTTACAATAATTATAATTTACAATAACATTTGTTCTATATAATTTTTTGATCCGACGTATGGTAACGGAGATATTTCGACTTTTCGAAATTCTCCCTTATTATCCCCCCCCTCCCACTTGTTCGATTTCAGCCATTAACGAACTTGATCTGTCTTTTTGCATAGAACGTATAAATGTCGAGTTTGGTAACGATCAAACAAAAATTGCGACCGCTATAGCGTTAACAGACAAATATATATGTATATATATATATATATATATATATATATATATATATATATATATATGTATATAATTTTAAAGGGACCTCATTTTGGTCTTCTCCAGGGTAGGATCGATGGGCATTTGAAGAAAATTTTCGAAACTCGCGTCATGAGTACGACCTCAATAGCTGATTTCCCTTGAGGGAAATTTGCCAATACTGAAATTACGAATTACTCGCTTAATATTTGACTCACGAAAATATGCATAGAGAAACAATTACCAGTAGATAGATAATAGGGTTAAAATAAAACTTTAAAAATAAATTTAATTGTGTTTATGTAACAATAAAGAAATATTTCGTCAAATCCTAAATGCATTTATCCATCCAATAGTTATGCTTCAATTTATTTAAAAACTAGTTGCAGTAAACATGATTCCCTTACATTTATGTAACTCAATGTCATTTCGATCTGCAAGAATAGTATATTTCGTACCAAGGGCCGAAAGTAGGCGTTTGCCGGCCCGAGATATTTTTTGACCGAGACGTAGTCGAGGTCATGAAAAGTTCGAGCGCCGGCAAAAGCACTTTGGCCCGAGCCACGAACGCTATTTTTCACCATACTACAATAAATATTAATACGATATAACATTAATCAAAAACAAGATTTTCTTTTGGTTAAGTGTACCTCTTTGTTAGGAGGTTATCTTGTGGTTATGGGGACATGATGAATGTTTAATGTATGGATTGTTTTACGTTATGTTATTATGTAAGTTAATAAAGAGAGATGAACATATGTGTGTTTCATTTAATACAACTGATATATTTCAAAATGCTAAAAAAAGTTAGTTCGTTTATTTTTGATTTATAGAAATGTTAAAAGTACAATTTTGGTTGTTTATACAAGTCTTACATTTGGCAATATAAACAGCTGATTTTGCGGCCCTAGGGCGAAATATTCATTTGCGGCCCTAGGGCGGCCAAGTGTAGCTTTCGGACCGCAAATTAGGTGTGTAAAACAGGTGATTACATCGTAGTATGGTGAAAATAATATTGTTGTTCAGTTCGTATCCATCACCTAAGAAGAGTTACCATTCCTTCAATATAAATAAGATAACACCAGGAGCAAGACGCAAGAATTAATCCAGTTCTTTAATTGACTCATTTGGATTAGAAGAGCTTCTTTAAAGCTATAAAAAACTTTTAATTAATCTGAGCCATAAATGTGAAAATGGAATTTACTACCGTGACGAAGGCATGAAGAATTATTTTGACTACTGTATATCTCAAGGCTGGCTTGTTGAACATTTTCCATCTTAATCGTTTTTTATTAAATCATATTAATAAATATTAACCATTAATATATTATTCTAAGCCCATGATTATACAGTTCCCTTCCAACGTTACGTTACGACATCGGAAGAGATATTACGTCATAAGAAATAAACTAATGTTATATCATTTATAAATAATGGCAGGTGTCGTTCAAGTAGCGAGTACTCATCGAGCGATTCACTTTTAGACGATATTATTATTCGTAGTTTTTATAAAGTTGAGTAAATCTACGACTCGACTGTTCGATTCTCACATGGCCAGTTGGGATTTATTACGTGACGGACTCATTAAAAAGAAATCTCAGGGTGTAACCAGTGGATAACCTGACCCAATAAGCAATAGCACCAAAAAGTGGACGTTAATAAATATTAGTAATTAATGGATATATCCTTAAAGGCAGGTGGCGATATAATATTATTTTTCTTGGCAAGAACAGAAAATAATAATTTCTTCTCCAACTGAAATTTTTGTGTGGTATGCATTGTGCTATAAAGTATCTTGCCATTTTCATCACTTAAGTTGATGATTAGAATAACAAAATGATACCCCTCCTTTCCTGTGGCAACGAGTCTGTCATTTTAATTTCTATGAGCAATTTTCGATCCATCAATTAATTAAATATTTTTAATTCTTAAAATAAAAAAAACGTCCGTCACGCAGGGGCTTCGTAAACTAAGCAGATTTCCCACGTGAAGTTTTACAATAGAGACATTTCAGAATAAAGAGCCGTTACAGGAACGGCCCGAACTAGCTCTTGACGGAAACTCACCACTAGACCCGAAGTTAGCCGATCTCATCTCTGAAGCTGAAAACATAAAAATGCAAATATCTCGGTTAATATTCAAGATACAGACTACATGTATATAGCACTATGTATAGTTAATTTAATTTGCAATAAGATTAATTCTATATAATTTTTCGATCCGACGTATAGTAACGGAGATATTTCGAATTTTCAAAAATCCTCCCCTCTAAACCCCCCCACTGGTCCGATTTCAGCCATTAACGAACTTGATCTTTATTTTTACATAAGACGTTTAAATATCGAGTTTGGTAACGATCAAACGAAAATTGCGACCGCTAGAGCGTTAACAGACAAATATATACACCTATATATATATATATATATATATATATATATATATATATATATATATGTATATATATATATATATATTTATATATATATATATAGATAGATAGATAGATATATAATTTTGAACGGACCTCATTTTCGTCATCTCCTGGGTAGGATCGATGGACATTTGAAGAAATTTTTGGAAACTCGCGTCATGAGTACGATCTCAATAGCTGATTTCCCTTAAGGGAAATCTGCTAAAAAAAAAATAATAATATAAATGTACTAGTATATAGGAATAACAATTATTTTATTAAAACCATTTTAAATTGTTGTCTTTATTACTAGTCTCATGTTTATTTATGTTTGTTTATGCTTATGTGTATTAATTGTCTTTATTACTAGTATTTAATGATTATTTGTTGTATTAAATTTTTTATTTGTTGTTTCAGTTTTTATTATTTTTCTATAAGTTTGTTTTCTTTTTACATTGTGAAACTTTGAGCCAAATCACCAAAATGCGGGGGCTCCTGTATAAATAAATATATAAAATAAAACATTGTTAACAGATAAGAAAATAAAAATAACTTCCATCGTGATATTCTTTTATTATTTATTTCCCTTATAGGTGGAGAGAAATGTTTCTGTTTACTAACCCTGACAACAAAATAAAGAGGTTTAGGTTCAAATAGTTCGTTTAAAAATAGCCCGTTATTAAATTACTTTATAGAATATTTGTTATTAAACAAACAGTAAGGATGAAACCCGAGTCGGTTGTGCTTTTGTAGTTTTTAAAAGAGATGAACTAATAGAAATACAAAAATTCAGACTTGGAAAACTGTGTACCAATAATCAGGCAGAAAAAATTGCAATCTTAAATAGTTTACTGTACATAGACGACAAATAACCTTCAACGCACATCAACATTTACACTGATAGCCACAATTCTTTACAATCACTTCAAAATTATACAATTCATGACCCTTTGACAGAAAAAATCTTACAAGACTTAAACAAAATAATATACACATATACTTTTGGTAGATTAAAGGGCATTCGGGAATTGTGGGAAACGATCTCGCTGATTTATCTGCAAAATCTGCGTCAAAAGATACCAAAATTCCAGAATGCTACAACAAAATCACACTTAAAAACACAATTACTTACTGACACAATTAACACATGGCAACAGAAATGAAATACGACTATGAAAGTACAACATTTAAAGATATTTATTCCAGACATTAAAGAGTACTTAGGACAAAAATTAATATCAACAGACTTTTACTTGACACAATTATTAACTGGACACGGAACAACAAATTCTTATTTTAATCGTTTTGACCTAACAGATCAACCAACCTGTTACTGCGACTTAACTACTGAACAGACATACAGACACTTGCTCTATGACTGCAGACTACTAACGGACCAAAGAGAAGACTTTAAATCCCAATTAAAATGCCGACAAGAAAATTGGCCTGTTGAGGAAAAACTATTATTTTATAAACATAATAAACCATTAAAACAGTTTGCTGGAGAAATGTATGACTTCTTGAATTATTTGAAACTGAAATACAGTTAAATTAATTAATTATTCATTTATTGAATCCAAAATTTGTTTTAGTTTTTTTTTCTTTTCTTTTTTTCTTTTTTCTGTTGTAAATAACTTTATGGTGCAAATATTTTATGTTTTATAGTTTAAAAAAAATATGTTATGTATCAAGCACACGTTATGTACTAATTATTGTACGGGACGTGTGGCTAATAAACTCCCTTCTTGTAGGGTTATTTCAGGAAGGAAATAAATAATATATATATATATATATATATATATATATATATATATATATATATATAATATGGTCCAAGATGGAGGACAGTGTAGAGTTACTAGAAAATGTGATCAAACTTTTATTGCCTATTGGTGAATTTCCAATTCTGAAAAAGAATCTGAAAAGTGACTTATACAACAGAATAGAGATACTACAAGGATTACAGAGAAGTCTATGTGAAAAAAAATGAAAATTGCATTGCTAATATTCAAGAAAAAGTCACAAGATAGGTTAGTGAACAGAAAACATATGCACATGTATTGAAGAACAAAATAAAACCAAACAACACCCACAAACTTATCAAGAAAATATTCTCTCTACATTCTGTATGCATTATTATTTTGTACAGTGTATTAGTTACAAATGAGATTTTATCTAATAATGAAATGAATAGCTAATAAGGCAGTGTTTTTTTCATATGATAAAAGAATGTAGTTAAGTTGGCCAATGAGATATGAATATTAAAATTCCTGCTGGAGTATTTGAATTAAATGTAGCCGAGATATGTGAGACTGCGCACAACTCTGTAGTCTCGTGGAATTGTCTGAATTTATTTCGTGCCTCGAGTCTTGTATTTTCCCCAAGAGAATTCCGTGATATCGTGATTCCTCTGAGAGGAAGACATTCTTCTGAAATTCTATCCGGTCAACATTTTTGTACAAACGAACGCCAAATTAGCCTTTTTTTTTTCACTCACGTTTTATTTGCTGAATTTATAAAAGTATTTAGTTACTTAATTATTTATTTAAATTATTTGTAAATAATACTCGAACGATTTAATACTATTTAAAGTGTACATTAATTCCTTATTGATATTTCTACGTACTTTGGTCATTATCTGACAACAGCAAACATTTAAAGTTGTCAATGTTTTTAATATGATTATATAATACTAAGAGTTTCAAGTATTACACTCTTAGAGAAAATCAAAAATTTCCACTCAACTATATCAAACATATTAAAATAAATGGTTAAATTTTTAATAATGTAATATATTTTTCATTATAAAATTCATTAAGCAGAAATAAACAAATTTATTTCACCTTTAGCAGATCTAAAATCATTAAAAACTTCCAAATCTAACAATTAAAAAGTCCGTCACGCAGGGGCTGCGTAAACTAAGCAGATTTCCCATTTGAAGTTTTACAATAGAGAAATTTCACGTGAGCTGAGCAGTTAATGAAACGGCCGAACTAGGTTTTGGCGGGAAAGCCACTTCGTCCGTTAGCCGGCCAGATTTAATAAAAATGCAAATATCTCGGTTAATATTCAAGATAGAGAATAAATGTATATAACAATATTTATAGTAAATTTAATTCGTAATAAGATTGACTCTGTACAATTTTTCGATCCGACGTATAGTAACGGAGATATTTTGAATTTTCGAAAATCCTCCCTTCTAAACCCCCCCCTCCCACTGGTCCGATTTCAGCCATTGACAAACTTGATCTTTCTTTTTACATAAAACTACTAAATATGGAGTTTAATAAGGATCAAACAAAAATTGCGACTGCTAGAGCGGTAACAGACAAATATATATATATATATATATATATATATATATATATATACAGTTTTGAACGGATCTCATTTTCGTCATCTACTAGGTAAGATCGATGGACCTTTGAAGAAAAATGTCGAAAATTCCGTCATGAGTACAACCTCAATAGCTGATTTCCCTTAAGGGAAATCTGCTAAAATTAACAATCGAAATTTCTCAAAGCACACAACAGATTTTAAAATTATACTGCCATTTTGGAAAATGTTTATTTTTTTTTAAATTTAAACTCAAATTTGAATTATTTTACCTTGGCTACCTACCTGTAGATTAACAATTGTTTGTTTTTTTAAAATACTTGAATTTAGTTTTATTTTTAGTACGTTTTTTATATTTGCGTGATTATTAAGACTTTTACTGTTCAAGGGCAGCGATATTTGCTACTATAGTTTCCACTAAAAAAAAATCCCCAAAAAATTCGAGAAAATTTAAAATTATCCCTTTAAAATGAGACGGATCGAATTTATGAATATAACCAATCTTCTCTGGTATATTTAATTTTCTATACAATTTGTGACCCAGTGCAGCACATTTTTTTTCGGATGAATATTGACCGAGATTTTAGAATTTTGAAATTTTTAGCCTTCATATTTCATGAAACGACATATTTTAAGCTCAAATACAAAATATTGATTCAAACATATCTTTGCTATATGAGATACGTGCAAATACGTTGTGTGATGCAATCATTTAAGATTTTACGCCCTTGGATGGAAAAAAAAAAATTGTTTGGTCTATACTGCCAATATTAAACTACAATAATTCATTTAACAGTTAAGACGATATTGGTTAATGACCGAAATCGGATCAGGAGTGAGAAAAACTTCGAATATTCGAAATATCTTAGTTATTGTGAGTTAGATTGAAAAATGTCATAGAACCAATCTCATTGAATTATTGTAAGTTGAGTATTAAGGGAACTATTCGTAGTTTCTCGATTTCAGCCTTCACTAAACCTCCACTTCTGCTCATCTCAATTTTATTTAGAAATAAAGAGAATACATGGTATCGTGATCGTAGGAAAACTGTTTAGATTACGCATCCCCTGCGTGGTGTACTTTAGTTTACTTCCAATCACTCACAAATTTTGACTCCAGCGGCGAGCCCACTGATCTGTGCAACCCTTCGTATTAGCGGTTATACAGAGATATAGGTTACGGAGAAAAAAACGATGCAATAAAATAGGAAATAAGGGGAGGAAAAACATCTGTTTGCCCCAGATTCGCAGCAATGTATGCGCCCCCCCCCCATCTCTGGAAAATTCTCTGCCAATCCTTACGAACGTCGGCAATCTTGTTTGTATCAGCGTCCGAACGCTGGTTTTCGGGGGGACACGAGGCAATCTTCAGAAATTGGGCTCTCTCTCTCTCACTCTCTCTCTCTCTCTCTCTCTCTCTCTCTCTCTCTCTCTCTCTCTCTCTCTCGTAATTGGCTTGTTTTCTTCTTGTATTTGTGTTTCTTTCTGCGTCATTATATTCCCCAATCATTGTGTTATGAAGCTTAGAGGCACCGTTCCGCTAAAGCGAGAACTCATACAAAAATTAGGTTATTTCTTTTCTTTTTACTATTTCTAAACTTATCTAGAGTTTTTTTTATCTGATAGCAGAGATCTGGGAATCAGGTCTTATACTGGAATTCTTCCCAACAATTTGTTTATTTGGGCTCGAGGCCTTTCAGGGTCATTGGGGCAAAAGACAAAAAGGAAAAAAAAAATCAGGAAAAGGAAGATGTAGTCTTCGTACATTAAATATTTATTCTTAGCTGGTGTTACCTTATTACCCGATATTATGATGAGTTTTAGGAGATTTCCCTTAAGGGAAATCAGCTATTGAGGTCGTACTCATGACGGGAGTTTCGAAAAATTTCTTCAAATGTCTATCGATCCTACCCAGGAGAAGATGAAAATGAGATCCGTTCAAAATTGTATATATATTTGTCTGTTAACGCTCTAGCGGTCGCAATTTTTGTTTGATCGCTACGAAACTCGATATTTAACCGATTTATGTAAAAAGACAGATCAAGTTCGTTAATGGTTGAAATCGTACCAGAGGGAGGGGGGGTTTAGAGGGGGGATTTTCAAAAATTCGAAATATCTCCGTTATTATGCATCGGATCGAAAAATTGTATAGAACCAATCTTATTGCAAATTAAATTTACTATAAATATTCGTATATACACTTATTCTCTATCTTGAATATTAACCGAGATATTTGCATTTTTATGAAGTCTGTGGTCGGGTGTTGTTCGGACGTTGTCGTAAGTCTCGGCTCTGGCGGAAGCTTCTAACCTAACCTGTTGTTTCTCACCTTACCTTACATTCGTTACTTTGTGAGATTTATGCAAATACGTTCTGTTCATCCGCCCCCCCCCTTCTTTAGTTCTTGAACTACTAAAATTTGAGTTATTAAAATATAAATTATTCTTACAATTCAGAAGCCGTTTCAGTTGGAAGTTTATTAAAATTAACTGAAAGATTTCTCATTACCGTTTGTATTTACTTATGGTGGTGTTGTGTTACCAGTATGCAGATTTCTCTATTGCTAAACTTCACATAGGAAATCTGCTTAGCTTACGCAGCCCCGGCGTGACGCACCTTTTGGTTTCTATTCCATTTATTAAGAACTGAATATGCCACTGCTGTGGTGATACTAGTATTTAAAAACGAAGATTTAATCCAAGAAGACTTCATCCTTCTTATGCAGAAGTGTTGGACCCTGCCACATCGATCACTCAACATTATACTGGAAAAAGGAAAACCATTAAAATTGTAGTCCAAAAAAATAATATAATAAAATATAATTCTCTAAAAATATGTGTGTGTGTGTGTGTGTGTGTGTGTGTACCACGTATATATAAGAAAACCTCCAATAGGTTATAAATGTTTATTTCAGAGCTAGCTTTCGAACTAGCATCATCATCACCACTCTGTTAAAATGGAAGACACACCAATCTACGTTCTATAATAGATGACAGGACTCCTGACTTAAGGCGAACATTAGCTATAATATAAAGTAAGAAATTTTCAGAATTTCGAATGACAAGAAGACCATATACCACGCTTTTCCTTTTGGTATTCTGATCGATAAAAATTATTTTAAACTTCCGGTAATCCATTATGATTAAAAAATTATTAATTGTTCAATACGGTAAACAAAAAAAATGAAACAAAATAAACTGTAGCTAATGGAGAATTATTTAATATAAGGAAACAGAGTGCTAACGAAGAGAACTTGTTAAATCTAAGTTACCATGTTCTAAGTTACGTAAGAAGAAAAATTACGTTGTAGTTCTCTGCCAACGAACTCATTGAAGCCTTTCTTATTTTTCAATAGCAGCTACGAACTGGAACAAATTACACTTTATTAAAAACTAAATGCATTATACATATATGAAATGCAAAGATGTGCATCTCTGGAGAATGCTTTGTTAGGTTATTTTATATGAACCAATGTGATTTCATGAAATCTTGTTCATATGATGTTGCACTAAACTACTATCAGAATATCTCCGTAATATGGCTGGATGACAGAAGGACCAATTGATCAGGATCAATAAAAAGGCCTTGACCTCTGCTGTTGTTTTTAATTTTATGAAAAGTGCACTTTCAGAGCCAGAGCTCCATCGTCAGTGCCTGTTTATAGCAGTGAAGCCTGTGCAACAACCACCGGGCGAGACATCCCGATAATAGTTTTATAGAGTAAATATAAATGTTTTTTTTAGTGTACTGATTAATACAGATATGTTCACAAATAAGTATTTTGAGTCACTCCATTTAAAAAAAAAAAAACTATTATATTATACTTTCTCTCGTATAACCAAATAAAGCATTTTTTTTTTTTTTTTTTTTTTTTTTATAATAATCCTTTATTGAATAACAAGAATTTTTACAAGATAATTCATAGTGTTCCTTGTGACCACTGCAATTTACAAAAGGAAACATAAAATAAAAATTTCTATTTAAGTAGAGGATTGTTGAAATGCAATTGACTAATAGTAGGCAGTCATATTGCAACTTAGTGATAACAGTTATTTTAAATATTTACAAATTTAAGAAATCTTATGAGCTAATAATAATAACAAGTACAGACTTTCCTATGATTATTTAATATGATTAGAGGGATTAAGATAAAGGTGTTACATGTCTTTAGCCTAGCCTGTTGGGTATTGATTCAGTCAGTTTCTTGTGTTAGAGTAAGATGTGCTTCGTTCGTTTGTGCACGTACCTTGCAGTGCTTTCTTTGTTATAATTACCTATTTCATTGATGAGTGGGTTGTTTTCCCCCACCAAATGAAGCATAATATTGAAGTTTTACATATCAATGTACCATTTACAATAAAATGACCGTCACGCAGGGGATGCGTAAACTAAGCAGTTTTCCCACGCACTTTGTGGCGCGTTGGTGATCTCATCTTGCCATATATTCTCTATTTCTGAGACAAAAATCCGATTAGAGGAAGAGGAGGCTAGTGTGAAGGCTAAAACGTCCGTGACGCAGGGGCTGTGTAAACTAAGCAGATTTCCCATGTTAAGTTACACAGGTAACACAACACCACCGTGATTAAATACAAACGGTAATTATAAATCTTTCGGTTAATTAAAATAAATTCCCAACTGAAACGGCTTCTGAATTGTAAGAATAATTTATATTTTAATAACTCAAATTTTAGTTGTCCAAGAACTAAAGAAGGAGGGCAGGGGGGCGGATGAACAGAACGTATTTGCATAAAGCTCACAAAGTAACGAATGTAATGTAAGGTTAGCCTGTAAGTTAAGATTAGGCCTGAGCCGAGCCTTACGGAAACGGCAGACCTAATCCGAACTATACCCGGCCACAGACTTCATAAAAATGCAAATATCTTGGTTAGTATTTAAGATAGAGAATAAATGAATATAACAATATTTATAGTAAATTTTATTTTCAATAAGACTGGTTCTTTACAAGTTTTCGATCCGATGCATAATAACGGAGATATTTTGAATTTTCGAAAATACCTCCTCTAAACCCCCCCCCCCTCTAGTCCGATTTCAGCCATTAACGAACTTGATCTGTATTTTTACATAAAACGGTTGATTATCGAGTTTCGTAACGATAAAACAAAAATTGCGATCGCTAGAGCGTCAACAGAAATAAATAAATAAATATATATATATATATATATATATATATATATATATATTGTTACGTTTTTGTATTACCAAAACCAGTAATAAACGTTTTTAATAAGAGTTCTTTTGGATTGCAAAAAAAATACTCCCAAGTTTCACAGTTTTTATCACTGCAAAATTTATTTCACAATGCACAATAAACTTGGTGATTATTACTACTCACAGTATACACTGATAGCGTTACTGTTCTTCAATGAGTCACAGTCCAAAAATTCACTGAAATTCACAGAAAGACGGCACTGCACTGTCCTTTACTTCCCGGCACTGCACTGTCTTAAACACGGCACTAAACTGTTACTTACAGTCATGGCACAACCTTTTATTCTTCTAAAAACACTTTAACGCACTGCACTAAGTCGCACTGAAGCACTGATGTGAACATCGAGACAGGTGACAATAAAAACTGACTGCTCACGGCTGGCCCGAGCTTCTTTATATAGGTTGTCAACATACATCAAAGGGGAATTGTCTAGTTCATTCCAAGCTGGGCTAGACGAGCCTAGTATCGTCTCGACCAACCCTCCGTCGGTCTCTTTAATCTACATCACACTTTCCAAATACGCGACTCTCTCTCTGAAGGATTATTCATCTATTTAATTTTCGCAACAATATATATATATATATATATATATATATATATATATATATATATATATATATATAATTTTGAACGTACCTCATTTTCGTCATCTCCTGGGTAGGATCGATAGACATTTGAAGAAATATTTCGAAAATCGCGTCATGAGTACGATCTCAATAGCTGATTTCCCTCGAGGGAAATCTGCTAAAACGAGATTCCATGAATTCGCTTTATATTTGAGCTACGAGAAAATATTTTGGTAAACAATCGCAGTACATCAACAGTTTAACAACATTGGTTCTATAATAACCACTGACGTTAATAAATAATAATAATATAGCATCCGACTCATAATAAGGAAATATTCTGAATTTTCAATTTTCCCAACTTCGTCCTGGTGGGATCCCCACCGTTAATGAACTTGATCTATACTATATCTATACCTAAATAACAGAATTTTCTTAGGGTAAATCTGTTAAAATTACAAATAATGAAAATAAATACTAATTTAATATATTTTGTTACAGGTATGTGCTTCTGTTGTTTGTCTGGAAATTCGTTGCTATAATATGGTAAGCTTTTAAAAGTTATAAATACACAAATTTCATACAGAATGGAGCATGCAATTTTTCATTAGGATGATAATATTTCATGTAGATGTTTTACAATGCGCGTTATTGAGGCTAATAATGAAATTGCTATAGATGAGAGATTTTTTACTTATTCGTGGACTATATATAGTATGCATTTCTCTGCAATAGACATTTGAATCCTGGAAAATATTTAACGTGGAAATTTTATCTTGCTGAAATCGTCTATATATTCTTTGAGGGGTTGTGTTCACTTCATAGCAACCCAACCGGTTCTGATTATTTTTTTTTTTTTTTTTAGCAGATTTCCCTCAAGGGAAATCAGCTATTGAGGTTGTACTCATGACAGAATTTACGACATTTTTCTTCAAATGTCCATCGATCCTACCTAGTAGATGACGAAAATGAGGTCCGTTCAAAACTGTATATATATATATATATATATATATATATATATATATATATTTTTTTGTGTGTTACCGCTCTAGCGGTCGCAATTTTTGTTTGATCCTTACTAAACTTCATATTTAAGCGTTTTATGTAAAAAGAAAGATCAAGTTCGTTAACGGCTGAAATCGGACCAGTGGGAGGGGGGGTTTAGAGGGGAGGATTTTCGAAAATTCGAAATATCTCCGTTACTATACGTCGGATCGAAAGGTTGTACATAACCAATCTTAATACAAATTAAATTTACTATAAATATTGTTCTATACATTTATTCTGTATCTTGAATATTAACCGAGATATTTGCATTTGTATTCTGCGTGTGGTCAACAGTAGGCTATGTTCGGACTTTCCGCCGAGAGCTCTGGTGGCCGTTTCCATAACTATTCGTCCCTCGTGAATAGGTTTAGAGGTTAGGTTAACTGTTTTTTGGGGCTAGAAACTACTGGGTTATTACGCCCTAAATAATGTTTTGGGTTTAGAGGTTTCTTACTACTACAGTTGTTATTAGGCAGATTTCTCTATTGTAAAACTTCACGTGGAAAATCTGCTTAGTTTATGCAGCCCCTGTGTGACGGACTTTTTTTTTTATTTATTCGTTAATTTGCAGCAATATATAAATATTACAGGAAAAAAACATGTATGATTATACTAACAATTGACTTTATTATTGGCTAGGGGTGGGAAGTTGTCCATTGGCAATACCCACATTGGAATGAACGTTGGATTATACCGTATTAAAGTTACTTTTCACTACACAAGAAGATATCTTGCCCACTTACACTTCAGACGTCTTGAGTTTTCTGGAAAATGGGTAGATGAGAGAGGTTCAACTAAAGGATTAGGATGTGCGGGAAGGAGAGAGTGGAATTTCTGATGTCGGGATTTGGCGAGGTTACGGGCAAAAGGAGTGTTGAGACTGTTAAATTGGGCACCTAAAACGGGGAATAAGTAACTATGCGAAGTATTTTGGATAGGAGCGTTTGGGTTTTGTAGGATTTGAAGGTATAGTGGAACACCAAAGTTCAAGTCCGTTTGTCCATATTGGTCTGAGTACTGTTGTATAAATCAATCATTTGCAATGTAGTGATACTTTAAATCAGTGTACAAGTAGTCTTAGTAGAAGTCTGTACCGTCGAATCAATAGGTGTTAGCGGATTTCTCTTAAGGGAAATCACCTATGAGGTCGTACTCACAACGCAATTTTCGAAATTTTTCATCAAATGTCCATGGATCCTACATAGTAGCTGACGAAAATGAGGTCCGTTCAAAACTGTATGTATATATATATATATATATATATATATATATATATATATATATATATATAGATATATCTATCTATCTATCTATATATTTGTCTGTTACCTCTCTAGCGGTCGTAACTTTTGTTTGATCGTTACGAAACTCGATAGCTAGTCATTTTATGTAAAAAGAAAGATCATGTTCGTTAACGGCTGAAATCGGTCCTGTGGGAGGGGGGGTTTAGAGGGGAGGATTTTCGAAAAATCGAAATATCTCCGTTACTATACGTCGCATCGAAAAATTGTACAGAAACAATCTTATTGCAAATTAAATTTACTATAAATATTGTTTACACATTTATTCCCTATCTTGAATATTAACCGAGATATTGGCATTTTTATTAAATTTGGGCCGATAACGGATTTTTGAATTTCCCGCCAAAAGCTAGTTCGGCCCTTTGCCGTAACTGTTCGGCTCTCCTATGGAGATTTCTCTATTGTATAACTTCACGTGGGAAATCTGCTTAGTTTACGCAGCCCCTGCGTGACGGACTTTTTTTTAATGTGATGTGAGGTTTCCAAGTTAGTCGCTCGTCTGATGTGAGTTCTGGATACCTAATTTGTGATTTTTGTGGAAATAGTGCGCTATTGAGTGTAACTGGAGGGCAGTAGGAACGTCGGAGGGTAAATGTTACAAGGCTTGATGTGCTGCTGTTGACCTCGATCCTCCATTTAGTCAGCCATGATTCTAGCAGAGCTTGGTGTTCTTGTAGAGATGCGGATGCCATATTTGGGTCTGAGTTGGACGTCAAGATTGCAGTATCATCTGCATACCTGAGAAGGGAAGTTTCAGGATTCCCTGCCAGCTGGGGGAATAAGGGAGAGACTGAAGAACCAAATGAAACTTGAAAGTGTCTGTCGGAAAGGTATGATTTAAGGGTGAGGTAGTAGGTAAAATGGAGTGTATTTTTTAGTTTGAACCGTAAACCTTGATCCCAAATCTTCTCTAAAGCTTGGAAGACTCCAGAGCAGAAAAACTGCAATTATAATAAAATATAACTTTTCCATCTGATGATCTTATTTAAATTTCAAATAAAGTGTTTCATTATACAAAAGTGTAATGTTTACGTGACATAAGTAGGAGTGGGGGTTTACTGAAGGCTGAAAACTAAAAAATTCAAATATCTCAGTTAATATTGAAGCTAGAAAATAAATGTATGTAACAACATTTATACAACATTACTTTCCAATAAGATAGATTATATGCAATTTTTCGACCCGACTCATAATTTTCAGCCGTTAACACACTTGATATTCCGTTTAACATAAAACGATTCTTTTGAAAAAACTTTGTTGTCATTAATGGCTGTGTTTCTAGTGATGAGCTTTAAGTCTAATGCTGTCATTTAATAGTTAATTAGACATGTAGTCCATAAGTTTAATGTAATTGGTAATAACATAACTCTTCTTCTTAGTGTTTATCAATGAGTCGAAATGGCTTCTGTGATACCGGCGAGTAGGTGTAAATGCATATGGCCGAACCCCCCCCCCTTACCAAAAGAAAAAAAATTTAAAAGGAAAAAAAGATAAAAAAAAAGAGGGGGTTGGAAAAAATATATATATATAATGTTAAAAATAATGTAAAAAATATATACGTATATGCATATTAATATATAATAAAAGTCGGTCTAGCATGCGTGTGCCTGGGACTTCCCATGACTGGGGAACTCAAATACAGTATGAAGAGTGTTGGGCATTGATAACCATGAAGTTTTTTGCCCAAAACAAACAAACATAAAACTATTATAAGTATATCATGTTTGGTAACGATACTCGTATAACACAAACTGCGACTGCTAGAGCGGCAACAGACAAATATATATATAATTTTGAACGGAGCTTATTTTCGTCATCTTCAAGGTAGGATTAGTGGATATATGAAGATATATTTCAAAAATCGCGCCCTGAGTACAATAACTCATTTCCCTTAAGGGAAATCTGCTAATGTGGATTGGACCCTTTTTTGATTTTCACAGAAAGGTCTATAATTTCTGTTGTCATGATATGCTTCAATCCGACGCATTGGAACATGAAATGAAACCTTATTTAATTTAATAAGGGTACAAGGACGTTTGTGGGCGTTTACCAATTTTTTTTTATATTACTGTATGTAATTGAAGTACGATATGATTGGGTTTGTCTTGAGCGACATGAGTGTGGTTTGGTTTGAAGCCAAGGGGTCATATTGATCCCAAGATATTGATCTATAAAATATTAGATGGGGTTTCCTTATTTTCGGAGAGAGTGCTCCAAGGGGAGGGGGGTCGTATATTGGAGTCACCTGGGATTTCTTTGTAGATGCCGCCTCTGAGAGTATTTGTGGTCCTTCTAGATGGGGGAAGGAGGGTGAGTTCTCATATCCGGGGAAAAGTGGGGAGGGGGCGGGAATTCGGGGCCCAAACTCATCAGGGCCTATGAGAGGATGATACTCAAGGTCCCACACTAAACCTCCCCAGGATGAGGGGATTTAGTAAAAGGAGAACTGTGTTCGGCTAGTGCGGGGATATATATTTTCTTCGCCCCAAGGAAAAAGGGGGAAGGGGTTGATTCGTGTGTTCAATTTGGTTTTTAGGACGGAGTGCCCTTCTCGGGCGCGGAAAGGCCAGCCCGGGTGTAAAAACTCTTTGTTCGCCCCGGGTATGTAAAGTGCGCCAGAGTAGTTTACAGTCTTCTCGAGGTGTTTCGAGTTTTTAGAGGTCCTTCGTCAAGTCTAAAAGAGTGAAACTGACATTTCCACCTAGGAGGAATATAAAATATGTTTTAGGGTTCCGCTTTCCTTCCTCTAACTTCAGTATATACTATATTTGAATGTGATCTCATTTACGACTGATAAAAAAAAAATCAGATTATTTTTCATTAAAAGATTAGCCTAAAACTTTATTTAAATAAAAAAAAATGAATTCCGGCTGGATCAAGGACTACCTAATTTTCAAAATTTGGTCAATTCCACACTATTTCTTTTTTTAGGATGCATATGGAATTAGCATAACACGACAATTTTCTGCATATTCCCAATTAAGTAAGCAACACTAGTTGATTTCTATATGAAAGAATCGATACCTCAAATGAAATTAAAATTGGAGTGCAGGGTGCGGGGTGTTTTTCCCATCCCAGACTTTTATTATTAAAAGAATTATTTTCCTTAGAACATTTATTTATTAATTCTAGGTTTTCCTATTCTATTAAATATTATTCAAGGGTATTATATGTTTTTAACTATTTTTTATAAGAGTTGGTGAGGAATTTGAAACATTGCTCAATTCTTTACTCATGTTTTAGTACTGCTGGTATTATGCAGATGGGATTATGGAAGGGATGTATAATATTTTTAAACTAATTCAAATATTTATTATAACAGAGGGAAATTTAAATAGAGAGTAACTAAAAAGAAGAAGCATTAGGCATCCCTTAAAAATTATAATTGATATGAATTTTATATGAAATTAAATCCTTCTACAACTATTTATTTGTGAATATATTTTTTTTAATACTAAGGAACAAATATGATATTATTTTTTAACTTTAACGTAATTGAAAACCCGTGAATAATAAATTTATCCTTTAAATTTTGAAGTTGGAGATCAATTAAAATTTAGCAATTTAAAATAATTTAAGTGTTAAATACTCATTGTATTTCCAGTTATGGGAGTGTAAGAAAATTTGTAATCTCCTTTCAACGGGGTTTTCCGTTTTGACTCTCCCAGAATCCGTTTTGGAAGTATAATTGAAGTGTGATATTGAATAATAGTAATATTGAAATAAAAGTGTACATTGAAACAATAATTTTCATTATCCATATGTTAGTTATTATAGATAAAGAATTTAAAGTTCTGTTTCAGAAACATTTTAGTTCGCAATTTAAATAAGACTAATAGATTCTCTCAGTGTTTGCATGCATTATTAATATGAGTAATAATTACAAACCTGCCTCAATGATCTATTATTTTATTTTTATAAGTATACTGCCAACTATAATACTTCATAAATTCGCATAGGTAAATGTTTAGGATGTTGTTTAAGGAAAATGTGTATTAAATTTGATTGGTCGTTTATCATTTTGATTTTATAAATTTTAGCAGAGACCAAAAGTTACTGTATATTCGAATTAACCATTTTCATACGTACGTTCACAGCCAGGGCGTTTACGATGTGAAATATGCCTTCAAAAATGCTTTAATAAATTCACGCCAGCGGACTAAAAAATTGATTGAATTTGGAGGAAGATGACGTGAGAGAAAAAAAAAAAATTTCTCTAGCCCTCAAGGGAAAATGAGGCCTTTCTTTATCAGATAGAAGAAAGGTAACGAGATTTAAAAACTGTCTAAAAAGAGAAAATTCCTGATGAGCTCTAGCGTTATCAGCATAAGTCGAGAGAGAGAGAAGGCAGTTTTACGATGATGTATCTCTGATGACCTCTTTTTTATATCAGCATTTTTTTTTCTTACGATCCCAATATTTTCTTCCACTCTCGAACGGAGGAATACGATTTTTCAATTTATTTGGTTCATCAGAATTTTATTTTCGATTCTTCATATAAAATTCCTTCTAAAAAAAAAAAAAAAAAAAAAAAAAAAAAAAACCAGAATTATTTTTGGGTTTTATAAAATTTTAATATCAATGTCTGAAACTAATTTTGTTTAATGGTTGAATGAAAAAGGTATTAGTAATATTTAAATTTTTCAGTCATTCATATACTTGAAGGGAAAATATTTTAAAACCTAGAATTTCATTAGGATAATTTAAACGTCAATGAGTGAACAACCCCATTTCTTTGCCTACTTGCTAGTGTTGTAAAAATATTTTACTTGGCATAGTAAAGTAATACTTTTTTTTTCTAATCAACATTTATCTTGGAATAACTTTTCCATTTAAACAAAAGTAATACAACGCGCCGGACTGGCAGTTCTGTTGGCAATATTAGCCGTGCCTTAGCGGAATTTTTGACACAAAATATAATACAAACAATTTTTTTTTTTATTTAGTACCAAACATAGGTACATTAATAAAATAAGTAGATGATGGTTTTGAGGTTATAAAATGAGCATATATAACTCATATAAATATTTATTGAAGGATATTATAAAAATTAATAAATCTAGATTTACCTGTAATAATAATTAAGGACATTAGTTCCTGGCAAAACATTACCATTTTTTTTTTTAAATCTGTATGAATAGTAACATTTGTTAATAGAAATAAGTATCAGTGATGTATTTACAAATGCAAATAAGTATTATTTGGTGAGTTAGTTAATAACAAAATTAATGCCTTTTTAAATTTAGGTATTTTCCTTTTTTTTCATTTGAGGCCCACAGTCCCCCGTTAGCTCTGTGTTCAATGCCTGTCTGCCGACCTGGCCGGTCCTGCTCTGAAGTAATACTTACCAAAAGAGTAAAGCAAAACGATTTAAAAATTACAAAAACCAGGAGATAAACTTTAACCCAACAATGGACTACTGCAAAAATAAGGCCAAAATTGGATTGCGGTCCTTAACAGAACATATTGAGCAACCTGGATCATACTAAACTGATAATGCTCAAATATGTCAAACAGCGATAAATTAAATAAATGATATAATAATTTGTGTCTGTATAATCATATTTTAAATGTAATAAAAATCGGGCTAAATACTAGCTGCTTTAGGGCTAATAACCTAAAAAAACAACACTACTTTCTTATATATATATATATATATATATATATATATAATATTTAATGTGAATTTGGTTCATATTATTAACTGTTGGCTGATATGAAATGTAATTATATATATCCGCTTTCCTAAAAATATAAATAAATAAGTATGATTGACAGAGCATCTCATTCTTTAAGTTGGCAGGATTAATAAAAGTGTCTTAACCACTACAAATATTTATTACACTAAGAGCACTTTCAAAGTGCAAGGTTCCGTAATCAGAAATTGTTGACCGAACAAAAACAGGAAAAATGCTTATAATGCTCATAGTAAGGACAACATTTTACTCAAAGCTGACATTAATAAAAATATATAACAGGGATAAAAACAAAAATAAATTAGTAATAATATAAAATATTATATTTCATCCTTTTTGGAGGTTATGTATTTAATTTTTGTCCAATTTTCATTTAGTTTTATTGTTAAAAGTCTGGTTTAAAAACATAATGAGTCATTTAATGAGTTTTTTTCGCATTGTTAGTGCTATTTTTTGTATGTTAACTTTCTTTAGTAAATAATTGTAGAGGACAAGGCAGTTTGGTTGATCTGAGTCGATTGGTTCTACGACCAGAAACTCTAGAGGAATAATTGAATCGCCAAGCAAGTTGGTGACATCAAAATGTCAATGTTGGATTGAAGAGCATTTTTCCTTGACCGTTTGTGTCACCAGATGAGAGTCGGCCATGCTGTCCGAAAGGCTTAAAATATAAAAAAAAAATAAGAAAAAGGGGGATTGGAGACAGAAGAAGAGACTCGGGGAAAAAAAAGGTATTTATAAGCGGACTAAAGGCTTATCAAGGATGAATGTATACTAATGAGAGTGATAAGCAGGGCTGGACAGAATAGTAATGGATTATAAGATGAACTGGAAGCAAGATGGCACCTGGAGTTTCCGCATTCTTGTTGGGATTCTATCTCTCTCTGGCTGGAAGACCGTTATGGAGGGAGCAGATCCAGGTAGACAACCTACCTGAAGGCATCGCTGGTATCCTTCTTTACAATTGAACCCACCGCTGGAGAGATGAATCCACTCCCAAGCCTGAGACTGGAACGCTCATCCAATGGAAATCCTGGAAGTATATATACATATATAATATAAGATATAATGAAAAAAGTGTATATACTATTATCATTGTGTTGATGTTTTCTACCAGGTTACTGTAACCAGTGACTCTAGTGCAATATGTAAAGTAGTTTTTAAGTATATTTAGTCTTGGTAAGTAAAAATAGCATAAACACCTCCTGTTACATTCTAATTTAACAACAATGTGCGATATTATAACGTAGCGCCAGTATTTTACAGCCCTGAAGAAGAGAAAATAAAATTCTCGAAATATCGGCATAAACTAAGATTTTTTTACACCAACATTGACCAAACCTCCAAAAAAACAACAACACCATATATACTATTATTATATAGGACAAGTAAGAATATTGCCAGTATTAAAAAATGTACAATAATTATTAATAATTGGCCAATTATAATAGTATTAGTAAAAGTAATAGTAAATAGGTACAACAAAACTCGTGCTACTTGCACACACCTTTAAGTAAATATAAATGTATTTATAGATTTAGTTAAGCAATGATTGTATAGAAAATTAGTAAGTTTAATACCTTTAGGATATGACAAGAGCGGTATTTACAATATATTAGTTGATATTATTTAAGACATCGAGTAAAGCAGGGACTTGTAAACACCATTATACTACTATAAAGGGCATAATAACCTAGTTGTTGATTGCCCTAATATATTAATCATAGTCCTATTTATATAGTAGATTTCATTTTACTGACCATTTATTATTTATGAAATTTTTTTTAGCCGTAATGTCAGAAAATAGAAAAATTCCTTCAGATTGTCAGTTAATTTCATCCCTAACGCGTTTCGAGAGATTATTTGCACATAAATTAAAAAAAATCATAATAACATTGCTTAATACATTAACAATATTTAAATAATCAAAAATTGTTATTTCTACTCGCAGCCTTCACTAAAAGTTAAAATTAATCCTTATATTATACAAATGAAATATATTATATAATACAGCCGTCTATAACGCTGATCAAAAACCATATTTTATGTATAGTGGTTTAATATAGATACGGGGGATCAGGTTATCCTTTACAGTTAAGGCTTTTTTCTTAATGTCATGTGATAATACTAGTTTCGTGAGTTATTTTCTCATCTGGGTAATAGCAATTTATTTATTGAACTACCCTTTAAATAAAATCCTTAATCTCAACCCAGATAGAAAAAGATGGTAACCACTTGATAACCCAACCCAATGAGCCAATAACATTTAACATAACCTTCCTCTTACCTCGGTCAGTCATTGGAGCCCTTGTAATTATTTTATTATACATATATATATATTAATTGATTTAATTGTTTTAACTCAACGATTTTCTACAGTCGAAAAACTAACTTGGTATCCAACGTTCGGCTTAAAACTTAATTGTTTTTTTTAGGGAATTATTTGGTTTTCGCCCCTGTGATATACAATTCAAGTTCTTAGTAGACCTTGAAAACATTGTTAGAATAGTAAATGTTAATTGCATATAGAATCTGATTAAAAAATATTGCCCGTCTGCTGCAAGTTATTTTCTCTGCCCGCAAACCTGGATTCTTATGCTAATTCCACTACCTTTCTAAAAGGTTAACTAATGTCTACAATGAGAGTTATGAGTATTACTTTACTCAAGAGAGTTTTTTTAAAGTTTTTTTTTTTTCCTTTTCGTTTTGAGAATCAAATCAAGAAACGCGGGGCATGTTTTCGCTTGTAAATGCAATCATTAGCCAGAGCTGGTAGCTTGATTAAACCCCTCGGCTGACGGCTTGACTTTAAAAAGCCTTCTTTTAAAAGCTAATCCACTTTACCTGGAGGCGCTATCTCGTTCCTTCATTAGTACTCAAGGTGTGGGATGAGGCATCCTTCATTTCCTCACACAGGGTTATGTCACACCCGAGATGTTCGGGGGGTTCGTTTAGGATCCTCTAGGCTCGGGGAAATTAGTCTCAAGATTAGTGGTCAGATAAAAAAAGACCGACACGCATGCGCTGCGTATACTAAGCAGATTTTCCACGTGCTGTCTCGCTACCGATCACATCCCACCATAGTCTATTTCCAAATAAAAAGCCGATGAACAAAAGTGGTTAATAAATTCCTAATTAGTGATATCATTTACACAGAACGCATTTTCTTGTATTTCATCTACTAACAATCTGTTGTAAACAATATTGGGCATTTAAGCTTCAAAATATTTAATGCAGTAATTTTTTTTACGTTCTAAATGTTATATTTGCTTTCCTTAGCCCCTAGGGAAGGCTATTCTACCAGCGTTTTCAATTAAAATTTATTAGGTAGGTAGTGAATGGCAAAAATATGTGTGTGGCCTCACAGGCCGGAAGCGCCCGACGGAAGGTTAAGCAAGTAATAAGTCGTTTCATTATTCATTCACTTACAGTAAATGTACGACAACACTAAGAGAGTCTGGATTACTGAAGGATGAATATTTTAAAAATTCAATAATCTCAGTAAATATTCAAGTTAGCGAAAAATGTAATGAAAAGAGTGCAATATTTATAGAGTATAACATTTACAAAAAGTCCGTCACGCAGGGGCTGTGTAAACTAAGAAGATTTCCCACGTGAAGTTATACAGTAGAGAAATCTGCCCAATAACAACTGTAGTAGTAAGGAACCTCTAAACCTATTCACAAGGGACGAATAATTACGGACACGGCGGCCAGAGCTCTCGGCGGAAGGTCCGGAACAGCCGAGTCCTGCCGACCACACACACAATACAAATGCAAATATCTCGGTTAATATTCAAGATACAGAATAAATGCATAGAACAATATTTATAGTAAATTTAATTTGCAATAAGATTGATTATATAAATAAATATCTGACTATAAATTTTTCGATCCGACGCATAATAACGGATATATTTTGAATTTTCGAAAATCTCCCCTCTAAACCCCCTTCCCTCTGGTCCGATTTCAGCCATTAACGAACTTGATCTTCCTTTTTACATAAAACGATTGAATTCCGAGTTTGGTAACCATCAAACAAAAATTGCGACCGCTAGAGCGTTAACAGACAAATATATATATATATATATATATATATATATATATATATATATATATATATATTTTGAACGGACCTCATTTTCGTCATAGCCTGGGTAGGATCGATGGACATTTGAAGAAATTTTTCGAAACTCGCGTCATGAGTACGACTTCAATAGCTGATTTCCCTTAAGGGAAATCTGCTAAAAAAATGGTTAGATATGATTTCACAGTCTCACTCATAATAAGGGATATATTTTGATTTTTTCATCTTCTCCAACTCTAAACCCCTCATATCTCCAAACAGATTTCACCGTCAGTCGTTTACATTTAAATATCGCGATTGGTGACGATCAAACAAAAATTGCAACCGCTAGAGCCGTAACAGATGTATATATTTGTATAGATTTGAACGGACTTCATTTTAGTAATCCGCAAGGTAAGATCGATGGATATTTTTCGGACGTTTTTCGAAAATTGAGTTGTGAGAACAACCTCGATAGCAATCTGCTCAAATGAGTCTATCGTTATTCCATGGGCATTTTTCATTACTTCTTTCTAAGATAATTTAAATACAACGGTATTGGATTTCTACCTACTAATCGCTACTCCAAATCGGGGCTTTGTTAGTAAAGTACCACACCAGACGTGTAGGGAAGGAGGGTTAAAGTATTGGTGGGTAGAAGAAAATTTGTTTTAATGTTATGTAAATTAATAATAAATTATACAAAAACGGTGTACTCGACACATCAATAAATAAAAGTCCGTCACACAAGAGCTTCATAAACTAAACAGACTTACCCTTAAGGAAATGGAACAGTGGTGATCTCATCTCGCCTTCTATTTACTACTTTTAAGCTAAAATCCTTTGAGTACATGCGAGGGTTTACTGAAGGCTGAAAACAAGAAAGTACGAATGACTCGCTTAATGTTTTGTTAGAACAACAATTTTAGAGCATCTGTAGTATAAACAGATTGGTTATCCATCCGATTTCAGCCATTAACGATTATTATCTGTAGAGTTATAAATATAATATTAGATGTATAATAAAGTAATAACACCAAAATTAGCTTATGCTCTGAATTTAAATGAATGGCATTAACATACAACAAATTAAGTAGAAACAGTGATTGAAACCGCACAATTTTACCAATAATTTACAGTACGAAGCAAAACGCTACGTATAACCTACTTACGTCACTATATTAGAGAAGTAGCGAGAGCCTTGGCTTAGCGATAACTGCATCCACCAACAATAACGGCATGGGCGCAGCGTTTCGGACGTCGAATACCGTTCTTCAGGCAAGGTTAATCCCCTACGTGCCGACATTACAGATAAGAGACCCTCTCCTCCCATTCATTCACGAGACAAAGCCGGCCCATGAATGAACGCTCGCCCGTCTACTACGAACATTAAACACTTTAATGGCGGTAATAAAATTGTAGTAAAGTGAGTCGCCGCCGCCTCGGATCCCCATCATTTTTACCCTCTATTTCACAAGGCTTTTAGATAAAAACACACAGACACAGTCACAAACACAAGGCCGTGTTCTCTCACAGTCACACAAACACACAGGTAGAACATAAATTCCCCCTTTTCACACCTACAGTTACATTTAATTGCACATCCCCTACAGTTTCCAAAGATCTCTTTTACTTTTCTCCTAACAATTACCTGCAACACAATCGTTTTTTTTTTTAACTTAAATTAAAATCTCACACGCATAAATATTTCTGCTACAATATGAAAGACAGAATTATATTGATATATAATTTACAAAGCGATAAACTACCCAATTAAATGTATTTCCTAGAAATTCTGATACTGATTTTGTAATACTACTTCAAATCTTACTTTTTTTAGCGGATTCTCCTTACTCGTGACGCAATTTTCGAAACATTTCCTCAAATGCCCATCGATCCTGTCTTGTATTTGAAGAAAATGAGGTTCGTCCAAAATTATATATAATGTCTGTTGTCACGCTATCGGTCACAATTTTTGTGATATACCAAGTTCGATATTATATTACGTAAAACGCAATACTAAAGATGAAATTCGTTAACGGCTGATGTTTGACTGATAGGAGCACCTTCTACACGCCATTTACATAGAAATAGGTAATATGATATTAAAAGTGTGTTATAGCAGCACGAGGGGAAATCTGCTTAGTTTATGCAGCCCTTAACAGCCTTTTTAAGGCACATGTTAATCATGTAAGTTAATTCCCAGTCTCATCTTTTCGTTTTCGCAAGTGCACTTGGGGTGAGTTTAGTCAGATATTTAGCCGGTAGTTATCCCTTATCAACTAGCCGTAGTCACATAAGGTGTATTTTCATGAATAACAAGTTTAGCAGATTTCCTTTTAGAGGAATCAACTATTGTAATCATCACAATTTCTTCAAATGTCTATCTATCCTACCCAATATGTGTTACAAAAAGACCATTCTAAATTTATATATATATATATATATATATATATATATATACTTTTGTGTTGTCTCTCTAGTGGTAGCAATTCTGATTGATCCTGGTCAAATTGGGTATATAAGCATTCATAAAAAAACTATTTAATTTTTCTTGATCGCATGAGTAGGAAAGGGCTTTAACTGGAGATTGAAAACTCAAAATAGTATAATTCCGTTAACGTTATAGTTATCGTAATTACAGAATATTATTTGGGCATACCATTGATTAAAAGACCATTTCTTTATAATCCTGTTAAGAGTTTCGGGCCTCCCAACAGCTTTAAATTTGATTTAAATTAAATAAACCACTAAAACGTCTGTAATAATTAGCATATTTAACATGTAACATATGTAACATATAACATATTTAACATATAACATATTCAACATATAACATATTCAACATATAACATATTTAACATATAACATATAATTATTATATTTACGTAAGTATGCTCATTTCTGCAAATATTTTCAGTATTGCCCTACATTATAATTTTTTGAAAATGTTGTTATGTTTCAAGTATTGTAATCCGCGGTCTATATACGGGCTACAGTCATTTATTAATTCGAAAAACTTAAAACTGCGCTATTGTTAATTTAATTATTTGAACTGAAATTCTAACAAGTATTTCCTTTTTTTAAACAGTTTTATTTTGTGTTGAAATTTTTGCAATTTATATTATTAAGATAATTTGTTAATAGCAAAAACACTTTATGTATCGGGCTAAAGGATGCAAGGGACGATATGGGAAATGAAATCTGTAAAATAAAACAGTCAAATGTATAGGAATATATGCAAATATTTTACTTTGTAATATATTATATTAACTTATATGATAGTAAGAATCTTTTTTTTTTTTTTTGGTACTTATAGATTTAAGCGATGTAGAGCCTTTGAAAGCGCTAAACATGTTGATGGTTGTCATTCGTATAAAGATAGCGAACATGTATAAATAAAAAAATGTTAATTTATAAATTTAACAATCTATTTTTAGCATCTATTAAGTAGGATCAATGAAAACTTGAAGAATGGGTTAGAAAATCTTGTCAGAATTACATCATCAATAGCAGATTTCGTTTAAGAGCAAGTTATAATTTTTTTCAATGTATATTATAGACAAAATTTACTCTTTAAATCGATTGTTTCTATTTCTGGTTTATACAGTATTATAAACATGCCTTCAGTATAAGGTATAAAAAAAATAACAAATGGTAAATTCCTGTGGATAAAAAGAAGAAAAATATGAGGATGAAAGAAAGCACAAGGAGAGAGAGAAAGAGAAGAGCTGGTCGGCGTTCGATTGGTGACATTTGATTGGCTCGCTGGAAGAGGGTTATTTCCAGGACTTGTATAGAAGATACGTGACAGAAATACTCGAGAACTAGGGGCTCACTGGAGCTGGAGTTACACATCTACCTCGATAATATTTTAGTAGCTCTCTCTCTCTCTCTCTCTCTCTCTCTCTCTCTCTCTCTCTCTCTCTCTCTCTCACGACCGCTTTCGTTTCGTGTGAATAAGTGACACGACTTCTGCAGACAGTTTTTTTTTTCCTTGGTCGCAGCCCAGAAAAAATGCCCCCGACCCTTGCCAAAACGCCTCTGACCCTTGTGAAAATTTTACCCTGCGACGTCGGCTCAAATGTTTCCCATTATAAAATATTAGTGAACACGAAATTTGTCCTGGACAAGGTAAAACTCCCATGGCTGGGTGCATATTTTGACGCACACTTCATGTGCAACCATTATCTATGAATCGAAAAATAGTAGCATATGTTTGTACTGAATTCCTCAGTTTTTAAATGCGAAACGGATTATTTAATTAATGGATAACATAAATTTTAGAGAATGTTCAAAAATTGTAGAAGAAGTGCTCCAGTGTTGAATGAAATACCGCCTTTAGCATAGATCATTGTCTGAATTCTGACGTAATATACTGGCATGTAACTAACTAGCTTGGAATAAAACGCATAACGTAGATGTCCTTATTCTTAAAATGCAATGATTTAATTTGATGGTTTGCCGAAGGTAGAAAACTTGAAAAATGGAAATATCTCTATTAATTCTCAAGGCAGCGAAAAAGTGCATAGCTCAGTAGTTATAGGAAATTCTTAAGACCAATTATATTCAATTTTCCAATCCAATTCTTAATATAATGAAATTATCAATTTTTAATTCCTCAGTCTGATTTCAGGCATTAACGAACTTGATCATTAGTTTTACAACAAGCACTAAGGATAAATCCTAAGTTAGGAGGGGGGGGGGTTGTAAAAACCAAAAACGATAATTCAGAATTTCTTTTGGTTTGATTGAATAGTCTTACAAGACTTGTTTTGATTATTATATTGACGAAAAGTAAACAAATAAAATAAAAGTGTTTTATAGATATTTGCTGTGTCTCTTAATGGAAAATAAATTACAAATATTATTCCCTAACTTGAATGAACAATATTTTTGTCACCTATGGGAATCAAAATAAATATTTTTACACCATATGATAGGTTGAGGAAATCGGCCACAAACTTATTTTACAAAATTAAAAGACACATTTAAAATATACGTACATTATTCCAAACATTCAACTTTTTAAAAGCCATTTGTTACTAATTAAAATTGTATTTATTAAGATTCACTTTGAGCTACTAAGGGAAATTGAGATTGGTAATCAACAGGTTACCTGTATTTTCAAGCTTAGGTAGGACTGTGGATTTTATTTACAAAATAAATCCATATTGCTCAGGTGAGAATCGAAATCACGAATCTAGGTTTACCGAGTGAGATTCAGGCTATGACTTAATTGCCTCCAACCTGTGCCCCCTTATGACGAAGTTGTATTACAGATAAATTTGATACATTTGCCAACTATTGACGCACAATTAATTATTTTACTTGATATCATAAAAACCGTAGTTAAAAGTGGAAATTGCATATTTCTAAAATGAGTTCACTAAAACGACACAGGCTGTTAGAGATAACTCAGAAAAGCACAGACACTCAAGACAGTATAACGCCAAGTAGCTCATATCTTTTGATTAATGTCTACTAACATTGTAAATACTGCAATAAAGTTAACTCAGTCAGAAACTCTTCCGGGTGACATCTCGTTCATTTTCGTCAGCTCACTCCACTTCCTGAGCTACTTCACAACAACTAAACCATTTTCTGAAATCCGTTGGTCATTTCAGTGATGAGTTTAGACTCAAAACTCATCTCAAATAAATCTTATGCAAATCGAACTCGAGTTCATTACGCTTCCAGATCTGAAACGATTTCATATTTGGTATTCATTCCGGCATCGGAAAGGTATTGGCTGTTAGGACATCAACTATGAAAAACTGTTTCGTCTGCAAAATGGCTGAATAGAAACAGAAACTGCAAAAAAAAAAATAAATAAATAAAAAAACCGACAGACATTCTAAACCAGTCCTAATATTATTTTAAGCCCATAAATATGTGAATATAAATATTCTTCATTTCAGTAGCAGTAGGTGTACTTCGTTCAATTTGTTTACTCGCCAAGGGATTAAGGGAAAAAAAAATTGTTATATATATTTTTTGACTTGATTTATGCAAAAAACCTTGCGACTCCTTATCTTGGGGATTACAGAATGTAAATAACCTTCATATTCATATATGTTTATACAGAGATATTTTAAAATATGCAAAGGTCAACTAATAAATCTTAGGAGAGAGAGCCTTATGCAAATAAACTCAGAGAATTTTAATTTAAACAAAAAATAAAATTAGTGTTAAGCTTATTAACGTTTTTTGAGTATCTAAAGTTACTATTAATTCATATATATAAACAAATACATATATCAATAAAACAATTTCACTAATCTGGAATGCTGCAATTTCCAAAATCCTAGACCTGGTCTTTGCGTTGAACTAAATTTGTTATCAATACTATTTTAAATTCAGATCAATCTTCTACCCATCATTCCCGGATTATCTATGGAACTTTCGAAGACTATGCAAATCCTGAATATTGGTAAAAATGTAGGTAAATAAAAAAGATGGGACTTCAAAAATTGGAAGTATTAAACATTTTTAATTCAGTCGCCCATTATCAAATACTTCATACGGTCGGTATAGGCTGTTAATGCGTCTAAAAAATATGGCCAACTCATTACTGAGCAATTACATTTATTAATATTTTAATTTTGAATAAGAAATTTAACAAATTCTATATTATAAGAAAATAAGTGAAATCTAAAATACTTTCATTATAACAATTTAAATATATTTTTTTCTAGTTTAACAGATTTCTACTCAATAAAAGTAAATATTAATTATTTTGTACCTTTAGAATTTCGATTTGTATGCTTCGAATTAAAAATACAACACATATAGTATTTATTCTACCATCGAATGTCGACAATTTTCAAAATAGAACTTTTTTGGGCTATCTATTCTTTGACTTTTAAGCATACGTTTAATTTGACGATGTAGAAATTTTAGATAATGACAAAAACGTAATCAAGAGGAAGATAAAAGAATATTACCGCATTATTAAAAACAAACAACATTTTGTGTACAAGAAAACTTATAAAAGGGATATTATTTAATATTTTCCTAAATGGATGATATGAAACATTTCTAGCATTTCTCTTTATAATACGTGTAACAAAAATTTCCTTGGTTCCCAAAACATCATCTGAGACATGACTTGCTTTAGAAAAATGTTTTTCATTTACTTGCAAATCGCTGCCAAAATTGTCTGTTCTGAATATATATATCCCCAGGTTTACAACACAATCTACCTTTGCTTAGGTTATCAAATCATTCTTATTCCATCACCGTTTACGACAAGATCACGAAGATTTTTTTTTTTTTGGTTATCTGCCAATATGTCCTGGAACAATGTTATATATTTAAAAAATATACATGAATAATAGAAGACGATTAAATGGGCTTTAATTATAGCATTTTTTTAGTACGTTAGGGGCTCAGGTTAGCCATGCGAGTTAAAGCGTTAGCCTTAGACTCACATGGTAAACCTAGAGTGGCGAGTTCGATTCCCGCCTGGGCAATAGGAATTTATTTAGTGACGAACTCATTAAATAAAATCCTTAGTCCCACCCTGGCTAGAAAAGGGTGGTAACCTGTAGATAACCCGTCCCAATTAGCCTTAGTTTCAAAAAGTGGACGTTAATAAATAATTTAATTTAATTTATAAATAAAATCCGTAGTTCCACCCAGGTACTATAAACAGATGACTATAAATAACCTATACCAAGTTACACATGTGTGTGATAATACATACGTGAATTTTAACATATTATTAATTTACTAATGACCTTTACTAGGTTTTATTTGAAAATATGGATTTCATTGTTGATGTTAGTTACATTCCAGATTTACTTTTCCAGATGAGTCAGATTGTCAGTTGGTTTAGGAAAAAAATTGTCTTGATATTTAAGAATCCATATATTTAAATGTTTTATGACTACCGATGCATTTCTCTAATTATTTTTTACTCGGTATATATTGTCAGCACACATTTTGTGCATTTGCGGCTTATAAGTTACTAAAAGATTTTAAAATAATTTATTCTCAATTGAAAAACAAATGTATAAAACAAGCCCTTTTTTCAGCAATTCATAATCGTAATATTCAAAACTTATAATAATATTGGCCTAGTAGTAATTCTAAAACTGAACAAGGGTGTATTTTTCAGTAGCTCTTACAGAAACCAATTTTCTTTCATTATTCCGTTAAACAAATTTCCTGAGAATAAATTACCATTAAAAATAAAAAGTTTTGTTAGTCTTTCTCTCAGCGAAAGGCCCCTAAGCCTTGATAATCCTGAGGAAATATGTAAGGTGTAAGCTTAAGGTGTACGCGGGATAAAGTAAGTCTACGACTTCAAACAAACTTAATGCCTCGCTCTAAAGACCGGGTCTTAGCGAGGCTACGCATATGCCATGTTTTGCTACCTTTTCATACTTTTTTAGTATAACATTTTCTTTTCTCTAAGTTTATGAAATCCGAGGCCGAAAGTGTGATGAGACTTGTGAGTTAATGCTCCTTAAAAAGGAAAACTACCGCGGCTCTTAAAGCGCAAAAGGTTTATTCATTTCTTCCCGGGGTTTTCGTTCCCGCCATATATGCATCATACTTTTAAGCTACATTTTTTCTTCTTTTTTTTTACGCGTTGCTCTCTTGTGTGCTTTTAGTAAACTGCGTTATCCTTTGTATGAACAACATTTTTACAACTATGCATACATATTTGACGATGAGTTGGATTTAGAGCTCTGATGGGGACAAAAAGAAAACTAAAATTTCTTCATTATAATCAGTTTTTTTTTTTTTTTTTTTTTTAAATTAAAGTAAAATGTCGAGGATTTTTTTTTAATGAGAATCCCTGAGCTTTCATGGTTACATTTTCAAAATACATCCTTCATGGACGATTTCATTGTTGCCTTATATTCTTATATATTTTGACAACTTCGTAGTAGATATACATTTACTAACTTCTTCGAATTAAAAATGTCCACATGAAAATCATCATGATCTAAAGGCTACGCCTTGTAGTTTTCAACCATTGTGTTCTTTCAGAAGCTGCTATTTTCATATTACTACGCCCACCGTAATTCATAAGACTTTAAATATCCATATAATATAATTTTCTAGGTCTCCCTCTTCCCTTCTACCGAAAGACCTTACCTTCAAGAATATTTCTGATGAAATAGTTGCGTATTAAAAAATGCACAAGAAGTTTCTCTAATTTTTATTGAAGATAGGAAAATATAAATATTACTAAAAAAAAAATTCAGTATCTTGACATCCAATCTTTTCTTTCTACAATCTTATTGGCTAAGGAGAGCAAAAAAAAAATAGCCGCATTTAAAATAACGAAATCACCGATCGTTCTCAGGTTTGTCATAAATGAAACCCTCTGTCTATTTATGGGTTAGGTTAATTAAATTAACACTCTATTATTTTCATTTAAACTTTTTGTCAGCTACAAAATCTGGTCATGTTTTCTGCGTATAGAATCCTGGAGAGTCAGAGTGCTTAAACATCCCGAAAGAGTTATCAAATCAAATCATTTCTGAGTCACCGCAACATACTTCGCAAAAGCCGACAGTAACACACTGTCTGGTAGTGAACTATTGTACATGAAAATCGTATGATATGGAGAACAAATTAGTACCTATTTGTATGCTCACAATAACCCACTGTGCCATAATCCTCTCCCAATTATGTATATATATATAGATATATATATTTGGACAAATAAAATTCAAGAAGCATATTTTAGCAGATCAGTTATTGAGGTTGTACTCATGACGGGATTTTCAAAATTTTTCTTCAAATGTCCATCGATCCTACCCAGGAGATGACGAAAATGAGGTCCATTCAAAACTATATATATATATATATATATATATATATATATATATATATATATATGTCTTTTACCGCTCTATCGGTCGCAATTATTATTTAACCGTTACCAAACTCGATATTTAGTCGTTTTATGTAAAAAGAAGGATCAAGTTCGTTAACGGCTGAAATCGGACCATCGGGAGGGGAGGGGGTTTAGAGGGGAGGTTTTTTGAAAATTCGAAATATCTCCGTTACCATACGTCGATTCAAAAAATTGTATAGGACCAATCTTATTGCAAATTAAATTTACTATAAATATTGTTTGATACATGTATTCTCTATCTTGAATACTAACCGTGATATTTGTATTTTTATTAAATGTGGGCCGATCCCGCCAAAAGCTAGTTCGGCCGTAACTGTTAGGCTCTCGTATAAAGATTTGTCTATTGTATAGCTTCACGTGGGAAATCTGCTTAGTTTACGTAGCCCCTGCGTGAAGGACTTTTAAATGCACCCACAGTCGAACAGCTTACTCAAGATGTTGTTCATAAAGTCAATTGGCCTATTTTATACTACAAATTTTGAATATTTTATATAAATGTCTATGTCCTAGATTTGAAGTTTCCTCTTCAAATAATACCGATGTATAGAAAAAGGAGTCTGCACACCCAGCAAGTCTTACAACTGCGTCTAGGACTTCTAGGTAACATATAAGAAAAAAATGTTCCATAAGAATTTTATTGAACAAACTCTGTTGTTATTGAACAAGTTAATTGTTAACACCCCAAGTTAGGAATAGTACCATTTTTTTTGTTTAACATTAGTATTACCCTAGCAGGTAGAAGCGCTGGTTGACTTCCTTGTTGCAATCCTTTGACAATGCCCTTTGCCGACCTAGGTACAGAGTAAAGTGACCTCCTATTACCTGTGAGATGCTAATAGCTCCAAGAAGGACACTCAAGAGCCATGTGCTTAAAGGGTTTCTACAATAGACCTTGTTTTTGCCTGACCCGTCATAAAAGTCCTTTCTCCCTGCATTTGCTTCCTGGTCCCTTTGGCCCGAGTGACTTTTGAATAGGAGACAAAAAGGCCAGTGCACCGTTAGGTCACTTTGCCTCAAAAAGGGGGCATTGCGACAAATAGGGCCTTTTTTTTTTTGTTTTCTGTACCTCTTCCGTGTCTGTTACCGAGAATTCTGTAATGGGAGGTCCAGTGTTTGAGAACACAACACCCTACTCTCGTCACGTAGCGAGGGTCATTCCCACCAAAAACGATGTGAAACCCCATCGCCTACTTGAAGAAACAATTTCTCAGGATATCCTGAACAAGACAAACCATCCTGCTTAAAAACAATGATCCTTGACTTTTTTCCAATTCATTACACTATGAGTGACAGTTAATCCACGAATGTAAAAGACAAATACTAGACATTTAAATTATTATTACTTATCTTTATAATAATTACCCACAGCGGATAATTTACTTTATACTATGTACTAGAACTCCCGGGCCCGAATGGTGGAAATTGGTAGGTGATAGGACTGAAAACTAGATGACATTGAATTGAAAAATAGTTTGAGATCACCGCGAACCACATTTTCCAGTAATTTTTGTCATCCAGGAAAGAGCAGACCATTAACCCTAGGGAATTCACAGTTCCTTCAAAGGATTAGTCACAAATAATTTTGTTAAAACTAGAAGTTAGTAAAATAAACCAATTGTATAAAAAATAAATTATTATAAAATAGTGAAAATTTTATTATAAGAAAAAACATAATCTAATTATTGTGCTTATTATGAGTAGTATTATTATTTTATTTTAATATTATTATGGAATATTGGAATATATTGTTATTTAATTTATTATCTATCGCACAACAAAGGCTTATTATGTTATATTTTATTCTATTCTATACTAGCAAGTGCGGATAACGGTCAATTTATACATAATTTAAATTTGAACTTGAAAAAAAAAAATTAAGGAGAATACTTATATATTTATTATTATTATTTATTAACGTCCACTTTTTGCAAATTAGCTAATTTGGACGGGTTATCTACAGGTTACCACCCTTTTCTAGCCAGAGTGGGATTTTAGGACGTTATTTAATGAACTTCGTCACTAAATAATTTCCTTTGCCCAGGCAAGAATCGAACTCGCCACTCTAGGTTTACCATGTGAGATGAAGGTCAACGCTTTAACTCGCATGGTTAACCTGAGTTAAAGCTAACCTTATATATTTAATGAGTAAGAAAACAATCAATTTATAAAAATTAATTAAGAAACATATAAACTTCTTCCGCCCTATTTATGGTGTTCATTTCGATGACACAGCCTATTTACAGGCTTTATTATGAAAAGCTTATTTATTTTTATCTATTCACTCTCTAAAAAGAAAACATAAATAGAAACATAACATAAATGCGTGTTGTTAAATTGCATATTCGATTAAAATGTAGAGCAGAAGAGGGGATGAACGTAGGTCGATCAGGGGAAAATGTAAACCACTCCGTTATCTTTGGAGTTAGAGAAAAATGTTATTATAATTCCAATCCTCTTTTGCAACAAGATTGAAGTATAATAATTTTTGATATTAAAGTCTTATCACTTTTCCGCTTCTTAAAGCCCCCAATTTATCTTCGTCCTGTTCTCCCTTCAACAAACTTTTAAATGAAGCTTTAAATATAGTATTTAGAAAAATTGCTATTGCTTGGTAGGATTTATATATATATATATATATTCTAGGTAAATCTTAAAAACGAGGCACACCGGGGGAAGTAAGTAGCTTCAAAGAAACTCCGCTCTTGGTATAATGTTACCAGTTCTATTTAAATTCCTGAATTGTAATACACCAATTTAATAAATCTTATGATTTCCTATCTTCAAATCATATTTCATCATGGCCGTTTGAAAAATAATTTTTTTCCTTATGGTTTCAAGCGATGTAATAATTTCATTCAAAATGCCCAGATCAACAAGTTTGATTGTATGCTCTAGAACTGGATATCGAATAAATTATTCTGCAATAAAAAATAAACACTAATACAGCCAATATTTTAAAATGCAATATAGTTGACTAGCAAGATGTTTCAGCAGCCATTTCCCGCATTCAGAAATAAGAAATCGATCGTTTATTGAAAACAAATGATCGGTTTGCATTTTATTTACAATTTCATTAAAATTCATCCTGTTTCCCACTTTGTCATAGGAATAAACATGGATGTATTATTAATTTACCGTTGTGCTTTTAGGGATGTCAGTAAACTTTCAGTATCCCTGAATGACAGAGTTCAGGAAAAGTTATGACAATGGCGCAATTATTTGTTTTCAAAAATCAGCTTTATTCATCTGAATACTGCACTGAATGTGAGTTTGTTTGAAAATATGTACAAAATTAATCTTTTAACGCTTTCGTTGTAACAATTTTTATTTGATTATTATGAAACTCAAATACAGCTCAAACATTTCACTCAAACGGAATGACCATCAAGTATATTAGTGGCTGAAATAGGACCAGGTGTGCTGGGTTAAGCAAGAGGTCAAATATAAAACTATGAATACTATTTTTTATTGAACTTGGCATCAAAAAGTTCCATTTAATAAATCTTGGGAATAAAGTGAGGTTCTACAGCTAATTTACAACACAAACTTCTCTATCTCCGATGTCATTATTATTCATAGCTGTATTTCTTTTTTTAAATTCAGAATTTGATAAAGACCCAGTTATTAACTAAGTTTAATATTGTGCACATTTAATAGGTATAACATTATTTAATGTTTTATTTATAGTAAATGGAAGCAGGAGCATACACAAATTGTAAAAATGAAATACATCACTGTACACTGTATTAAATTTACTTATTTGGAATCAAAATTAGTCAATTTCTTATTAATGAAAATGGTCCCTCTGAGAGCATAGTCCGGGAACAAAATTATATTACAATGTCATAAGCATAAACGGTTAAACACCATGTCCTTGTTCGTTAACGATTTAACTTTTGATGAATGTCAAAATGTGGTTCTAGACACGCAAGAACAACACGCAACAGCAAGTTTCACGGATCCGCTAGGGGTAAATAAAAAATGCGCATGGCTTTATTACTCAAATAGTTTTGATTTGTTTATTTATGGACAGCACATCAAAGGCTCGTTGAAATGTCAAAAATTATACAATTTCAAATAACAAAAGTAAAAGTTATGAAAAAACATTTTATTAATGAAAATAGTACTAAATTAAAAAATAAGTAGTGATGAGCAAAGTTCTGAATGATTAATATGAGTTTAATGTGGTAGTATCTTTCTTTAGGGTAGCTATTGCATATTTAAACATGTCCATACACACCCACTTGTAAGGGTCAATTAATGCATGTAATTTGAAATCTAGTTGAACACCACAGAAATAACTTGTATATTTGGGAAAAATTATAAATTAAGTCATAATAATTTTTAATGTTTATTGACTAAAACATTTCTAAGTGTTATATTGGTTTCAGTTAACTTACGAAGGTTTGAAAGGGATGACTTTTATTATATTTTAATAGAAGAAGTACGGACATGAGAAAGCCTTAGATATTTAAGAAATATTTTCCATACTATATAAATAAAGTAGAATATTAAGGATTACATGATGTTATACATATACTATTATCAACAGAGATAATACCAATCACCTTTGATGTGGGGATTAAAAAAAAAATAAATAAAATAAAATAAATTGCAACTTCAAAAAGTACACGCCAGAGTATGAATAATTTTTGGAGGAAACATACTTTACTTAAAAGTTAACTATTCTTCATAATCCATGTGGATTTTGTACTAAAAATGTTAATTTACATTCGTAAAAATACAGTAATTGTACGCATTGTTAAACTTATGCTGTTTCTGTAATTCTATTTCATCTTGTTTTTCAAGGTTTGGTAATGGATTTGTCAAACCCATTTGTAACCAAAGTATACTGTGCACTGATTGATTCTTATTTTCCTTTTGAGAAGGGGAAAATTTTCAATTTCATTTCATTGAGGCACAAAACTTCGGGATACTTTCCGTTGTCCAGAGTTTGGAAACAGATTTAGAGTTTCGGCTGCCCTTCCCAAAACTTTTTAATGAGTCAAACTTTCTCAGATTTACGAGAGAAATCCCAAATGCACAAACTTTACTCTTATTTATGCGGGCTTCTTCGTCTTGAGGGAACCGATGCCGGGACAATTCGTCGGGAATATCATCAAAGGTTTTATTATCAAGTCTTTCTTGGGTATGATTTAAAATTAATTTTTTTTTTCGAAGGGGTGATGTGGAAGAACGGGGGTTGGGCAGAAACGATAGGGAAGGTTAAATCCTAAGTCTTATTTTTTTGTATATTTATTTATTTTTTAATGTTCAGCCCCAGGACTACTTTATTATAAGGAAGAAACATAAATCAGATTATTTTTAAAGAAATATGAAATTGATACTTTCCTTCATGGTATTAACTTCATAGCGATAACGAAATCAGTACAAATTTATAATTATATCCTTCTCTCTTCTCAATTTCTCTGTTTCACTTATTTATTGCCTTGAGTGACTAAAGAGCTACGGTATACAAGAAATTAGGATGTCTCCAAAAATAACAAATACCACAATTTCTAGATCAGCAGTTCTAGACAAAGGCCAAAGAATTTACTTTGGGTGGAAAGCTATAAACTTGATTATTTCTTAAATGAACTTTGGTTAATTGTAACTTTGTCGAAGAACAAATAGTGATCGAATTATGGCAGTTTTTCATGTCAGGACATAGAACCCTCACACCTGCTCGTCCCTAGAGAAATTGTAATACAGCATATTTTCGTGGGGGTGTTTAAGCTATTTCACAATACCGAGTTATGCTCAGTCGTTTGTGCCCAATAACATTGTTGACAACCGCTTTAGTTTTATCGTATGTCTCTTATTTATCTAATAGGAAACGAAATATAGCGATATTTTTTCAGGCATTAGAAAAGTTGATATGGTCGTTAAGTCTTCTATAATTTTCTTATGTTCCGCGCAATATTTTTAATTTTTTCTTTCATACAATCTACCTCTACATAACAACAAGCAATACAAAAATCAAGTAAGCTATATTGGTTCACGCTTGTTGCCGTGACCAATGTTTCATTGATTGGATTCATTTATTTCTATATATATATATATATATATATATATATAGGGGCTCAGGTTAGCCCTTTTTTAGCACTAAAGCTTGAATGTTAACAAATGCTTATGTATAAAATGTCAACAAGTGCATTTCGAAGTTCAAAAACTTACAAAAAAATAATCCTAGCTCACCAAAAATCATTGATTTCCCATCTGGGGTTGTAGAGAGAAAATACAAATTCAGCCAAGGAAAGTTTTTCCACAAACTGTATTTTATTTCGAAATAATAAAACGAACGCATTTGGTGTATTCCTCTACCTGATATAAATAAACTTAAACATGCGTTGACGATAAAGAAAAATCCGTCAAAAAATATTTCAGAAAAATCTAACAGCAGAACTAACATCAAAATATAGTTGCATAACAAGTCAAGGGGTTTTCCTTCCGATACAAAATGATGATTGTATTAAGAAAAATATTTGCTATATTTGTTGTCAAAGTAATCATGTAATAATTAAATAATATTATTCTTAGTGATGACCGCTGTTGGAGCAATCCTTTCAATGAATAACTATGAGTTAATTTTGTGAGTCCAATTCTGATACGGGCAAGAACAACATCCTCTTTTCGGATTTTTCTACTTACAGTATTCCAACACTCAGTAATATGACGCTAGTAGGTCTACGCTTTAACTCGCATGGCTAACCTGAGCCCCTATATATATATATATATATATATATATATATATATATATATATATATATATATATATATATATATATAGGGGCTCAGGTTAGCCATGCGAGTTAAAGCGTAGACCTTTATCTCACATGGTAAACCTAGAGTGGTGAGTTCGATTCTTGCCGGGGCAAAGGAAATTATTTAGTGACGAATTAATTAAATAACGTCTTAAAATCCCACCCTGGCTAGAAAAGGGTGGTAACCTGTAGATAACCCGTCCCGATTAGCCTAAGTCGCGAAAAGTGGACGTTAATAAATATATATATATATATATATATATATGTGTGTGTGTGCGTGTGTGTGTGTGTGTGTAGTTGTTGTACATTAGAAATATTTGTATATAGCAAACAGCTGTTGCCAATAGGCGGGAAAATATACCTAGCTAGTTGCAGCAAATCCGAATTTTGCCAATATTTGGGAGGGGGGTTGTATTGTGTATTTGGTGTCGAGGGTACTAATAATACGGAAATTGGTTGAAGGTGGTGGGGGGGGGGGGTGTAGGGAGCGGATGTTCCATTACTGTGAAACCTCCCCCAGTGTTATATAACCCTTTCAGCTGCTCCACCCTCTTGGAGGTAGTTCTGATTAAATATTTCATATTCTATATTAGCTCCATTCCCTTCTCTCTGATATTAGCTCTCTCTCTCTCTCTCGGGCCACTGTTTATATTCTATTAGATTTTTGTTTATTTTTCTGCGCTATGATTATTATTAAAATATGATAATGAGTTCCGTAATAATAACATACCTAACCTGTACAAGCAATAGCATTGTGTCTTAACTTCAACCATCCAACTTGATAAAAGGGTAGCAAACAGAGAAGCTGAGCATTTACGCAATTATGCGATATAAAAAAAAAAATATGTTTTTATAATTGTTAAAATATGGAAAATAATTTATTTACAGCACAGCGTACAAAAATTAAACTATTGAATTTCTGATTACATAGGATTACATGAAGTTTATTTTTTCAAAGGCAGTAAAGCCTAATTTACAAAGAAGAGAATATATGTCAGCTCATATTTCAAAGGTGGAATTCAAACTAGTCGAAAAAACATGACAAAACATTACAACAAATCAATGAACATGCAACATATTACTGAGCGTTGGAATACTGTAAGTAGAAAAATCCGAAAAGAGGAGGTTGTTCTTGCCCGTATCAGAATTGGATACACAAAATTAACACATAGCTATTTATTGAAAGGATTGCTCCAAAAGAGGCCATCACTAAGAATAATATAATTTAATTATTACATGATTACTTTGACAACAAATATAGCAAATATATTTCTTAATACAATCATCATTTTGTATCGGAAAGAAAAACCCTTGACTTGTTATGCAACTATATTTTGATGTTAGTTCTCCTGTTAGATTTTTCTGAAACATTTTTTGACAGATTTTTCTTTATCGTCAACGCATTTTTAAGTTTATTTATATCAGGTAGAGGAATACACCAAATACGTTCGTTTTATTATTTCGAAATAAAATACAGTTTGTGGAAAAACTTTCCTTGACTGAATTTGTATTTTCTCTCTACAACCCCAGATGGGAAATCAATGATTTTTGGTGAACTAGGATTATTTTTTTCTAGTAGAATATGTTAGTTTTTGAACTTCTAAATGCACTTTTTGACATTTTATACATAAGCATTTGTTAACATTCAAGCTTGAGTGCTAAAAGTCACAGTTTTATTTCATTATAATTTTTTCAGAGTATTGACAGAAGAGTTTTTTAATTCATTGGTTTTTGTATGTACATTATTTTTTTTTGAAAACTCTTAGTCTATAGTCGTTTGGTAAATATTCATATATAAAATCTTCTAGCTTCCAGTAACTCCCTAATCTCTCCCCACGCACTATTAAAAAGTATTTTATAATTAGACAAAAATGAATAAGAGAGAAGCAATTTTAATTATGAAATGTATAGTCTACTTCGACAAATGGATTGGCAACTTATAGTAATAAGCTGGGGCTCTGTTTATGTTTGGACTGCTGATTATCCAAGGGCGGGAGCACGAAATGTCAACTCTGTTTCAGAACTTGTCACCTGATTAGCTCGGCAAAGGAAGGCTTCAATATTTCAGATGGTCCTCAGAAAGTGAGACGGACAGGGTGGGGAGAGAGAAAGTGTGTGTGTGTGTGTGTGAGAGAGAGAGAGAGTGAGAGTGAGAGAGAGAGAGAGAGAGAGAGATAGAGAGAGTGAGAGATAGAGAGAGAGAGAATGAGAGAGACGGAGATAGGTGAGCTCGGCCAGTGAGGAGGTTGGATCCCCAAGGGTCATGGGCCCGGACATGCGCACGACTATGGATTTCTCATTTCCCGCCTTGACGCATGCGCCCTTCTCCCCGAGGCGGGTATTTTAATTCTGCCTCTCTCCCCCACTCCTCTTGCCCTACTCCCCTTCCCCAGTCCGTCCCTCCAGGGAAGAATTAGAACAATTATCTGGAGAAGGACTTGCAACTCTAAAGACGTCTGGGACTCTCGGATGAGAAGGTCCTAAAAGTCTTATATCAACAAAGGGTTGGCTGTAGAATTTCCCTTTGTAAGACCTACAGAGAAATTAAAGGAGATTTTTGTTACAACAAACTTAGACTATTATGCTGATTCTGGAGAATTGTCTTACATTTCCCTCCTAAGATAAGTAAAGCAAGACAAACTTGAAGATATAAGAGTGGCTATTTCTTCGTGGAAAATAAAATAAAGTTTATAATATAAATTAGTAAACTAAATTCATTAAACAATATAATTTAAATTATACCTCCCTGTAAACTTAACTAAAGAAAAAAAAAGAGATTCCTACAATTCTTTGACTGAAGTATTTTTAATTAGAAAGGACTTTGTTTTCTCTACAATTTTAGTTATGAGATTGCTAATTTGGTCTACAAACTACAAATGTTGTCTTGTCAGAATTTAATTTTTATTTGAAGTTAGCAGTGTTCAATAAATAAACTGATATCCTCAGAACTATAAATTTTGAAACATACTAGAACTAGATATATTATAGATCAATTAAATCAAAACTAATAAAAAATCTAAAATTCTGTTACTTAGTCACAATATAGATACTAGATTTTTTTTAGGTAAAAAAGGTTATATTTAATAGTAGGAATATTCACTGAGTGCCACTCTATATTTCTGAACCTAATGGACATAATAATTATTTACTTGTATTTATGCAATGTTTTATTTATTTACTAAACTGCGTTTTGAAAAGTAATTAGTCTTTAAGCAAGCGAAATGTACTTTTTATACAAACATTTCATTTTCAATGCCTCAATAGCCTGATTATAGCTTGCTAATTGTATTTTTAAAACTTTAGTTTTGAATAGTTATTATTCAAGTAATAAAATATTTCAATTGTGGAGTGTTCTATTTGTTTTAGATCTGAGAATAGCCTCTGTTGTTTGTAGGGCAAATAAATAATATTTTAATTGAAAAAAATAAGAAAAAATATATAAAATGCTATCATAAGTGTGTAATGGCTGATATTTCATGAGTTTTAAACGATCCAATTTAAATGATAGTAAATATTTCCCAGAAGTAAAAACATTCTTTCATTTTTTGTACATTTGTAACGGAATGCTTACATTTTTGTTTAGGGACATTACCAGGAGTAGAACTTAATTTTAAATAACTTTACAACGAGGGTAATAAACATCATACATTTTCTACAAATCATTCAAGCACAACGCGTTGATGATTTATAATAATGTACTTCGACAGTAATTTAGAATTTTAAGACTCTATAACTGAATATCATATTAATTTTAAATCCAAGACTAAATGCTTTTTGTAAAACTCATTTAATTATTCTCCAACGGTTTGAAATGGACTATAAAAAGAAAAATTAGGTCCTCAAAAATATTAATAGATTCATATTGCTACCGAAATGACAGAAAAATCTTATATCTTTCATTATTTTCCAAGAATCGCCGTTTCACAAATACATTTAACAATGTGTTATGCCAACATTGATTAAAGTTTCGTCAGTTAAAGTTATAAAAATTCCATAAGAGCATTTTAAGTAATACATCTTTCATAAGAGCATTTTAACTGATACAAGACAGCGTTTATCAGCTGTATGACAAATTAAAATGGTTGAAGAACAATTCAGAAGATTCATACAAACATAAAATATGACTAAAGAGTATAATGTTCAGAACGAGTTGTAGAACAAACCTTGTTTACTTTGAATTTGTAAAATTGAAACAACAAAAGTAAGGGAGTATTTCACATCATATTGTAATTGTTCCACGATTTTTTTTGAAATTCAATGAAATGTGTTTTATTTTATGTATATACAATTTAAAATGTAATAGATTTTTCCTAAAAAGAAATTTAAGATTATTAATTTTTGTTGATGATGTAGAAGATTCATTCATGAAGAAGGATTCATGAATTCTCAAGAACACAAAACCTGCAATTAACCAAGTTCAAAGAATTATTTAATATACTTAAAAGCAGAACACTTTTTGAGCAATTGGGATTTAACACTACTTCCTAAGGCTTATAATATATATTCTTCCTCACTTTATTACTATAAGTTTTATGAATAATTTTGAAATACCGTTCCATTTATTGGAAAACATTGTCTGTATTTTAGGACGGAAGGAAAGTTAACCAGGAATATGTACACCATTCGTCATGCATCCTACCATTTATAGAACTAGCTAGGCAAATCCCAGAAATTCCGTGACTCACTCAACGCCCACTGAATCCTTGATTATAACAAATAGAGAGAGATATTTTCTGAATGTGGCGCTTCCCACGTAAAACTCGAATATTATAAATCAACGAGTTCTCCTCTTCGTGCTCACATCCTTCCTTCACATCTCATGAATTCTCAAATGTAGGATATGCCAGAAATTTTTTAAAAAAAAAAATTCAAATTTTCTAACAACAATTCGTATGTATATTGACTTTTCATAATATATGCATAAACCAAAAGAGGAAAAAATATTCAGGAATTTATAATTGAGCAGATAAATTTTACTGATAAGTATGAATGTAAAAAAAAAATCTGATAAATCCCTTTACTATCTTCTAACCTTGGCACATTTAATTATCAAATTATTCATAATAATTTGAATAAAAAGGATCCCTTTGTTTTGATTAAATTTTGTAATCTTTTGCCTGCCGTTTCATGGGTCTACTAATTTTTTCTTCTTTTTTAAATATTTTTCGTCATTTTAGTTTTGGATGACTCAGGTTTTACTAATTAATGCTTATTACTTTTTTATGCTTCAAGTTATTTTTGATGTTAATCATCTTTTAAATGTAAAACATCTAAATTATTGTGGGACAAATTGAACTATTTCTTTGAAATTCTATCAGTATCCTTTCATTTTTGTTTGGCAGGTCGGATTGTTGGTTTTGAGTTTTCAATCTTACTGCATTGTTGAATTTCACCAGTGTTCTTAAAGAAAATCGAGTTAAAATTGTACAGTTCAATTCTGTAATGAATAAAAGTTGTCTATTAATATTTGTAACTTGCCTAATGTGCGTTTCTTTTTCTTCTTTTTTCATATGTGTGTTAATAGGCTCTGAAGATGGAGTTTTAATATGCATTTTATATTGTAGTTTAGTAACTATTTTTTTTTATACAGTATCCTAAGCTTGTTGTATTTTGTGTTTGTTGATTACTTCAAATATTGTTGTGTGCTTGACATTCCAGGGTTTTTTTGAGTGTCAACTGGCCCTGGAGATAAAAATGATGCTCTGTAACTATACTTTGTAATAATAAACTTATTTTGGAGGCAAACGGGCCAACGTTTTTCTTCAATAACAACACTTTTAGTAACTCTTAGTAATTTATGGTTTGCTTTCCTTCTACTAGCTCTGAAATAAAAGGATTACATATTCATTCCGAAAGAGGCTCTGAGTATTGAAGGGCAGGTTTTAAACTATTTTTCAATTCGGCGTATAATAACAGAGATATTCCGAAATTTCGAAATTCCCATCTACCAATAGCTCAATTTCAGCAATTCACTAGCTTCATCTTTATCTATACATAAAACGTTTAAATATCGAGACTTGTTAACGATTTGCAAACCAAATATTAAAAGTCCGTCACGCAAGGGCTGCGTAAACTAAGCAGATTTCCCACGTGAACTTATACAGTAGAGAAATTTCACGAGAGCTGAATAGTTAAGGAAACGACCGAACTATCTTTTGGCAGGAAACTCACTCTCGTCCGTAATGCGCCCAGATTTAATAAAAATGCAAATATCTCGGTTAATATTCAAGATAGAGAATAAATGTATATAACAATATTTATAGAAAATTTAATTTTCAATAAGACTGATTCCATACAATTTTTCGATCCGACTTATAGTAACGGAGATATTTCGAATTTTCTAAAATCCTCCCCTCTAAACCCCTCCCGCCTCTTGCCCGATTTCAGCCGTTAACGAACTTGAGCTCTCGTTTTACATAAAACGACTTATTATCGAGTTTCGTAACGATCAAACTAAAATTGCATACAGATTTGCACGGACCTCATTTACGTCATCTAATAGGTAGGATCGATAGACATTTGAAGAAAAATGTCAAAAATTCCGTCATGAGTACGACCTCAATAGCTGACTTCCCTTAAGGAACGAGGATATTTTGAATTCCATCCCCCCAGTAACTGGGCTGATTTCAGGCCTTAGCGAACAATGATAATTAGGTCTACATGAAACATATAAATGTCCAGTTTGGTTTCCAAAAATCGCGTCCTAAGCACAACCTCAATTGCTGATTTATATATTTGTCTGTTAACACTCGGTCGCAATTTTTGTTGAATCGTTACTAAACTCGGCATTTAATCGTTTTATGTAAAAAGAAAGATCAAGTTCGTTATGACTGAAATCGGACCAGTGGGAGGGGGGGTTTAGAGGGGGGATTTTTGAAAATTCAAAATATCTCCGTTATTATGCGTCGGATCGAAACATTGTATAGAATAAATCTTTTTGCAAATTAAATTTACTATAAATATTGTTCTATACATTTATTCTGTATCTTGAATATTAACCGAGATATTTGCATTTGTATTCTGCGTGTGGTCACCAGTAGGCTATGTTTGGACTTTCCGGCGAGAGCTCTGGCAGCCGTTTCTATAACTATTCGTCCCTCGTGAATAGGTTTAGAGGTTAGGTTATCTGTCTTTTGGGGCTAGAAACTACTGGGTTATTACGCCCTAAATAATGTTTTAGGTTTAGAGGTTTCTTACTACTCCAGTTGTTATTAGGCAGATTTCTCTATTGTAAAACTTCTCGTGGGAAATCTGCTTAGTTTACGCAGCCGCTGCGGGACTGACTTTTTTTGTTGGAAAATCTACTAAAAGGATCCTTTACCGTTCTGTTCTAAGAACAGAAATATGACTCAAGGTTACATTTCAGCGAGCGAGAGACCCGCTGGGCTTATCAAGGGCGCGATAAACTCTATGATAAGTGTGGGGTTTATATTTACATTGTCAGTGGGCACGTATCGCGTGACAGATAATAATTCAGCGAGTATAGAGCTCTGACACCCCCCCCCGTTGCATTTCTGAATTTCTCGTCGCTTCCAAGAGGGACGAATGAAATGTTGACATGAGTCTTGGCTCAAGGAGAGGAATTCAAAATTCCTCGCAGTTTGATTTTTGAATTATACGAGCAGAGTGTCCAAGCTCTTCCTGTAGACATTACTTCTTACATTATTATATATACGACTAAAATATGACAGATGGAGTCATTAAAAATAGTGAAACATTTTATTTTTTTATGCCCCCCAAAATTTATGGTTCCTAATGACAATAAAATCATAAAATATACATGTTCGGTGTCTCGTATGTACTTTGCATTATATCATGTACAAATTTATTGTACGGATATGTATATAAATTTATCATATTCCAAATATAAGATTATAACACAAGACTACAGACGCATGTTCACTAAATATTTAAAAGAAATCTACCAATTTTCTCAGGATATTAATTTTCAGATTCTAACCGATCTCAAGAAATGGCCTATAACTATGTCCTTATTATGAGTTTTATTTTAACATTTTATTTCATTCATATATACCTATATATATTGAGTCTCTAATTTATTTATTTTTGGGGCTCAGGTTAGCCACGCGAGTTAAAGCGTTACCTTTAATCTCACATGGTATACCTAGAGTGGCAAGTTCGATTCTTGCCTGGGCAAAGGAAATTATTTAGTGACGAAATTCATTAAATAACATCCTAAAATCCCACCCTGGCTAGAAAAGGGTGGTAACCTGTAGATAACCCGTCCCAATTAGCCTGAGTTGCAAAAAGTGGACGTTAATAAATAATAATAATAATAATTTATTTATTTTACTATTATTTTAATTATTCTACTCATATCATTAATTGCATATTTTAGTTTTCAGTTCAGCAAGATTAAAAATGGGATAATATATCGCGAAATGTTTTATTCGAAGCTCAAATACTAAATATTGTTTTCGCTGAACTTTAACTAATGTGGATTTCGCAAATTTATTCCGTGTGTCATTGTCAATTAAAACATTATGTTTAACAATTTCATTCAAAACTAAAGACTATATTAAGCAATGACTGAAATTGGGTTGGGAAGTTGTAAAGGTTTAGAAGGTAGGAGATGACGAAAATTAGGTCCGTTCCAGAATATATACATATATTTGTTTGTTAATGCTCTAGCGGCCGTAATTTTGGTTTGATCATCACCAAACTCCATATTTAAATATTTCAGCTTTATGTAAAAATAACTATTAAGCTTGTCAAGGGCTGAAATCGGAATAGTGGGATAGGAGTTTAGTGAGAATTTTGAAAACCCGAAATATCTGTTATTGTACGTCGGATCGAAAAATTGTATATAACCTTGTATATAAGTCTTATTGCAGATATAATAACCTATAAAAGATATGTATATATATATATATATATATATATATATATATATAAAACTACTACTACTCATGTCATTTTAACTATAAGCTGTTATCATGTTATATCATGAACCACTTCATTCCAAAGTTAAATACGAAAAATGGTTTTCCATGAACTTTTACTTTGTGAGGTACATGCAATTATGTTTTGACGACGTCTTATAACAATACAAATACATTATTTGATTACATTTTTAGTTCTTTACTCGAAAATATACATTTTACCTCAAATACTAAAAATTGGTTTCTTTGAACTTTTACTAATGTGACTTTTGACAATTTTTTCTGTGTGTTGTTATCAATTAAAATTATACGTTTAACCATTTGATGGAAAACTAAATATTACATTAGGCAGTGACTGATATGGGCATGTAAGGTTTTAGAGGTGGGAAATTGGAAATTTGTGATACCTCTATTATTATTATTTCTTATCGAAAACTGTTGATGTTTATTATGTAGTGAGAGTGTTATTTTTATTTTTTTGGTTTCAGTCTTTTGTAAACCCTCACTTGTACTCATCGCTTTCCCACTTTATGTACCTCATAACATATCTCATGTCCTACTTACAATGTAATTCCTATTTGTATAGGCTTGTTGTTACGGGACAAATTGGGAGTGGATGGTGAGATACGAGCATACGCCAAATCTTAGTATACTTTGTTAATTTGACTTTTTTTCTTATCATTATTTTAAAATTAAACATTAGCAAAATTCAGCCACTCCCCCCGCAAATGTGTATAAAGCTAAACGGGAGGCGTATAAGAAGCGTGAGTTTTAGAGGTGACCATCCAATTACAGAGGCGGGCAGTTTACACACATCGCTCCAACTCGTAAATTTCCTGCGCCAACAATTTAAGGCCGTGTTTGTACTGTCGAATAGCTCTGCCAGCGAGGTAGTCTGTTTACCGGACAGACTCCTGACTGCTCTCCACGTCATCAATTCTACACAGTTTGTTTGTTTGTTAGTTTTTTTTATTATTATTATTATTTTTTAAACGGAGGTGACTTTGATCAGCTGTCAAATACGAAAAAGCAAATCTTGTTTATCATGATGCCGTAATACTGTTAAAAATTAAATCATCATTCTCAATGCGCAAACAGATATAACTTATTTTGAAATCCCAATTCCAGTCTTGTTACGTTTGAGACACTGTGGTTCTATCCCTTTTAGCTGAGCGTGTGATACGCGTGAGTTTTCGCTCACAATGTTGAGTAAACCGAAAATGTTTGAGACTGTAAAGCCTGCATACACATTAACATTCTTCGTAAACGGCTGTGAAGCATTATTCATTTCACACAATTTCTTTTGACAAAATCTCTAGACAGACGTTGTTTGAAAAGGTGTCTTACAATTTATTTTATCATGGTGGCCAGTCTTGAGGCTGAAGGCTGAAAAATAAAAAAAAAAACTCATATACCTTGGTTGAAATTTGAGTTAAAGAAAAAGTGCATAAAGCAACAATTTTAGAAAATTGAATATTGATTAAGAATGGTCTTTTGATTGTTCGATGATCCCCCACTACCTCAACTAAATTTCAGCTATTAACGAACTAGAAATTTAATATTTTCTTTTTATCTGAGACCCGGCTTCTGATTTGATTTGTAATAAGGTGGTGTGACCCACCGGGGGTGAGAAAGGATAGTTCCCCTTCTGCTGAACTATGGTTCCATTTTAAGGGAGGTTGTATTTGTGATGAGGTGTAATGGAACTAAAAAAGTCCGTCACGCAGGGGCTGCGTAAACTAAGCAGATTTCCCACGTGAAGTTTTACAATAGAGAAATCCGCCTAATAACAACAGTAGTAGTAGGGAGTCTCTAAACCTATTCACGAAGGACGAATAGTTACCCAAACGGCCCGTACAAGCTCTCGGCGGAGGGTCCCGAACATAGCCGACTCCTGCCGACCATACGCATACAAATGCAAATATCTCGGTTAATATTCAAGATACAGAAACAATGTATGGAATATAGAATATAGAATTTACAGTAAATTTAATTTGCAATATGATTGATTCTATACAATTTTTCGATCCGACGTATAATAACGGAGATATTTCGAATTTTCGAAAATCCCCCCCTTCAAACCCCCCCTCTCACTGGTCCGATTTCAGCCATTAACGAACTTGATCTCTCTTTTTACGTAAAACGCATAAATATGAAGTTTGGTAACGATCAAACATAAATTGCGACCGCTTGAGCGTTAACACACTATATACATATATATATATATATATATATATATATATATATATATATATATATATATATATATAATTTTGAACGGACCTAATTTTTGTCATCTCCTGGGTAGGATCGATGGACATTTGAAGAAGTTTTTCAAAACTCGCGTCATGAGTACGACCTCAATAGCTGATTTCTCTTAAGGGAAATCTGCTAAAAGGTAGGTGACCCGGTAGCTTGATATTTCTTTAACTTGATATGCTTTTTTATGGAGTTTGTTAATTATCAAACAAAAAATACATTCACCAGAGCGGATATATATATATATATATATATATATATATATATATAGACTAATATCATTGTTATTTATATTTATCATTATATAAAAAATATTTTAATTAAAACAACCCCTTATGATTTTCAGTTTGATAGTAATACAGTTTTCTTTTATTGTTTGTTTTTTATGGTGAATTTGGAAAAAAATCTGAATCCATTTAATATAATTTGTTTGACACAAGCATGACCATTCGATACTTTAAAACATTAATTTAACTCACTTGTATTGTATATATTCTTTTTTTTTTATAATCATTCTTCTTGAGACATGAAACAATGAGGTATTTAATTTTTGAAATAGATTATGTTAGCAGGAACTAGCACTGATAATGAAGACGCAATTCCAGATTATTTAAGTCCCTAAAAATGATCAAATCTTTCCAAAAATATACTAATAAAAGTCTGCTAATACCCAAGTAAATAATTAATAAATTATTTTTTTTTTTTTAATTTTTCTAATGAATGTTTTGGTTGTTGAAATATTTGTGCTCCGATATTTATTTTGACTCATTAATTCCAATTAATTCCCATAAGGGGGATATTATATTTAGAATTTTTTTCTAAATACCACAAGCAAGAAAAAAAAACTAGATGGATACTGAATCTGTGCTTTAGGACTACGATGTTTCGAGATCACCAAGAAAGAAAAAAGTAATATGAATTTATGATTTAAGAAATATATTTTATATAATAAAATTGATTTTAAAAATTTATGTATTTGAAGTAGTAACAGGAAAAAAATATGTCCGTTGCGCAGATAACTAATCAGATTTCCCACTTGTTGAAATGACACACGACTTCATGTCATCTCGGAAAACATTCTCTACTTCCCAAAAAAAGAATCCAATGAGTCGTAGAGGGTGGTCAATAGAATCGTAATTGACGAACTCATCATAGTAACTATTTGAACTTATCACGTAATAAAAGTCGGTTGAAAACAATATTTGGTATTTGTGCTGGGAATAAGTCGTATTATAGTATATTCTCTTACTTTTAAAGGGTGATGACTAAAAGTGGGGTTAACTCCTGGATGAAATCTGAAAAATGCCAATACCTCGGTTAATATTGAATGTAGCGAGGATATCTATATTACAACATTTATATATATATTTACATATATTGGCACCATCCTTTCTTCTGAAGACTGAAACAATTAGGCGTTGTTTTCTGTAATAATTGAGCAATTGAGTAAGGAATTTATGCTTTTTGATGTCCATTGTCCATTCGGTGACAATTTATTACCCCCTGATAAGGAAGCGTGTCGTCCGTCGGTAGACACTGTGTGAAATCATAAAGAATGTTTTACGAGGGCGGCCGTGGCTGAGGTAGGACTCGGAAGGGGTCAGGGAGTAGCTCCCTTGGGGGTTGATAAGGCAACGCCAGGGGGTGGAAAATACATTTTCCTGAAATATATATAAGACTACCCCCGTCGTCGACGTGGTTTTCTCTCTCTCTCTCTCTCTCTCTCTCTCTCTCTCTCTCTCTCTCTACGTGTCCTCCGCCCTTATTTTCTCACAAAAGAGATAGAGAAAAGAGATAACCCGGGCTCTCTGAAACCCAGCCTTCCTTTGAAAAAGAGGACCCTTTAAAAGCGGGCAACTTTTTTACTGCGGGAGCAAATATATATATATATATACACGTGGTCTCCATGACGACGGACTCCGGTGGGCGAGTGCGGCGAGTTTTATTGTCGCGACGAGATTTTACTGTCCGGAGAGCGCTCTGCATTACCAATCCGATATTGAGCTCCGCCCGAAGAGAATTGGCCCAAATATAAGTGCGGCATATCAAAGGTTTTTCCTCAGCTTTTCCATGCGTTTCCATCCCGGGCGAAAAGCTTTCATCACAAAGAATAGACAACAATACAACAACTGAGTTTCCTTTTTCCCTCGCTCTCGATCCCTTTTTATATTTGGCGACGAACACGTTTAATAAAATCCTAGAAAAGATTGGCAAACTTTCTAACAACACATAGATTAGCCATAGAAGTAAAAAAAAAGACGTTAATATTGAAATCATGAAGTAAAAATCTTATGAGATCACCACGTGACTTGTTTCAAATTTTATTAAATTAAATGTACAAAATGTCAGACTGTGTTTCGTACAATTTTTTTTTTTTCATTTGCTAATGCATTAGATCCAAAAATGCATAGAATATTAATTATAACTCTTTTCATGTTGAGTTACGGAGAAATTTGAAATTTTTTACTTTCTCCCTCCTCTAACCCAACATCCTAAACCATTAAATTCCCAAAATGAAATTTTTACATTTTAAGCTACGTTTTTGAGCTACAAGAGATATATGTACAAATTATTTATTAACGTCCACTTTTTGCAACTCAGGCTAATTGGGACGTGTTATCTACAGATCGCCACCCTTTTCTAGCCAGGGTGGGACTTAGAACATTAATTATTATTATTTAATGAATTCCGTCACTCTGCCCAGGAGGAAATCGAACTCATATTTACAGACCTCACTCAAAAACTAGTCTAAATGGGTTCTATGTCGAATACTTCCGTCGAAATATGAAAACCGAACATTTTTGCGATAATTACACTTCCATCACTTCACCCAAGGGAAAAAAATGACCCTTGCTTTTTTTAATATCACCCCAATATTGTGTTTCTCCTTAAATCTTTTTATAAACTTTCCAGTTGCTAAGGATGATTGAGAAATCGTTTTGAATAAAAAATCTTGATATTTTGGGAAAAGTAATTTATGATTTTAAACAGGTATCAAATTCCAAATTACTGGAAATAACACAAATTTGGCTCAAAGGGATTTTGAAGTGCAATAAGAATCCGCAACCTTTTTAGTCATTGTTTTTAAAGGAACCGTGTAACACCAAGGATTCACAAACGTTGTTGTAATTTGAAACATTACATATTCATTTATTAAAATTAACTTCCACTTTGTGCTAAATTGGGAAGGATAGTCGATAGATTACCACCCTTTTCAAGTCAGAATAGGACAAAAAATGTTTTTTTTAATCAGTTTGCCATTAAGTATATTCCTATTGCCCAGTAGAGAATCGAACTCAAGAGACTCTTGGTTTATCAAATAAGTAAACATAAATTCTTAGATTTATATATTACTTTGGCACTCCTCACAATTCTCTAATTGTATGTACTAAAAAAACTACCATTATATAGACATTTGGAAATATCCATAGATTTTATTATACCCATTTATACCATAGCGGAATTTTTACTCAGGCTTTTATAGAGTAAATGTATTATTCAAAATTTCAGCATAACTTTAAAGCTAATTTTATAGATTTTTCTTGAGAGGCAAAAAAAGAATGTTATAAATGTAGAATTGATAAAGACGAAATTTTCTGCCATTAATTCCGGGCTCTACCGGTAAATATGATATGAGTTTTATATCCAGTAAGAACCAAAACTTTTTATATAGAATTTTGCCTAATTACAATTTTTATGTCATTATTCTTCATCGGTTGTATGACAAATTTGATTATTATTATTTATTATCATCGACATTCTGCTACTATGGCTAATTGGGAGGGGTTGTCTACAGGAGACTGTAATTAATGAGTTCGTCACTATATAATTTCCTATTGCCCATGTGGGAATCGAACTCGACACTCTAGGTGTACCATGTCAGATTAAGGCCAGCGCTATAACTCACATTGCTAATCTGAGCCACAGGACTACTTTGTGTAATTTTGTTTTTCATTTATTTATTGTTCCAGTTTCTTCCGCATTTCGAAGGCGTTACTGGTGCTCCTGGAGGAATAATTGTACCTTCCAAACGTCGTGTGATAATTGTTATTTTGAAACTATCCAGTAAGTTCTACCGAGAACAGTGTTTGCACTCCATTTAAGGACAGTGTGTTTCGTCCAGAACTGCGTCAATAAATATGTTAATTATTCGGGTTTATCGTGTATGCTGAACTGCATTTCATTTGGAAGTCAATCAACAGGTGCCTAATTCCAAAATCATTAAGCCTTATCTTTTTTTTAAAGTTATACTAATTACCCTCTTTCTCAGAATTATTTTGAATTTTTATTTTCCTTCATTACGTCATGAATTATCTCTCAGAGAGTCCAGATCTAAGAGCCTATACCTCGTTGCTTATCAAGCTTTAACCTCTTTGTCCTCTGTTGAATATCAGCCTTCGACCGGTTCCAATGGAGTCAAAGAACTCTATCAACAGTTTGTATGTATATTAGGAATGGATATCTTTTTTTTCAACTTCTAAAGTTTCCATCATTCATCACGACTCTCAAATTGACCAGCCGGAACTCGAGACGACTTAGATTGGGGGAGCTTTCAAATTGTTTCTTATGTCTGATCAGTTGGGCGTGATATAATTCAAGATAAATAACAATTAACGTATTATTGATAAAATTTAGTAATGTGTTTATTTGAGAAAATCGGCGCTTACCAGTTTCAAAATTAAGTATAATCCATACTAATAAAACGCAGCATGTTTCTTTAAAAAATATGATCATTTTCGATGGACTTGACATAAGTTAAATAACCTTGCTTACAATTGTATTCTGTTAAGAATTGACTTGCCATTTCTTACTTAAAACTAGTCCAACCTAAATTTTCAAGAGGATGTGAGGTATACATTTTGGTAGTTACTAACATAAAACTATTTACGTAACACTCTTCTGAAATAGCCTTTTGACATTTTAATTTATTGGTGACTGTTCTTTTCGTGGTATTACAACTAGAAGAACAAAAAAGATTTTCGTGATCCGAACAAAAGTTTTGTGTAATGTGCTTAAAATTCTTGAAAAATTTGTAGATATATGATCGACTGGTTGTTTAGATCCTTTTTCTTATCGGCAATAAGTATTTATTTAGTTACGAACTCACTAATTGAAATTCTATATTCTATACGATTATAAATTACATTAGTGGTTGTTAGCCTCACCTCTTTCTATAACTAACAAATCCACAGAAAAATGTCTGTCAATCAGGGGTTGCGGTAACTAAGCAGATTTCCCAAGTGCGTCACGTGTTCGTATTTATCCAAAAACATAAACATTCAATGAGAACAATATTTGTTATTTAGGCTTCAAGTTATGAAGTGTTTCATAAGGTAACAGCTTTTCATCAGTAAGACATGAGTAGGAGTGGGGGTTTAATGATTGAGGAAAACTAAAAAATGCAAATATCTCTTTTAATAAAAGAGAAAGAGAAAAAAACTAGATAACAGCATTTATAGAACGTTACACTTGCAGTAAGATTGGTTCTATACACATTTTTAGTCCGAAAAATAATAACGTACATATTAAGAATTTTTGAAATTCCTCCAATCTAAAACCCCCTTCCTACTTGTTGGATTTTAACCTTTAACGAACAAGACCATCCTTTTTTTCATAAAACGTTTAAATGTCGAGTTTGGCAACGATCAAACAAAAATTGCGACCGCTAGAGCGTATGTATTATATAATTTGGAGCAGACCACATTTTCGTCATCCCCTGGGTAGGGTCGATGGACATTTGAAGATATTTTTCAAAAATCGCGTCAATAGTTAATTTTACTTGATTTATTAAAATTAATATATGCGATATTAATAAAATAACAATATAAGCAGCTGTGTCATCTTCTTTTACGACTTCCATTTTTTAATTGTTAGCACATGAACAAGGTTGTACATGAGTAGGACTCGTTGAAGAATTCTTTTTGAGTTTGAGCAAGTATTAATTCATGGAAAAATGCGTCTTTGGTATTTGCTAATGTTTTTAATGAACTCACTGTAAATTCACTCAACGGGAATTAGGTATGTAAAGACAGAAATATAAAAAAGCTACGCGAACTTCAGTTTAGAACGGGATAGAAAGTGAATTAAATAGCTCTCGTGCTGGTGAAGACTTAAGGACTCATTGAACGAATTGGAATTTGTAAAAGATTCAGGACTGTTTAGTCTGCAAAACAAGCAACAGTCTGCGAGGGTGATAATTCTTTGCTTTAATGTCTTCTTCGTTCGACGGGAACGATGAAGCGGCGAATCCACTGGAAGCCGAATAAATTCGGTGCTTTGAATTCCAGTACCAGATGCACGTGAGTAAAAATAAAAAAGGTATTTCCAATAGTCCGTAGCTAGTTATTGGACGATTCGGATGAAAATAAGCCACCCACCAAGCAAGCTAACGAAAAATCGGGTAAGTTAACAAACCGCCGCCGTCGACAGGGTAAGTTAACAAGACGGTTCTAGAAGAGCGTCCTTGAGAAAGCTGCCGTATCCAGAGAGGTATGTAATTACCGTCAGCCGACCTATCTACATACGAATCGATGGTAGCTCTAACCAACTCCTAAGATGGCCGCCTAATTATACAGCTGACTTAACCCTCATTTGATATACGGACAGATACCATCTGGCCCAGCTTTTAGTCATAGTCCAGAAAAGAAAAAAAAAATGAAAAAAAATAAATAATCTTACTTTTTCCTCTCTTACGCTTAAATATTCTAAATATTTTGAACGATGTTACTCTTCGCAAGTAGAGTTGCTACTTGCTGGTATTACACACTAGTAATCTCAGATCAACGCATATTCGGACTGAAAAACACAAAGTTACGGATTACTTGCTTAATATTTCAGTTACAAAAAAATCCATAGAGTAACAATTGTAGAGCATCAGTATTTCAACAAGAATGCATCTATAACATTTCTCGTTCCGACTTATAACTCAGATATTTTGAATATTCGAATCCCCCTCCCCCTATACGTAGTAGCACTTCCGCCAAAAACAAATTGATATTTAGCGTTCACTAAAACAGTTAAATATCGAGTATGGTATTAATCAAATGAATATTTTCGTGACAAGAACTTGAAATTTGAATGTATATCGCAAGATAATGAACTCGTGAAAACCTAATTGTGTATTTAAGTTTAGAATAAAGAAGTGAAATTATAGCAGCTGATTATAATTATGATATGATTTAGAGGAGGAGGGGTTATTGAAAGCTGAAAACTAAAAATTCCAAATATTTTGTTTAATATTCACACTAAAGAAAAAACGTTTGTTGCAAAATTTAGAGACAATTAATTTTAACATAGATTATTTTTAAAAAATATTTTGACATATAATTATGAAGATATTTAGAAGTTTACTTGGAGCTAGAAAAAAATCATTTGATAAGCACATAGTTTTATTTATTAATGTCAAATTTTTGGTAACTAGCTGGGAAGGTTTTTCTACAGATGACCACCAATTTAATAATTACCACCAATATTTTGTTTAATAATTTCCCATTATAATGATATCTTTAAAAAATCAGTAAAAGGACAAACTTAAGAGGGGTTAATTTCGCCCATTTCCTTAGTTACTATTTATCTACGTTCGATTTCGGTTATTTGTTTCGATTTTTAGTTCTTTATGGGGCAGTTAAATTAAACATTTTACCACTAGTGCAATATATATCAGATTCTCAGTAAACATTTCAAAATATTCAGCAAATCAACGTCATATCTGTTTTTCCCTTTATACGAATCTCCAAAAAATAATACTTTCCTTACTCCGTGTGTTTAAAGAAACTTACCTGCAATTTTTTTTTAAATTTTACTCTTAAACTTTTATAAAGGTTTTCATTCTTCAATGTTGTTGAAATACTGTTCCTATTGTTTGACAACCTTTTATTACTGATGAACCAAGTTAAACAGTATAAAATAATTGGTTTAATATGTAATTTTACGAATAAATGCTGTGAAAGAAAATAAATACCTGAATATAAAAAACAAATCATTTCTTTTTCAGAACGATTTATAATACCCTTTTGAATGCTCCTGCGTTCAAAAGTCATTGCCGCTTGGAGTTGACATTGTTAACGCAAAGAATCTCATGCCCTCGACAATGAGTTCAGCAAGTAATTAATTAAATGTTAATGATAATTTTTAAATAATAGTCTGATTTTTGGAAGACTGACATAGTTCAATCAGCCAAGACTAATGTTTAACGAATAGAATCTTCATGAAGTGAAAAGTTCTTGAGCTGCCATAAAGATACCAAACCCAATTGAGCGATAGTGGTTCGATCCATTAATAAACTTCCATTGAAATGTCACTGCTGTAAAATATTCAGCCAGAGTTTCAGATGACCGCATCTTTCAACTTGTACTGTATTTTTGATTAACGAGTTGAATTGGTCTTGATTGAATACTGTAGCTGCCACATCTATGCTTTCATTGGCCCAGTTATAAGATTCCAATTTCTTGAATGAATTCACAATTGACTACTTGATTGAGTCTAAGTAGTTTTACACTCTTTGAATATAGGTACTACGAAAAATGCATTAATACTATTTTCAGCATGACTGCTTTATCGAATCTTATAGCTCGTATTGCGTAAAACTGAAGTTTGTTCCTAATACAACACACAAGCTTCCTTTTTGTTCGGTTATTTCAGACAGTAATAACACTTTAAATGGTAATTAAAATTTAGGAAAGTTGAGTAACATTCAGTCATTCTCAGGGATGGCCACGTGGCTGCTATCTGTGATCATAATATTTTAGAAGTTCCTTCTTTGGCTGGTACTTTACATCTTGTTTATAACGCATTATTTCATTAATCTATACGTGTGTGAATGACTTTCGTGCACTCCCATTAAAATAAATAAAGACAATTATTTAATTCGAAAATGACATACCATACCTCCGGCCATACACATTGTATTGAGAACTCTCAAAAGACGTACATAATTTAAGTATGATTTTATCATAATCAGAAAAAAGTCCTATCCGAATTTTTTAATTTCAAAAACCCTAGGACAAATTTAAGTTTTTTCTTGCCCCCCTCTAACCCTCCCCCTTAATTGACTTCAATCATAAGGGCAGGTGCACAATTAGACTTTAGAAAAGTCCAAATATGACATTTCAACATTCTAAGGCTAACCGTTTTTGAGTTCCCCCGCAAATAGTAAAATTCTGTTCAGAGAGGGTCAAAACGGATAATTCGGTTGAAACTGAAAGCCAAATATTTTCACTATTGCAATACTTCTTTTACTGTACAAAGAAGTAAATCGTGCATTATCCATTGAGTTAATTTTAGATTTTGGATTTTTCAGAAATCAAATATTCAAAATCAGAGTGGGCAAAAGACTGTTTCTAAATCGTTGAGGCAATGACTGCCTTAGAAATGATTAAAATAATTTATTCTTTCCACACATTCGTGAACAAAAATACTGCTTAGAGTTTAAATGAGATTTTGAGACTTTCTTTTTGAAAAAAATTAGTCAATTTGAAGAAAACCTGAATTCATTTACTAATAACTTTTTGGTTACCGAAATTGTAACACACCAAACACTCAATATGTGTTAAGAACACATACGCACTCTATATGTTAATAATGATCTATCGTAGAAATGTATATTACAACAATATCAATATTATATCTCTTCTTTGTCAGGCTTCAACAGAAAGCCACTGTTATTTGAAAAACCAAAAATACGACCTTAAATGCTCAGATATAAATATCGCAATTAAAAACAGCTATTAAAAAAATATATATATGTGCTATTAGAATCAAAATGACTTAAAGACAAAACTTTTTTGAACGAGTTTTGAGGAATAGTTGTTTGTAAATAATTTTGAATAAGTATCAAGAATCAATATTACGGCTGGCGAGATTATCCAAAGTTGATCTGGATGCTAACTTTTTTTTTATTTATCACATATCTGCCGTATAGAAAAGACTGAAAGTTCGCTGCTTCTTCCATATTATTATATCTCGGAGCATTTTAACATTTAAATTAATTTGACCTTTATAAAATATAAACACATTTAAATATTCTTGAAATGTTGAGTCCTTCAGGCTCGTGACTGTAAGCTGCCTGACAATGGCTCATTCAATATCTAAAATCAATGCGGAAGTTATATTTTTATCAGTAGAAGGTGAGTTTAGAGATACCGTTAACTACCGGGTTACAACAAGCTACGTAATTGCTAGGAAATTTATTCATTGTTTATTATGAGTTCCTATGGTGGAAATTGTTAATTTCGTCTTGTTTCCCTTTTGACCAAGAAAATGCAGAGTTATTGAGCTCAGTAATGCTTCCTTTGATAAATTAATTTTTTCGGAATAGAGGTGATCTTGATAATTTTGGAAAATCAGATTATTTATTCAATTATACAAAAAATTAATCAAACTCCTTTAGAAAAAATAGATAATATTATGTATAAAACCACTGGTAATAATTTAAATCCCTTTTCTAACAATAATTTTGAATGATACAGGATAAAACAGACTTGTCACTTTTATTTTCCTTATAGATTGTACCATTTCCACTAATCCGTATGAGATAACTATTCCATTTTATAGAGAAACTGTCATAGATCTTAGGAATAAGATTCAATGCTACCTATAATTAAGATATGACGTGGTTCTATAGATTTTTTTGCCATTAAATATTTTGAAATGCTCTCTAAATCAGCTAATGGAAAGTCTTTGGTTACTACTGTCGTTCTAACTGTGATTTTTTCTCGGGAACAAGATTTCCTGAGTAAGGCAAATAGACAGAAACAGACAACGCAAAAGTTTCCTGTAGAATGCAGTGAAAGATTGTCACACCTGTTTGAGATCAGTCCCCCAAGATGTCCGTCACGCAGGGGCTGCGTAAACTAAGCAGATTTCCCACGTGATGTTTGACAATAGAGAAATTTCACGAGAGCCGAGCAGTCACGGAAACGGCTGAACTAGCTTTTGGCGGGAAAGTCACTCGTCCGTTATATGCCCAGATTTAATAAAAATGCAAATATCTCGGTTAATATTCAAGATAGAGAATAAATGTATATGCCAATATTCATAGTAAATTTAATTTGCAATAAGATTGATTATATACAATTTTTTGATCCGGCGTATAGTAACGGAGATATTTCGAATTTTCGATAATCCTCCCCTCTAAACCCCCCCCCCCTTCCACTGGTCCGATTTCAGCCATTGACGAACTTGGTCTTTCTTTTTACATAAAACGGCTAAATATCGTGTTTGGTAACGATCAAACAAAACTTGCGACCGCTAGAGCGGTAACAGACAAATATATATATATATATATATATATATATATATATATATATATATATATATATATATATATACAGTTTTTAACGGACCTCATTTTCGTCATCTACTAGGTACGGTCGATGGACATTTGAAGAAAAATTTCGAAAATTCCGTCATGAGTACAACCTCAATAGCTGATTTCACTTAAGGGAAATCTGCTAATAAAGTGTCTATTCACGGAATTAGCTAATACTCCTCTCCAGCCCTTACCCACTGATATTTTGCTAATGACATTTAGACAACAATCAACTAATGCACGTTTTGTTGCTACAATTTATAGGCGTCCTCTTAATTTATAAATCCTTAAAAGTATGCAAAAGTTTAGACGTTCAGACAGTTGTTTCCCGGATCCATTTTACCACAAACTGAAGTCTCTCATTTGTAAGTTGTCTTTATAAAGAAAGCCTACTTTTCTACCTATTCCAATGCTAACTGAGGTATGAAAGGGAACTCACAGGACAACCACTTTATATGTTTTCATTAGAATGCTTTGCTGCTTCAGTGGTTCACAATATCAGAGCCAAGCAGTGGAGGAGTATGAATCTGAAGATGGAGTTATGAACAACTCGAAGTAGTTATGATGTGAAATAAAAAAAAAAAAGCTTTCTTTGATGCCTCTGTTAATTGTTCTTTACCGCCAGCAATAACTATCTATTATGAATATCAAATGACCATTGAATGTTCACAACATTTTTACATACTTTGTGCCGAAATGGTATGCAACAAAAAAGTTTATAATAGATTAATGAACACGTAGTTGTTCTACGGCAGGTGATAGGGGCGGCTTATCTACAGTTTACAACCCTTTTCCTGTCTTCTGGGTGGGCTTAGAAATTTATTTTTGTGTACCTTCCGCTAAAATAATTCCCAATGCCGAGCGAGAATTGACCACGCGCAGCCCAATTTTTTTAAGATAAACATTTTAACCCACACGGCTAACCTTCATATTATTAATATAATTACATTATATTTGTAGGGCCAATTGAGGCGGGGGTTAACCACTACTCTAGGTCAGAAACATCATTATATGTCGCCCATAAATATCAATTTAATAAAATATCACAAGAAAAGTAACAGGGGAAAAGCCTCTAAACTTATTTTCGAGTTTTAAATTTTTCTAAATAAATAAACCTTGCAGTAAGCCAAGATCTCACTATTTATGTTAGCTTCAACAGATGAAATTATTTTCCTTTTCTGATGTTAGCAAAATATAGACCTTATTTTTCCATATTTTCTTAAGTTAGTGATGTAGTTGCAAGTTTGTTTGACAAACTACTAATTTTTGTGGTTCCCAAAATAATTTTGTGTTAATGCTTATCCCAGTATCAGTTTACCGCTTGGTTACAGACTACTCTTAAGATTTGAAGATGATAGTGGAGACGGTGAAACCTACTAAACTCTAATAAAAATTAGTGTTAGGGACCATAAAACTTAGTTGCATGACGCCCAAACTTATGCTGTAATATTCTAATATTGTTTTTTTACGTAAAGAGATTAAATAATTTCGAAATATTTTCACTAGTTACAACTGAGACTTATTGAAGAAGGTTGCTGCTGTGGGGGTTTGATTTATCTTTTGTAAAATGATCATTTTGTATGGTCTAATTTTGGGACCCACTGCAATACTTGTGATGTTTTCCCTTTTTAAATTAAGTCAGAAGTTTCACAGTAGCTCAGCCGAAGGTTTTGAAGTCGGTTTAGAAGAAGGAAGAAAGTTATTATTCATCTGATAACCGTTGGAGTTTTTTTAATGCTTAAAGCCTGAATATTCAACGGAATTAAATATTTTCCCACGGGCTGACAAATTATTTAGCATTTAAGATAATTAATATCAATTAGTCACTACCACCGGAAAATCTGATTTGCCTAGCGTGAAATGAGGTCAATTTTTTTTCACCCCCACTTCGTTTCCTGAGTCGCCCCCCTGAGAAAGGGGGAGAGAGATGTGAATTAAATAAAAAAAAAAAAGTGAGTAGAGATGAAGAAAAGAAAAGCCGTGACTCGGTTACCTGAGGGAGAGCTCAGCCAATTAGCTTCGAGCTCCGAGGGAAGGGGTAGTAGGGGCGGAATTCCATTGGTCGATATAGGGGTGGTTTTACCCCCTCCACCCCTAACCACCCCTTGCATACCTAATCCCCTACTGGGTTACGACTCCCTGCTCCTGCATTCTGTAGGCCATCAGGCTTCCCGGAGCAACTCTCTCATGAATAAGCCCTATTATCGGACAGCGAAACTTAAACTATGAATACATTATGGAGTTGAGAGGATACGGGGTGAGAAGAGCCACCGTTTCGCCTCGAGTTTATATTTTTTTTTTGTATTATAATATAATTGTTATTGTGTTTTAAAATATTCATACGGAATTTATACGGCCTTGAAGAGTTTAGCAGCGAAGATGTTTTTAGAGCGAATAAAAATGATGAGAAACCTTTTGTTTATATTGTACTTGGGAAGGTTTGTTTTACTGTATGACTGTATGTTTTATTCAAGAAACGGAAACATTTTCAAATTATTCATCCACCTCTCAAACGCTGGCTACAAATAAAAATAAAACCGCTCAACTGTAGCTTTATAAAAATAAACAATCACGCTTGGTGGTTCTCAAGGTATTTAATTCGTTTCGCATTCAATTTATACTATGATGAAATAAGACTAAAAGAACACATTTCATTTTACAGTTCTTTGCCTAGTACTGAACGAATCCTCAAGGTAATTTCTTAGTTCTTCAAAATTAAGAAGCAATGCATATATTTTATTCTGCAATGACAAGGCTATGTATACATTTTATAATTAGCTACTTGTGTATAAGATAAAACTATACACAATTTTTTATTGATGAGTAAAAAAAATTAACTATTCCCAGTTTTCGGTCTTCGGAAATGTGAATTTAATACCAACTTACAACCTTAGCTGTATATATAGAAGTATTGTAACATTGTTAGAATAATGATAATTCTCTGGTACCTTTATTATATGCATAAAACATATTTCACTTTATTATTTTAATTCAGGCACACATCAAAATATTAAAAAAAAAAAAAAAACTAATATATTTTACAAATTCAATAGATTTTGTTAAGCGACAATCGGAACTCTGAATTCTTAATGAATTCCGGCAGATATAAGTATACTTATAATTGTGGGTGTTTATTACGCATTGTTTAACAAAATTATTACAATATGCTTAAAAAAATAAATAAAATATATTTATGATAACCCTTATTGCTCTCTGTGTATAGGTAAAAAAATATGAAAAAATAAAATTAAAATTAAAACCCAATAGTTGTAAAAACAACAATATAATATATTAAATAATGAAATATTGTGTGGACAACATTGATGAGCACGTGGAACAATGCAGAGTGTAACTTATAAGGAAATTCCGTGACGCAGGGGCTGCGTAAGCTAAGCAGATTTCCCACTTGCTGGAATGACACACGGCATATTCTATATTTACAAATAAAATCCGATTGTTAAAAGCGCGTGGACAATCGGTTGATGTCATCACACCATCGTATTTGGATGTAAGTCATGAACTAAAGCTCTGTTAAATTCAATATCAACCTTATTATAAGACGTCTCATGATACATTCACGTATTGTTACTAAAAGTGGGTATTTACCGAAGGCTGAAGCACGAAAAAAAAGTGTTGGTTAATATTGAAGAAGGAATAGAAATACAGATAACAAATTTAAAATTTGCAACAAGATATGTATTTTTCAGTCCCCGGAGTAGTAACATATTTTGAATTTTCAATTTTCTCTGAGCCGACTTCAGCCGTTAATGAATTTGATCTTTAGTTTTATATGAAACGCTTATAAATTCGAGTTTGGTAACGATCAACCAATAACTGCGACCAATAGAGCAGTAACAGATAAATATATTTGTATTTCTCTTGTACATATATATGACGTTGAACGGATCTCATTATCGCCATCTTTAGGTAGGATGGACATTTGAAGAAATTTTTCGACATACGACCTCAAAAGCTGAATTCCCTTGTGAGAATTTAATGTATAACAAAATAAGTGAGAAATACTCATAAAAAGCCCACGAAGCCGTAGGTTTCGGAGATTCAGTAATTTGGAATGAGCTACTTCGTGTGACATATGTATGTTTCCCAATTGGCTTCCAAGTCTTTAATATTCATTGCCAGTCTGCAATAGGCATTTGCAGAGAATCTAAACTGATCTGAAATTTGTTGGGTCATTCCTTTCTTGGTAGGAACAGTTTCGAATCAATGGGTTTGAATATAACCAGCACTGGCACCTTTTTTTGCATCTACGGACATCGTGCTTTAATGCAAATTTCCTGTGAAATAGAAATAAACAATACCCTCCATATGACTTTTATTTCAATATCAGCTGATTGACCAGGTCAGCTGTTTCGAGTGCTCTCCTTCTGCCATCTGTTCCATTACCTTGAGCTAGCAAAGTGCTTCGTGGGGGGGGGATGGTCTCTGGGACTTTTTTTCGCCTCCTATTTCATCGGGGAGAGAGTGTAGTCCTGTAAACCGCCAGGCTCCTAGTATATTTGGAAGATTGGCAGGGGACCTCCGTCTTGAGTCGCATCACTCTGATTAGTCACTTACGCTTGATTGGCTTCCGGTAAGAAATTGGTCTTTATATATATAGAAAAAAGAAATAGAAAAGAGGTTTCTAAGTAGGTATGCTCATCTTACCTCTTTGGTCACATGTAGCCGCCTTTACTTAGAGCAAATTGGCTCCAAATACTTTCAATTTAGTAAATAGGGAAGGCTCAAGTTGCATTTCACCAAAGCTGAAGTTCCAGTGTTCAATCCCTGAAATGGAAATACAAATTAATTACTCTATTAATTAAATAACACTGTTGAATAGATACATAATGACAATTTCAAAATTGACTTTGAGGCAAATACTCATATGACTGTTGAATCTCGACAGATAAATCGAATGCTTGAGAGACTAAAACTACTTACATTGTAACAAAATTAACCGGAGTTGTATAAAAAGTAGGGAAATGTTACAGAGAGTTGTTTTTAACTTTGTTTTATGAATGCGTAACGAATTATCATTGTATCTTGTCATAAAGTACGCTTGGATTAATTTGGTGTGGTATAGTAACATCACGAGCAAATTGAGATTAAGTGACCGATGGCTGGAATAAAAAGAGAAATGACACCGTTATTAACTGGCGAGCTAAAAATACAGAAGGCATAGACGCTTAAAAAAGAATAGTAGTAAATTAATTTATCAGCATTATTTTTGGGTTTCATGCCGTTTGTCAATATGGCCTATAATAAGTGGAGTAATTTAAGATTTTACAAGTCAGCCCTACTATAAACCCCTTCTTTTGTCTGATAGAAACTTGATCTTTAGTTTTACTTTGATTAAGTGAGTTTGGTAACCGAGCAACAAAACTGGCGGGCTCATTGCGGACGGAAAAAAACATAAATATGTCTTTTTTTTCTATCTCTAGGCTGCTAGGTTTGAGTGTTCCATATACAGGGCCATTCAAAAATAATGAACTGATTTCATAACTTTATGATGCTTTACAACAGCATCGCAGCAGAACTCGTTGTGATGAGATACTGGAAATGGAACATGATGATGATGATGATACCATAAAACTTCAACAGCAGTTAAATACATGTGTCTTTATTGCAATCACGTATTATTGTCTGTTGATAAGATATAGCTCAATGAAATCGGTTCATTCTTTTTGAAAGACCCCGTATATAAGTTAACCTCGTAGCTAGATTTGTAGGATGTTTTAAAAAATTGTGTCATGTCAACTCAAAGGATATATTTCCCCATAAAGGCTAATATCCTTTGTAAAACTATTTTTAGAATACAACATCACTGTGGAAATTAATGTATCTGCTCTTGTATTAAATAACAGACTATATTCCTGACTTAGTGATGCCCACTTCTGACCCGTGGATTTAGCTACACGGTAACTGGACTTCGATTATGAATTTCTAACCCCCAGTTTTCCACATAAGATCATGAGGAAGTGTACTATTTATTTAAGAAAGTTATACTCATTTTGAACTTCTCCTATAGGGCTTTGTCAAAAGCTTTCATCAAGTTATTAATAAGAAACAAAAATTTCGAAAAAAATTAAATATAGTATTATATAAAAATGTGTAATTGCAAATACAGATTATGCTTCAATGATTTATTCATAAGTACACTTAATAAATGTTGAAAAACTTGATGAGTTTTAAAACTTCTTCTGATTTGACATTTTAGAAATCGCACGTGAATTGCAGATTAATTTTTATGTATGTTAGTACTTACTAGGGATTAACGTGTCTGATATACTTATTTTTAAATACTTACTCAATGTTCTACAATCTTGAAAATCTTTCAGAAGAAGAGATAACAAAAAAAAAAATTCTTAATCTAGCTTACAAAGTATGCTTAATGACGGATCACCAAGTCTCGTTTTTTTTTTTTTTACTTTTTGGTATGCGTGTGTCTTGCTCAACAGGAGTTCTTCGACTTAAATGTTAAAAAGGATGAAATATTTCAAACCGGCCGTTTATCATTCTTATGACAACAAACGATACGTACATATAATTTTTTTTTGTACCCCTTGATCCAAGTTTACTCGGAAGGGCAACAACCGGGTGGCAAGATGCAGTATGTCAACATTCAGTTTGAAATGCCACTGGTTTGGGAGACATTTACAAACAGAGCGAGTCCTCTGCCTTCATAGCTGGGGAATACATTAAATATAATGTAACCGATACATATGACCAATATATATTATAATTTCCGTCTCTTAAATCTCTACCACTCCTCCTGGGCTTATACCACGTGTTCTACTTATGTCCATTTCTGGCATTATTTATACATAATGACACTTGTGGATCGGAACTCTGGCCTTGTTCGACAGCGAGAACCGATACACTTAGCAAATCCTATAATTTATTTGAAAAGCCCAAAGAAATAATCCTGCCTTGCCGACCGGGCAGAATTTAGAAAGTTAGTTTCACCAATTTGATTTGGGCTGTTGTACTAATATAACAGACAGGTGACAAACAAGCCTGAAGTTTTTGTGTCAGCATTCTAATATGGCAATAAAATATAAATGAGCTCATTTCATGTACAAAAAAAATATGGCCAACATATTATGTTTGACAGCCACTGTCAAGGAAAATAATGTTCTTGTTTGAATCACATATTAAAGATTTGTAAACCGCACATTATAAGGTATTCGTCAAGATAAATAAAATAGAACATTAGAATTGGAACATATGTTATAATAGAATATATGTATAAATAGAAGCTTCGCATCAAGGACGATACTGCTAGACAAAATACAACTAAAAATGAGAAATAACTAATAGAATAGAAATACAAAAACAACTAGTAAACAATGAAATACAAAAGAAAATAAGAAATAGGTTACAACATAGTACAAATATCTTTCAGCCGACCTGTAATTATTTCATTGAGTATTCAAGGAACAACTTTATCTATAATCGTATTTAATTTGTATGTTAAAACAGTACATCTGAAATATTTAACACCTGACATAAATAAAAGAATACACTAGACTATCCAAAAATCATTTAATATTGCCTAACTGCTTGAGGGACATGTCGCTAAACAATCTTCTTCAAACAAAACTATCGGAACTGAGAAAAAAATTTGCACTTTAGGCATTTACACTAAACAAACTTATATAAACCTAATGTAAGACGGCCAACTCACAGATAATTAAAGAAAACGTTTTATCTCAAAAGTGGAAAAAAAAAACAAAAAAAAAACTGTTCCGTACATCCAGAAATTATTTACAAAACAGTTCCAATGGAATTAGAAAAATATAAAAAATGTGTTTATGAAGAATCAAGACAGATTGCTTTAAGCTAAAATAGAAGATGATTTTTGTCACTAAAATTGGCTATTTTATAATATTGCTGAAAAATATTTATGTAGTCGGTGGGCTGCAGATTCCTTCGAGGCATTAATGTCTATTATAACGTACTTTTTTTTAAAAAATTGTTTATTTTGTCATTCTCTTCCCCCGTTGGACCTTAGGGCAGCCCCATACCAGCGGTGTAAATGTTCGGAGAGTCCAAGTGCCACGAAACGAGCATAACTACCACGGTCATTAACTTGTTTCATGTTCACAACATAATATAATTTACCATGAAGCATATACATATTGTTACACCAAGTTATAATTTTTGTGGCTATTTTCGAAAGCAATAAATTTATAAAGCGTTTTAGGTTAAAGCGTTGACCTTTATCTCACATGGTAAACCTAGAGTGGCGAGTTCGAAATTATTAGTAAAAAGGAAATTATTTAGTGACGAAATTCATTACATAACGTCCTAAAATCCCCCCCTGGCTAGAAAAGGGTGGTAACCTGTAGATAACCCGTCACGATTAGCCTAAGTTGCAAAAAGTCGACGTTAATAAATAATAATAATAATAAATTTATTTGAAATTGAAGTAACATATGTAATAAAATGCTGTCAATGATAGTATTCCTCACTAATATTCAGAGGCATTATTAAATAATTATTTATTATTTTATAAATTAATGCTATAGAAATAGAGATGTATTATACTATTACATTTGTCTGGATGAAAAAAAAAGTCATTATAGCTTTATTAATATCGGATAAAGTTTGTGATAAATTATCTAAAATTAATAACTGTAATATATTTTTACATTTTGCCTACTTTTAATTTAAAAAAATATTTTTTTTATTTTTATAAAAAAAATAAGTTTCATTTTGTTATCCGTGGAAAAACGGCAGTTTATTTAATGTAGGTATCCCACTGTGGAATTTCCTTCATCAGCCTCATATTGATTCCCTTGCTTTCCTTATATATATATATTTATAAATAGACAACATATTAATAAACAAAAGGGGGAGGGAGAAAATATAATCTGGAACAATTAAATAAATAAAAAAGACAAAATTAAAGTCAATAATAAAATACTCGGATAATTAAATAAATTGAAAAATAAATTTTTAAAATTTTTCATATTCAGTTTGTTTTGCTTTGTGTTTGCGGGTTTTTCACAGTCTCCCCGCTACTCCATCAGCATCGTAAGACAATTGAGTAGCTACTTGAATGAAAAAGTAGTCGTCTCCCTTACACTATCTCACAAAATATTACTGGATTTCGTCAAGTAGAATTCTCGAGCTCCCATTAAGCAGAGTGGATCGTCCTAGCAGTCGAACAAAGGATTTTTTTTTTCATTCTAATTTAAAAAAGGTTGACAACCTTTGCCTAGAGTGCTAAATATCATTCACTTTTGAAGTATTACACTGTGACTATTACATTTCGATTTGCAGTGGAATCGTTCAAGAACAAAGTCACTTACTCTGCAGACTGAGTCTTAGAATATAATTTATTCTGAAATGTATAAAATTGTTTATATATATATATATATATATATATATATATATATATATATATATATATATATAAACAGTACTATCACGGAATATACCTGTGATTTCCAATATTGAGCGATGCCGGAGAGCGGTGGGAGGAAAAATTTGGCAGTAGCTGTGTGCATGTCGGAAGGATATATCGAACCAAACTAATGACATCATCATCAGCTGATCTATATTCTTATCACGCGAGTCCACTATCAACATTGTGTCACGTAACCCATTCACTAATCTCCGTCCTCCTACACATTCATCATTCGCCTACTCTAATTCCAAAAAAAATGTTCACGTTTAATAATATTCTCAAACTTTTGATTAGTTTCTGTTCGAATTATTTCTATTTTAGACATACAGAAGCTTAAATACTCTTTTTTATGTTACACACATAGAATTTTAAGCCAGCCCAAATTTCAATAAAATGTGTGTTTTTAACCAACAACTAATGTTATTATTCAATAGTAATAGTTCATTTATTTAATTATATAAATATTTTTTAATATTTTCTTTTTGTTGCATTTTAGCTTATATATTAGTATTTTTTGAGTTCTTTTTAATTTTTAATTTTTTTTAAGGTACTAATTTTTTCTCTCATTTTTTTGAAGGTGTTTGTATTTGTTTGTGTGCAAAAACTCTTCTTGTACGCTTAATGCAATAAATAAATTAACGCAATACAATTCTGTCAAAATTTCTGTAATATTTCCCAGCGTTCTTTCATTGCTTTTATCAACATTATTAAAATCATTAGAATTTCTTCGACGGTGCGGGTAATTTCCACAAAGTTTTCACACATGCCAGACCCGTGAATTTTTACCAGAGAGCCATGGTTTCACTCATTGAATGCTTATATGGCGGCAGTCACAAAATTTCAGGACCGAATTTACTACCCCAATGATAAAATCTGCTACTTGGGGGTTCGTAGTCGTTCATCTTCAGTTTTAACTTTAAATGTTTCACAGTGTTCATTCATAAATTCTCTAATGCAGGTGTCATAGGACAGCTTGACGAATTCCAAAGATTTTCATATCATAAACTTATTAATAGCTAGCAATATTTATCCGTGAAAAACTAGCAACCTCTAACTAATACCGGGGTACTTTTAACCATATTATTGTTTTATAATTCAGAATTATCTTTCCCGGGAAAATATAACTAATATTCATAAATGTGCGTACTGGAATATTTCTGGCGTTTTGTGATAACTTAAGTAAATATTGCCTCACTTTGAAATGTTATCAATTAAAAGTCATTTCAAGATGTTATGGAAAAAGAACGGTCATGCTTTAGTACAGTTTAATGAAGAAATTTGAGGAAAAATAACCTTTTAGTTACGATGCACTAGAAATGTCGATTCCGATAAATTCAAAACGCTCATTTAACGCACAAGGATAGTTCTTGTAAGTAAGCCTTCATTTTATTTTATGTTGAGAATATTAGAGTATGACTTAATTTTCGAAATACAAGACCTGTTGTATAGTTCTGGCTACTTTTTTTAAAAATATATTTGTACAGGTAATAAAAATTTTTGATTCTTCTGCGTGATTGATTACTCAATGGACTATATTTTATTCGAAAATACGAAACAACTACATTAAATAGACCTATAACAGAACAGAAATCCTGTGTACGTTTTGCACATTCGTCTGCAAGTCCATGTAAAATAAATATCATCCATAATCATGAGAATAATTTAGTAAATGAAAAAGCTATTGGCTAAGTAAATAGTAAATAAAACGCAAACATATATTCGATATAGGTTACTTCAATTCTGCTAACATTTTTAATTTGTTGAATAGATGTAATGAATGTGTAAGGATACATTAGAGTCAAGACTACATTAAATGAAAAATGTCTGTCTTTATTTATGTAATTACTGTTCAAATGAAGAATTTCCTAAATAGGTTTGAATCTGATAATTTTCTACACAAAATAGTTCTTGATCATTAACGGTTGGGAGTGATGACATGGCAAATGTATTGGATAGCACTTAGCTTGCTTTTAAGGCAATCCATTTGAATTTACGACTGTAATTAAAATAGGTAAGTGGTTAATGATAGAATAATGTGGATCTCAATCAAAATGGGGATTAAAAAAAAAAAAAAAAAACAGTCCATAAATTACTAAATTCTAATAAATGATTTAATTTGTACACGGAGTACAAGTGCCTGATGGTTTGATAATGTGATAAAATTGAAGATGGCGCTGTAAATCACATTTTACTGCTTCAATAAAAGGCTCTTGACGACTCTTAAGCCGTTTGCAAACTGTGTTTTAACTCTCCGCTAACTGAAGCTCATCTCAGATCATTCTCGGCTCGTAAAGAAATTATTTATAGTCTATCAGGAAATATAAATAACAAATCACACTTATTTTGACATGTTACAGAATATATCTTATAGTGATGCCACTTCTCTTACAAAAACATTCATGTACAATGTTTTGAAAATTATATCCTAATGAACACATGTGTCAAAAGTGACTTCAAATAGCGTTGAATAATAAATACACTGTAAAAGGTTCTGTAATACACTTTTAAGTTATTATAAAATTCCGAGAGAGATCTATCTATTAATTAATTCTATATTTGTTATTCATAATAAGATACTTAAAAAAAATCTCTTTTTTCAGCATGGCTTTAAACAATTTGCTTATTTAAATCAATAAAGAACAAACATCCAATCATAAAAAATATTTTCCAACAAAAAACAGTTTTTAAGTTCTACTGCCAACTTCAGTACATTTTTTTTTTAAAAATAACTAAAACGTATTTTTCAATTTTCAAGTAAAAACATGATAATAAATATTATCAAAATATGAGAAAAATTTAGAAAAAGAATATGTCATTTTTGGAATGGTTTACTATCGTTTGGAGTTGTATTTTCATTAATTTATTTTTTGACTAGCATACTTCTTGTTTTTATTGCTTGGGGTTTTATTACATCGTTATTATTATTTCATAAATTGTAACACATTTCACCCTCATTATTTTAAGGCATTTCGGTTAAACTTTAATTCTATATATATTATTTTTTTTTAAATTGATATCAGTTTTATAAGATATTCAAATTTGAATATCTTATTATATGTGAAGATGTTTGTTTTTTAAACATTCACAATGTTATACTAATGGAGTACTATGCGATGAAAGAAAAGTATATTCTAATGAAGCACATTTGTCAAAAGTGATTTCATATGACTTTGGAAAATACACTCTAAATGGTTCAGTAATACAATATTACATTATAAAATTCCGACTGTGATGCATCTATTAATTAATTCCATATGTATTTTCATGGTTAGGTATTTAACAATGATATTCTCATTGGGTAGCTTGGCCTTAAAAAATCCGCTTCTTTTGATCAATAAATACGAATCGTTCTCTATACAATTATTTTTCAAAGATAAAATTGTTTTTCGAGCAATGACATCAGTGTTTAGTGACGAACATTTAAATAAACATATTTTAAAAATGACGAAAACGTATTTTTCAATTTTCAAGCAAAAATATGATAATGGATATTATCAAAATATGAGACAAAATTTAGAAAAAAATATATATAATTTTTGGAATGGTTTAGTATCATTTAGAGTTGTATTTTCATTAATTTTTTTTTATTAGAATACCTCTTGATTCTATTGCATGGTCTTTTGTCACTTCGTATTGTATTTCATAAATTTTAATATCTTTCGCCCTCAATATTTTGGATAAATTTCAATTCTACATTTATTATTTTTTTTTAATGGAGTTTCATAAGAGATTTGAATTTCCTAAGAATTCCATATAAGAATTTGAATTTCCTATTATTTGTTAAAATGTTCATCATTTAAACATATTATACATTGTAATACTAATGCAGCAAATTACCCCTGAGTAGAGGTCTTTTATTTGTAAGGAATAAATCTAAAATTTAACAACCATTTTATGCTACTGAGGCTATTCGGGTTCCTGATAATAATCAAATAAAGTTGAGTAAAAAATTCAACCCCGTTATAAACCTTTCCACAAAACCAATTCTCCTTATCTTCGGTGCGATTTCCCAAAATCAAGAAAGTATAATATCGAGCTGATGCCTTCATTAAGATTCTTCGTTTGATATGGCCGGGATAATGATAACATAAATAGAAAAAGAAGTTTTGACAGATAAATATCAACAATCATTCATGCAAATTTGTTGTCCCCGTCAGTATATTTTACTAAATATATATACTTTGCTTGAACCATCTGGATCCATCCGTTGACCTGGTGAAGAAAATACATTCTCCAAATCAAATCCAGAACCAAGGAAAGAGTCAATTTTATGTTTGTAACATGTGATCATGAATAATCTATTCGGCAAAAGATTTGGACAAACTTATTTTTTTTTTTGATTTACTACTACTATGGAAAATTATTAATTTAATGCAATGTGCTTCTTGAATTTAAAACAATAGGGGAATTAATAGGCATTTGAATTTTTTTATTTATTTATTAACGTTATGCAACTACGGCTGATTGGGACGGGTTATCTACAGGTTTATTTATTTAACGATGAGTCCGTCACTAAATAAATTCCTTGCCTTTCAATTGCCCAGGAGAGAATCGAACTCACCACTCTAGGTTTGCCATGCCTACACTTTAATTCACATGGCTAACCTGAGCCCCGCATTTGATTGAAGGAAGTGAAATTTATGTATATATTTCCTATATATATATATATATATATATATATATATATTGATATTGTGAATAATTGTATTAATCAATAAGCAATTAGTTTTCACTTTACTTCACAGTTTACAAAGGTAATCTGCGATAATAGTGTATAATAAAAGTCCGTCACGCAGGCGCTGCGTAAACTAAGCAGATTTCCCACGTGAAGTTTTACAATAGAGAAATCTGCCTAATAACAACTGTAGTAGTAAGAAACCTCTAAACCTAAAACATTATTTAGGGCGTAATAACCCAGTAGTTTCTAGCCCCAAAAAACAGTTAACCTAACCTCTAAACCTATTCACGAGGGACGAATAGTTATGGAAACGGCCACCAGAGCTCTCGGCGGAAAGTCCGAACATAGCCTACTGGTGACCACACGAACAGAAATACAAATGCAAATATCTCGGTTAATATTCAATATAGAGAATAATATTTATAGTAAATTTAATTTGCAATAAGATTAATTCTGTACAATTTTTCGGTCCGACGTATAGTAACGGAGATATTTCGAATTTTCGAAAATCCTCCCCTCTAAACCCCCCCTCCCACTGGTCCGATTTCAGCCGTTAACGAACTTGATCTTTCTTTTTACATAAAACGACTAAATATCGAGTTTGGTATATATTATATATATATAGATATATAGATATATATATATATATATATATATATATACAGTTTTGAACGGACCTCATTTTCGTCATCTCCTGGGTAGGATCGATGGACATTTGAAGAAAAATTTCGAAAATTCCGTCATGAGTACAACCTCAATAGCTGATTTCCCTTAAGGGAAATCTGCTAATAGAAAGCTTATTTAAGACGTTGGTGGATAAGAACAAAAAAGGCTAATTACACACACACACACGTGCGTGTAAAAAGGACATCCATACAAGGATGATAGTACGCTATTCTTTTCTAATTACACAGAGCTAATAAAGGAATAAGTACTTTATATGTCGCTCAAATTATGACAATAAAAAATTATGCTATTGACAAGCACACAAATTACAGTTATAATCCAGCATTAATATTTATGAATGTTTGCTAAAGATTATTGCCAGAAAATATCATAATGTTTTCTTGAATTTATACAGTTAAAATAATTTCTTTCATTCTATTTTCATAAACGAGCAGGCAAATTAAAGCCATTTGTTAGTTAAATGTTTAATAGTTTGATATGAATTTTTTTTTTAATTATTTAAAAACAAATAAGAAAAAAAGATAATTAATGTATCGACCTCATGGAGTGCATTGTTAGCTTGTGAGATAACTGTTTGCTGTTGTTTCTATCAGCAAATTAAAGGGAACGAAAGAATAACGCCTAATAAATTATACGTAATATTTAAACAAACATTAATTTTATTAATGGTAATAATTTACTCCGCCTAATGAATGATTATTTGCAAAATATTTATTATAATGAGCCGCACGTGGTTCATGTCATGTTTTTTTTTTATTACAAATATAATGTGACAAATGGACTTAAATTTTCTGGTTATGACAATTGTATACATCTTAGCTCTGAAAGTATTTCAGTATTTTATAATATTATTCATTTAACCAATGTGAATTTTCAGCCCGAAAATTCCCTTTAATCTATGAGCACCTTTTAATGATACTCAGAAGGAAAACAATTTTAATATTTACCCTGTTAAGAGGATATATTTCAATTTAGTATAGACACTCGGCAAATTTAGTATTTGATTATTTATTATTTTTTATTTTCTTAGTTGTATTTATATATATTCTGAGATTGTTCCGTGATTTACATTCAAGGTACTAGCCCATTATGGAGTTTTGATCCAAATATTTTCATGTAAACAGAAAACCTAAGAAATCATTAAATGTGACCTTCAAGGGAAATAGATAATTAATTTTGTACATCTTACAGCGATTTTTAACAATCGCCACTCTTACAAGTAACACGAAAATAAAACTTTTTGAATAAAATTATTACCCTTAACTTTATATTTACAGATATTCCATAAAAGAAAAAATAACAGAAACTATGCCGATGTTGGAAGTGGTATACAATTAAAAATGAAAATCTTAACTCATTCACACATATTAAATAGAAAATAATTACTTTGGTTTACTTGTTACTTATTTGAATTGTTGCTCACTGAAATTGTATTCCCAAAATTCTTAATTATGAGTTTGGGGTGATGGAGGGTATATGAAAATTCAACGACATTGAAGTGGATATGACCTTTTGATTGGAAATAAAAGTACTGTTCAATAATAAAAAAGAAAATGGGCTTAGATTTATTTTTCTTACACATTGAAAACGGTGTATGTTATCATTATGTTTCAGGTATTTTATGTTTGTTTTTTTTGTGAAACTGTTTTCCCAACAAACAGTTAATAAGCTGTATTTAAAAAATAAATAAATCAGGGAAAGGAATAGATGAAAAATATGTTAAATAAACGAGCTAAGAGTTATAGTTCTTTAAAATTCCAACGAGTCGTTGTGTTTTCTTTTGTGAATCGAATTGAGATACATAATTAAACAATTTCCAAGATGATTTAGTCATTTCAAGTCTAACAATTTGATCAAGATTCTCTTTTCCTTTTTTTCTTTTTTTTCTTCAGCAGTTGACGTTTTTATAAATTCAAGTCCACAGCCCAAGTATTTTAATTTATATGCTTATAGGGCGGTTCGAATATCATCAGAGGCAAAGAAATTTAAGGAGGAATTTGAAAAGTGGAAATGAGGCGATTCCTATTTCAATTTTGTTGTATTGTCCATAATAAATTAAAGTGGTCAGGGTAATTAATCACAAAAAGGGATCTTCTAATCCTCGCAATAAATCTTTCCCCGTTGGTCCAAATGAATCCGTTGACATTTTTGATCCAAGTCCAACCTGAAATACTCCATCTGCTTTTAAGAGTTAAAACTGAACCATTTGATAATGCGCCCCCATCTTGGGTGGTCCCATCTTCTGACATTCTCACATAATAATAAAGTACTTGGTTTGAAAGGCTATCGAATCAAAAGAAAAGTATTTTTCGATTCGAAATAAATTTTATTTTGGACACATTACGTCACAAAACATTTTATTGCCTAATTTTATTAGTGATTGGGTTACGCTTAATGATTCTTGTCCAACATATTTTATGGTATTGATGACAATCTTTCACATAATAAAAATGATAAAAATAAAACACCACTCAGCGAATTTCCTTCTCACATGGCGCCTTCAATACTACCACATATCGGAAGAAATTCCAAATGTCAGACCTAAAATGTTAAATTTTTAATATGTATTCATACAAATTGTAATGAATGTTATAAATACATAGAGTACGTTGTATGCACTATATCTTTTTTTTTTTATTAATTTCAACTTACTTGTACAAGAGGTGTAGGTAAATTTATCTGACTTGTAATTTTTTGCAAATAACGAACATAGCGATTGACAAAGCAATTTTTATAGTTTTGCCTTGTTTACAGGCATTAAATCTATAAAATCTAGGGCCTTAAATTTCTGAGCGGAGAAAAAAAAAAGTCATTTTAACATCTGTAGTAACCATAAGAGAAGTAAAACTATTGAAATAAAACATATTTTAACCACTTCACCTCTCTGTTATGTCTTGATATGTAAAATAAATTTCCAAATCATTGAAAACATAATTATATTTATATAAAATGTTCACATAGTATTTTGTAACCAAAAAAATATATACTAAGTAACAAAAAAATAGGTTTGATCTGTACACAAACATGGGTAAATGGATTGAAAATTAGTATTACACCTCATTTTTGACCGTATTTATTAAATATAGCTTCAACTTTACTAATTATTTAAGAGAATGTCTAAAAATAAATAACCAATTATTTACTTTGTAAATCGATAAAATTATTAAATGGAATCCACGCAAAAACGTATAAAATTTTCGTACGGTTGCATAAACTGGTACTAATAAATTAAATAGGTATATTTTTTTTTAAAAAATAGGTAGTTTTTCCAATATTTGAACAGAAAAAATCCGATCTCATTGAAATTTTGGTGGGTTAAACTAACAAAATAGGAATGAGGTATATTTTTAAGGTTAAACAAAAAGATGTGGGTTTGTATTTATATATGTAGGGCAAGGCCAACCAAAGTGTTATACGGGATTGGTATCTATATTTCGGGACAACTGTATTTTTAGTTCGCTTTGTTTTAGTTTTCTTCCCAAAATGGACACTTTTTAAGGCCGTTTCTACTCGATTCCGGTGGAATTAAAATACTTCATTTTATAAAAGGGATTTGAACCACTTCATTTCCACAATGAAGCTTGTGGTACGGATTCATATGGTCATATTAACCTTAAATTATAAAAGGTGTCCTGAATTATCTGGTACTGTTCCCAGTTATAGTATAATTACTATTGAACATATCTGTAATTCGAGATGATTCGATTCACCATAAGACTTGGTGATGTTACACTAATGCTTTTATAGAAACGTTTTGCCACATCACGTTCATAAGTTGATTTAATTATTGAAGCTCGTGTTTATCTCGTGATTTTTGTTCAATACTTATGTGGTAAATGGTTCTTTTTTTAACTTTATTTTTAGTCTGCTTTTTTGTATGATTTTTTTTAGTTTCCTTACTTTTTGGCATGGTGAAATGTCTTGCCAGGAAAAAAAGACGTCAAACCCTTATATACCACATTACCGTTATCTTCAATAATTTAACTCATTCCCCTATTTATATTCCTGAATAAAAAAAATTATGCATCTTTGTTATTATAAATATCATATTTAAATACTAATAAAATTGAATGTACCCGAAAACCTCTTGAGTTTGTAGTTATTGTTGACTATATTTTCAGTAAATAACAGTAATTTTGTTTTGAAATAAGAAGTTTTCAAATGTTGACAAGTATGGTAAAAACTTTGATTGAATATAAAGTAATTGACAGTAGAATATAAAACAGAGACACAGAAAACTGCTATATTTTTTTAATTATTTTGATATTGCTCAAAATATTTATGTTATGGTTGAACGGTTTATATTTACTCAACCAATTACGTTTTATATATGTATTTATAATAAAGGAATTTCTTATAATTGACGTTTAATTTTGTTCTCATAGTGTTATGAATGATAAGATTTTTTTTAAATTATTTCATTCATATGATTTAAATATGAGTATCTCCTTCCTGGGAAATAAAGGCTTTTTACGAAGCTCAAAATAATAGACAACATTACATGAACCTATCACTTGGCATATGTCACTATGTCATAAACATCTCTTTTACTTCCTTTGCAATCATAGTAAGCCAGTAGAGTCCACAAAACCTGAGTGAATTTATTGCAAAATAGATTAGTCCAAATGGCAATCAACGGACAGTGATTATATGAGAAATTTTAGGTTCCTGAATGGGCAACCAACCCATTGAAAAATCACATTCGGTGATGACGACTGGAAACTATAGTAATTCCGACGATGAAAATCATTACATGATTGGTGAAACAAGATATTCATTCATTGTAAATGATATATTTGTGGATTTCTGTAATTTTATAAGAACAAACAACAAAAATAATAATAATAAGAAATAAAAACCCGACTGGAAAGTAAACAATTGTTCCAGTGAATCTCCACAAACTAACTGGCAGCTCCTATATTACTGCCATGTGCTGAATAACACTTAACAAGCCCTTAGGATTACTATACAACAGTGGTCTTAAATGGACAAACTTGGTTTTCAAAATTTTTAAAAGAACCCTACCAACTTTTCTAAGAAAATAAACATTTCACTATAGCTATGATCCCCATTTGGTATAACGTTAATATTAATTTCACTATAATTATTTAATTTTTAATTATGCGTGGTCGCCAGTAAGTGGAGTAGCTGCTGTTCCAAAGTCAGTCTTGGATCCGTCCGTGAATGTGTATAGTGCGTTTGGGTTATTTGCAGTAATGGAGTTAAATGCAGTCATGTAGTATTTTGAATAAAAATGATCATTTTTATAAATTTTTGTTAAGGTTAAATCAATATATAAGTTATTTACTCTCCAAGAAAGAAGCGATAGTAAAGTATTGTTGTACATAGGAGTCTATAAAGTGTTAAGAGTCTGAGGAATTTTAAATTTAATTTATTTAGTTGACCTCGATTAAATTTCCTCCAAAAATATGAAATGTATAACATTTACACTTTTAAAATTAATTTATTAACCTCCACTTTATGCTACTATTGCTAATTTGGACGGGTTATCTACAGGTTACCATCCTTCTCTAGCCAGGATGGGACTAAGGATTTTATTTAATGAGTTTGTCACTACATAAATGCCCATTTGCCCAGGCGAGAATCGAACTCTCCACTCTAGGTTTACCATGTAAGATTAAAGCCAACACTTTGGCTATTAATAGCCAACTCACATTGTAATTAATATTTATTAGACTCTAATAAAGCCTAATTTAATATTTATTAGACTCTAATAAAGCCTAATTTAATATTTATTAGACTTTATTAAAGTCCGATTAATTATCATCTGCCAGCCCCTGGACTGGTAATAAATGTTCAAAAAATAAATAAATACATATTTAATGAGTAAATCATTGTAACTTGGAAGATTTCTAAAATATTGATCATTTATTTTTATATTATACTGTAGATGGCCCAATGAGAGCCAAATATCTTTATTTTATTTCTAAAAAAACCAAGAAAGTGATTCCCTCAAAGCACTCAGCTTCAATAACACGCATAAATTAACAATGTTATATGTTTATGAACACATTGTAATGCTGTTCATTTGGTCTTAATGAATAATCATGCATTATATTTTATTTCTATTTTTAATACATTTTATAATTGTTGTATCTTTTTTCTCTTTTTTTTTTGCCATTGCTATGTAAAATTTCTTTTTGATTTTGGAAGTGATAGAATTTTATTAAAAGTAATTTTGAATGTGTGAGGGTTTCTATTTAGTTTACTATTGTATTTGTTTTGAGAGTTTATGTTGGAATGCTTTGCTTTATACTAGTTCACTTATTTATTAACGTCCATTTTATGTTACTATGGCTACTTAGGACGGGTTATATCTAAATGTTACCATCCTTTTCTAGCCAGGGTGGGACAACGGATTTTATTTAATGAGTTCGTCACTAAACAAATTCCTATTTGCCCAGGAGGGAATCGAACTCACCACTCTAGGTTTACCATATGAGATTATAGCCACATACTCTCAGATTATAACTCACATAGTTAACCTGAGCCCCTACTTTGTATTATTTTATTTTATTATTATTATATGGAAGTGTGTTATGTATGTGTGTATTTATCCATTTATTTATTATTATTTACTTATATACGTTCAAACTAAACTTATAATTAACAGTTATTATGTAAGCTGAACTCCTGTGCTAAGGGAAAATCCCGTAAAACAAATAAAGTGTTTATCTATCTACCTATATTTCCATTACTCCTTTCCTTTAAACATACTTTAACAATGTACAAAATAGAAGAATATCAAAGGAACCAATTTGAGCAAGATGTAAGAAATGGCACAGTGCGGCACCTAGAGCAAATGCACTGCTTTCTTCCAGGCTAATTGGAAAAGGGTGGAAAAATTATTCAGTCTTTGTTAATGGAATTCTTGTGACTGTTCTGTAATTATATAAATAAAATAATAGTGAAAAATAAGATTATATTAGTCAAAGCTGTTTCTATTTTGTCCTCTATGGCTCTGCTGGTGTGAGGTTCTGGCTATGTGAAAATTGAAACCTTTGAGGGGGTTGGTCGGCGAGGGAGTTTGGGGTTGTGCCGCTAGGGTCGCTAGCAGCCGGGCAGCTCACTACTGCAGCCATCTAGTGGCCGGCCTTACAAATACACAAACACACCTTGGGCCACCGGTAGAACATACAGCGCCATCTACTGGCAATCCTATATCATCCCTTATCAACCTTATCAGAGAGCGGCCTCAAACTCGACCCGACTACACCTGAGTCTCTAACCCCACTCAAAACACCAACAACTCCTAAGCGATTACTTAATTCACTCAAAAACTAATTAATGTACTCCGGAATCACTAAATAACTTCATCTAAAGCTGAATTAAACATTTTTTGAAGTGATAAAGTCACTGAAAATTATATCCATGAACCAACAAACTTAAAAGCACTGGAAAATGGTATCCCATACATACAGTAGTCACAATCACATATGCACACAATTTCTAACAGAATGTGGACAGACAGGCCACTATTTATGAAAATTTCAAAACTCGAGAATATGACAAATGTACTTGTGACACAGGCACACAAAAGGTTTTACAATGACTGCTCAACATTTATTCAAAATACTTCAAATTTCATAATAAACATAATTGAAGGGTTTGCTGCAAAAAGGAGGTAGCTCCATCCCATAGCTGTTGGGAGTTATAAACACTTTCATGTGCCAAAAAAAAAACTCTTTTATTTGGCCCCAAAAGGATGCAGCTTTCAATCGTTATGATGTTATTTTCGTTATAATGATGTTATTTTTGTATTTTATGTTATTCGTTATAATGATGTTATTTTCTGTTTGTAAACCTAATTATTTTGCTGTAGTTTATTTTCAGTTTTCTTTGAATAAAAATACATAATAATAGTACATTCAATCTATTTTTACACCTTTTTCCAAGACATAACATATTCCTAAATTCCTCTTATTCCATTCTTTTGGGCAAAAAAGAGGTAGCTCCAAGGATTATCCACGTACCACCAACATTTGGATGATATTTTTTGAATGAAAATACTGTTCTAATATGTAAACACCATAATTGAAAGTAAGCAACAACAATATTTTTACATAACTTAAAATTTGAATTTTTTAAACGTTTTTTTTGGTTTCCCAAAAACTGGAAAAATTGGAGCTACCTCCTTTTTGCAGCAAACCCTTCAATTTTCGATGGATGTAATTTCCGAATCCACCTCATATATTATTTAATGAATATAATCAAAACCTCAATATGTTTATAAACATTACAGGATACGGATGTAGTAAAAATTCATTAAAATATAATGCTGATTATGGGGAATGAGAATTATAATTCAATATATTTGCCTTATATAGACTTGCAAATTAAAGAAGCGAAACCCTATAACATCGGTTGAGTTTAACTTTATTTAATCTGCTTATTTTACTTTATTAATTTTAATTTGTCTTGATTATTTCATAATTTAATTTAATTTCTCATTATATTTGATTATATGGTAATAAACGAATCATAGTAGATGTTGTAAAATTGTATTTCTTAAAAGCAAAATCTCTAGAAAATATCTCAACTTAGAACTGAATAAAATTGGTTTTTCTTATTAGATAGATTGACACTTTATTTGCTTAATAGGAGTTCAGTTTATATAATACTTGTTAATTATAAGGTTAGTTTGATAATAAATAAATGCTTACACGTACATAAAAACACTTCCATAAAGTAATAAGATAAAATAATAGAACTAAGGAAAGTATTGCTACTATCAAAACAAATAAATAGCATCAAAACTGTAATAAATTAAATAGAAAATCTTCAACGTTCAAAATGATTCCTAATAAAATTCTATGAATTGCAGAATCAGTAAGAGATGTTATACAGAAATGAAATAAAAAATAATGTGAAAGTATATAATAATTATAAAATTTATTAAAATGGGAAAGAAATTATAATGCACAATTATTCATTAAGAAAACATGAATGACATTTCAATATGTTCATCAGATACACATATATCATTGTTAATTTATTTTTGTCATTGCTGCCGAGTGTTTTGAGCAAATCATTTTCTTTGCATATAAAAAAGTCCGTCACGCAGGGGCTGCGTAAACTAAGCAGATTTCCAACGCGAAGGGTTACAATAGATAAATATACATACAGGTAACACAACCGTGAATGCTCAGTAAATGTACAATACAAGGCTGAATTGTAAGCAAACGGGCAAGCCAATCTCGTAGTGTTGTATAGATAGACTGGAAAGACTAACAATTCATGAAATATATTTGAATATAGCATATTAATTTTATTGAAAACAATTTACTAAAGCTAGTGGTGTAATTTGTAATGAATCAGAATCAGTTTTATCTCAATCACTCAAATTTTAGTAATACAAAAACAAAAGAAGGGGGGGGGTCAACAGAACTTATTTGCATATATCTTACAAAGTAAAAGGCCAATGAAAACAATATTTCGTATGTAGGCTTCAATTAATATATTTTATTATATAACAGAGCATTGTTTATTTAACACTAGTAGAAGTGGGGGTTTACTGAAGGCTGAAAACTGAAAAATAAAAATATCTCGGTTAATATTCAAGATAGAGAATAAATGCATATAACATCATTTATAGTGTATTTAATTTTAAATAAGATTGATTTTAAACACTTTTTCGATCCGACTTATAGTAACGGAGATATTTCGAATTTTCGAAATTCTCCCCCTCTAACCCCCCCCCCTCCTCCTTGTCCGATTTCAGCCGTCAAAGAACATGATCTTTCTTTTTACATAAAACGACTAAATATTGAGTTTAGTAACGATTACACAAAAATTGCGACCACTAGAGCGGTAACAGACGTATATATATATATATATATATATATATATATATATCTATATATATATATCTATATATATATATATACAGTTTTGAACGGACCTCATTTTCGCCATCTCCTGGGTAGGATCGATGGACATTTGAAGAAAAAAATCTAAAATTCCGTCATGAGTACAACCTCAATAGCTGATTTCCCTTGAGGGAAATTTGCTAATAAGGATATTTGGCTCTCATTGGGATATTATATATAGTGCAATATTAAAATAAATGTTGATTATTTTCCAAATCTTACAAATTAATATTTTTGGCTGATTAAATATGTATTTATTTTTTTTACACACATTTATTACGTGACTGCCTGGCAGATGAAAATTGCTGGGTTTCTTTAATAACATCTAATAAATCTTATGCGTTTCATATTTTTTTTTTTAAAAAACTCAGTTAATCATGAGAATAATAATGTTAAATATTGCTGGATGCATTTCGTGTGACCTTTGAAGGCTCTCGCACCTGTTGTAATTTGCTTCAAAATAAATAAAAAAAGGTTTTATTAGAAATATTATTTTTAAAATTAATATTCAATACCTCTTATTACAAAACACACTCGATATTTATTATAGCGAGGAATTGAGCTAAGATCGTTATAAAACATGAAAAAAAAATGACTAAAAAAACATTCAAGTTTTGAATATTCAATGAGTTTATTACTCAAAGCAAGGTCAGAGAAAATGTAGCAATGCCTTTTCTGTATCGTCAGATAGTTGAAATACCTCGGTGAATCCTACAGTCCGGGCGGCCACGAATGTTCATAATACTTTAAATTCCTTAGACAAACTATTCGAATACTATAAATTAAGCTTAGAGTTAGTCAGATATGTTTATTTCTTTAGCTAGAAATACAACATTCTTTCTCAACATGACATAATTTGTAAGTAAAACTCTCACTTTATCTTTCGTACTTCTATTAAGGAAAGATAGTCATAATCAAGTCGTTATTATGCATAACCCACATGGAATATATATATATATATAATCTAACATACATAAATTAATTCTCGAGTATTTTTTTTTTAATTTTTTGAATGTATGCTAATGAATTCGTTTATAAGTACAATTAAAAAAAGTCCGTCACGCAGGGGCTGCGTAAACTAAGCAGATTTCCCACGTGAAGTTATACAATAGAGAAATATCCATACAAGAGCCGAACAGTTACGGCAAAGGGCCGAACTACCTTTTAGCGGGAAACTCCGTCCTACTTTATCGGCCCAAATTTAATAAAAATGCCAATATCTCGGTTAATATTCTAGATAGAGAATAAATGTATATAACAATATTTATAGTAAATTTAATTTACAATAAGACTGTTTCTATACACTTTTGTGATCCGACGTATGGTAACGAAGATATTTCGAATTTTCGAAAATCCCCCCTCTAAACCCCCCTCCCACTGGTCCGATTTTCGTCATTAAAGAACTTGTCCGTCTTTTTGCATAAAACGTTTAAATATCGAGTTTTGTAACGGTCAAACCAAAATTGCGACCGCTAGAGCGTTAACAGACATATATATAATTTTGAACGGACCTCATTTTCGTCATCTCCTGGGTAGGATCGATGGACATTTGAAGAAAATTTTCGAAAATCGCGTAATGAGTACGACTTCAATAGCTGATTTCCCTCAAGGGAAATCTGCTAAAAATCTCCTGAGATGCTATACGGTAGAGGAATAAATTGATGAGGATGAATAAAAATGCCTGGACCACTACAAGCATTTACTACGAAACGTGCGCTTTCAAAAATCAAGCTCCATCATCAGTGCCTGACTGAAAAAAATAATCTGAGCGACTGCAGTAATTACATTTTTTCAGTTGACAGTAAATCTAAACTTTTACTGGTTGTATAAATTATATTGAAAAGGAAGTTTTCATGTTTTTCGCTAATACACAAAATTATGGTGAATGTATATTCTTAACACGCATCCAACGTCAGCAGTCATGATATTTTGACACTTCTTGGGCATTCTACAATTCGATAATATTGAAGTCCTTTTTTCGTATTGTTTTTTGGGTTATTGTAAAGTATTCCCACTAATTTCGTTATTCAAGCACAAGGCCTTTCGGCACTGACGTGCCATCATCAGTTGCTTGGGTGTATAATAAATGCTAGCGCTACGGCTTTCTGGCCACTACTTTTTGGATTATATTCAAAAATTTGCATAGGAACGTTTTTGTTTCTCGTGAAACTATCTATTAATTTTTCAATCAGATGCATTGAAATGGAGATGCGTAAATGGACAATTTGTTTATTTATTTTAATAGGAATTCATTTTGATTTTCTTTTGGTTGTTTTAATCTATGAGCTTGCCTGTTAAAAACCGACAATGCGTTAAGCACAATAAATTATAAAGTGAGGAACCACGTAGATTTTATTCACTTTGATGCAAGAAAATTGTCTAAAACACAAATATTTGACACTTATTTGAACCTCTAGGGTCAATCACTAAGTTTGGCACACATCGTTGAAGAACTACCTCATGTTATTACTGTTTATTTATTAACGTCCACTTTTGGCCATTAAGGACGCGTTAACTGCAGGTTAACACCCTTTTCTAGCCAGGGTGGGGCTAAGGATTTTATTTAATGAGTTCTTCAATAAATAAATCCCCTATTGTCCAAGCGGGAATCGAACTCGCCACTCTTGCTTTACTTTGTGAGATTAAGTCCAATGCCGTAACTCATACGCTAACCTGAGCCCCCTTAGAACAACCTCTTTGGAAATTTTAAATTCCGAGTTTTACTCATATAAGTAAGTTTTATTGCTAAGACCTAATTTGCTGCTAAATACGGAGTTATTTATTTTCTACCGGAGTCCGGTAGGATGAATTCTTAGTACTTACTTTTTTTTTCTTTCGTCTTAAAATATTTATAATTGATTCCCGTTCATAGATATATAGATTTACGCTAATGAAAATCTAAATTGCATGAATTATCCATCAGACAGCTATTTTGTTGCTAATCATGGAATTATTGAAATTCGCAAATCCGAGACGAATTTTTTCGTAATTACCTCCTTTTTTTCGTCTTGGAATATTCATAATAGGTCAGGGGGTCATAGGATTTGTAGGGCAGTTTGCTAGACGGAGGGTCAGAGAGACTGTCGTGATGTCACGACCCTTCGATGACGTCACGATGATGAGAGTAAGGGTACGGCATCATCAGACACTCCCCCTGGATGGGATACAACAGCCGGTGGAGCAGTTCTCGATCCCAGCCTATTTATGAAGCCGCTCCGAATAGAATGGGCCCCTTCTCTTCTCCCTATAGGGGCCGCCACTTTTTTTCCTACCCTTTAGCGGATTTCCTTAAGTGAAATCAGCTGTTGAGCTCGTGACACTATATTTGAACAGTTTATAGTTCCTGGTGTTTAGGAACGATTAGGGAATGACTTCCAAGGTCCACCATATGATTTTCTGAATTAATCAAAATAGAAATAGTACCAGAACACAAACATCTAAGAAACACCTTAACGACTTGCCTATCATTAACCAATCAGTGCAATAATAAAGTAATATCCACCAAATATGTATTAAACGTCACGTGTCTTACCCACAAAAATTATGTGGGGAGCAAGTTCGTCCTCTGTGACTTTATTTGTTCAGTAGGTTTATTGAAGAGGCAATAATGAAAATGAAAGAAAATACCGAAGACATACAGATTAACAGCTAGTCCATTCATTTCAACAGATTTACAGATGACATTGCACTGGTGGCAAAGCCTATGAAGTAGAGATGAATAGAATGCTGCAAGTTCTAAAGGAGTGCTTAGATCAGTTTAAACCCAAGATAAATGTACATATTACCAAATTTGGAGTAGTACAGAAGAAAGAAAGCCAAAGAAATATAGATATTAGATTTGGAAACATTATACTTGGGAAAAAAATAATGAGTTTTGTTATCATAAGAGTATCACTGATGGCAATGGTAGTAGAGCAGAAGTCTATAGAAGAATAGCCTTCCAAAGCAAATGGAATATTTCAAATAACAAGCATGTAAGCTACGCAAAAAAATTTTGCTGAGTCTTTCGTATGGATGGACTGATTTACAAGAGCGAAAGTTGGACTCTCTACAAATTGGGAGCATTGGAAATGTGGAACTAGCTCAGAATCACTAGTACAAGTTGTACACGAATAAATCCATCATGTAAGTTCTAAATGAGGCATGTGAGAGTAAAAGTATTAGCAAGGCCATGGAAAAAATGGGGGTGAAATCTCTGGGGCATCATAAGGCACAATGACTTCAATACAAATATGCTTGAAGGTAAGTTGTGTATATGGGAGAAGGTTGGTCTAGAAAATCCTATTCTAAGACATCAAACATCTTATAGATTTCGGTATCGTAATATGAAAACAGCAGCTTCTGATAGAACACAATGGTTGTAATTTGAGATCAGATATATTATGAAGGGATTCCTTAGTCTCTTCCAACATAAACCCAATTATATCTGGAGACACGAGAAGTACCATTATTCATATCCATCAATGCAGTACACTTGATATACACAGAAAATGTCTTCAACTCTACATGGACAGGCTAAAAAAAAAAAGAAGAAATTATTCTGGTAAGGTAAGTAGCGGAAACAAATTGACAATCATTGAGAAAAACTAAATTGTAACGAAATCACTGATGCAATTACAGTCAATGGATACTGATAAATTTAAACAACACCCTTGCCAATTCACAATTCCATGATTCATGCAAAGAACTCTCCATTCACACCCCATTAGAGATAATGGAGTTTTGCATTATTTATTACTACTATTACTAGTATTTATATTCATTTTTTGATGTCTTCTTATTTATTTATTAATGCCCAATTTATGCTTCTATGGCTAAATGGGGTAATCTTATTTTAAATGTATATCTGGAATAATTTTACACTATGTACTGTGTCATACACCACTCGTGCAAATAGTATATGCCAAGGACTTTGTAAATTAATAATAAATAATCTATTCCTAAAATATTTGTAATATATTTTGCTGGAAAAATAAATTCACTTATATTCTTGGTTTTCTTAAAATATTGTGGAAAGATAGAAACTTTTAGTATTTTCTCTCAGTATATAGTAAAGAAATTATTCGAAAAGTAGTTTATTTAAAATTGCAGTGATAAGTTGCGGAACTGTCATAATTGAGGGAGAGGTTGACTATACACCTATTCTAAAAAATCTGTATGCCCATCACATGACTTCCTTGTACTACTACTAAATTAAATTACAATATTTTTGTTTGTAATTTTTTAATATTCTTTCATTTGGAAGTTTTTTGCGATACATCCTTTTCCAATTTTTTCAAGAGATAAATAACAATTCTACTAACATTTGACCTAGAATTATCCTTCATATCAAGAAAATCAGTAATTGAAAATAAATTACGTCCAATGTCTAATTTATTTTGCTTGGCATACAATTCATATGAACATTATGTGTTAATGCCCTATATACTTAGATGTCTCAGAACCATTTAATTGCTTCAGATAATTTCTTGATAAAAATAATAATTAAGAAGCGATTCATGAGGTTACATAAATTATGTACTTAAGTTTCGTTGTGAGATTATACAATTATGAATATGATCCCATTAATTCATTAGAACATTATTCTGTATTGAATTTATTACAGTATAATAGATGTGTCAGATATTATTAAGGCTATCCCACGTCTCTTTTATGAATGTATTACGGCCTATTGAATGCCCTGTTACATCAGTATGAATGAGATGCGGGTTATGGATTAGATAAATAATGTTCATTCGTACAACTTATACGAATGATCGTAATGGCCAGAGATAATCAATGAGTATTCTCAAGTGTCGAGATGAGAGTAGAGTAATCTTTTTAATTCCTCGTACGGAGTAAAGGAATAATTTAAAGCTCAAAAAATGGTGGGTTTTCAGTTTGTAACTGGATAGTCTGTTTTAACCTTTCCTGAACCCGTTTTAACTAGTGACAGCGTTACTTTTAGCAGATTTCCCTTAAGGGGAATTAGCTATTGAGGTTGAACTGATGGTGCGATTTTTGAAAATTTCTATCTACCCAAACACAGAAAATGAGGTCCGTTCATAATTATAGATATAGATATATTAATGTTACCGCTCTAGCGGTTGCAATGTTTGTTTAATTACTACCAAACTCGATAGAGAAGCGGTTTATCTCAAATTAATGATTAAGTTCGTTAACGGCTGAAATTTTGGAGATGGGTAGGTGGGGGGAGTTAAAGTGGAGGAATGTAGAAAATTCTGAATATCTGCGTTATTATAGGTCGGGTCAAAAAATGGTATATGGTCAATCTTATTGAAAATTTAATTTTCTATAAAAAGTGTTATATACATATTTTATCTATCATGAACAATTGCCTAGGTATTTGGATTATTAGCAGATTTCTCTTAAGAGAAATCAGCTATTGAGGTCGTACTCATGACGAGGGTTTTGAAAAAGTTTCTCAAATGTCCATCGATCCTACCCAGGAGATGACGAAAATGAGGTCCATTCAAAATTATATATATATATATATATATATATATATATATATATATATATATATTTCTGTTAACGCTCTAGCGGTCGCAATTTTCGTTTGATCGTTAACAAACTTCATATTTAAACGTTTTACATAAAAAGAAAGATCAAGTTCGTTAATGGCTGAAATAGGGCCAGTAGGAGGGGGGGGGGTTAGAGGGGATTTTTGAAAATTTGAAATATCTCCATTATTATGCGTCGGATCGAAAAATTGTATAGAATCAATCTTATTGCAAAATAAATTTACTATAAATATCGTTCTATACATTTATTCTGTATCTTGAATATTAACTTATTAATATTAGGAATATTAGAGATTCCTTACTATTACTGTTGTTATTAGGCAGATTTTTCTATTGTAAAACTTCACGTGGGAAATCTGCTTAGTTTACGCAGCCTGCTTAGTTTACAGCCTTCGGTATAACCCCAATCCTATTCATGTCATATCAACAATGAGCTTTAGTATCATTAACAAATTTATTCTAAACCTAAATACAACTACTGTTACAAGAGACCATTATTATACGAGATAGGCGTTTTCGAAAATCCTCTAATATTATAGCTACTAATTCTAACGGGCTATGTATGTATTTAACGATTTTAATAGAACATGTTTTGGATTTATTGAAATGCAAATTTATTATGTGGTGACATTCTTCATAAATGATGAGAAACTTGTACCACCTTATAGAGACAATGTACACGATCATAAATAATTTGTTGACCACTTTTATTAACAAATATTTTGCAGTTTTCTTTAATAATTGAACATTCTTGATTCATTTTGTGTATAAAGAGGCCCAACAAAAATGAAGTTATTTTTAAGCAAATATTTTTTTTTTAAATATTTTTAAATCATTCGGGGGAAAATAAGCTATTGAGGCAAGGTATTGATGATGGGGTTTTCGAAGCATTTCCTCAAATGTCCGTTGATGCTACCGAGAAGATAACGAAAATTAGGTCCGTTCATTATTTTTATACAATCTGTTACAGTATATGTTTTACATGCTGTTTCAATTTTTGTCTGATCGTTACCAAACTCGATATTTAATCGTTTTATTTTAAAATGAAGATCACGTTCGTTAGCGGTTAAGGAGGAGGAGGGTGGGGGGGAGTATTCTGAAAATTTTAAATTTGCCCGTTATTATGCGAAACGTTGTACACAATTAATATTATTGCAAATATAATGTCCTATAAATGTTGTTATATATAATTGTTTTTTCGTATATTGAAAATTAACCGAGAAATTTACATATTTTAGTATTCAGCCATTAGTACACCCCCAGTCCTACTGATTTCGTAATAACTATAAGATGTTATGCCATGAACCACTTCATTCCAAGGTTGAAACCAAATATTGGCTTCATTGAACTATTACTTTGTGAGACACATTCAAATACGTATTGTGATTTCGTCATCAATTAACATTTTTGTCCTTTACTCCAAAATTTTTAAATGATCTATACTCGATATTTAGCCGTTTCACTTAACACTAGAGATCGTATATGTTATTGGCTGAAATCGGAACAGTAGTGGTGGTATAGATAGAGGAGGGGCAATTGAAAAGTTAAAAAAAAGTCCGTCACGCAGGGGCTGCTTAACCTAAGCAGATTTCCCACGCGAAGGTTTAAAATAGATTATTATACATACAGGTAACACTACCGTGAATGCTCAGTAATTTTACAATACAAGTTAATAATCTCTAAGACGGAAAGCGGCTGAATTGTAAACAAACAGGCCAGCCAGCCTCCGAGCGCTGCAAAGATAGACCGGAAAGACAAACATTTAATGAAATATATCTGAATATAACTTATTAATTTTATTGAAAACAATTTACTAGAGCTAGTGCTGTAGTATGTAAAAAATCTGAATCAGTTTTATTCCAGTCACTCTAATTTTAGTAATCCAATAACAAAAAAAGGGGTTCAACAGAACGTGTTTGCATATATCTCACAAAGTAAAAACTCAATGAAAACAATATTTGGTATTTAGGCTTCGATTAATGTGGTTTATTATACAAGAGAGTATTGTTTATGTAGCACTAGTGGAAGTGGGGGTTTATGGAAGGCTGAAAACAGAAAAAATGCTAATATCTCGGTTAATATTAAAGAAAGAAGGTTAAATGTATATATCAATATTTATAGAACATTTAATTTTAAATGACATTTATTCTATATACTTTTTCGATCCAACTTATAGTAAAGGAGATATTTCGAATTTTCAAAATTCTCCCTCTCTAAACTCCACCTGGTCCGAATTCAGCCGTTAACGAGCTTGATCTTTCTTTTTACATAAAACGACTAAATATCAAGTTTGCTAACGATTAAAAAAAAAATGCAACCGCTAGAACGGTAACAGACAAATATATATATATATATATATATATACACACACACACACACACACACACACACACACACACACACACAGTTTTGAACAGACCTCATTTTCATCATATAATAGGTAGGATCGATGGAAATTTGAAGAAAAACTTCGAAATTCGGCCATGAGTACGACCTCAATAGCTGATTTCTCTTAAGGGAAATTTGCTAATACCTTCGTTATTATGGGTCGGATCATAAAATATTATAGAGGTAATCTTGTTAAAACTTTGATTTTCTACAATTGTTGTCCTATGCATTTTTTGGTGTCTCAACTATCAAGCGAGTTATTGTTACTTTCTTGTTTTCTACCTTCAGTAAGTTACTGAACCTGCTAGTTTTCGGTTTTTACATACAAATGCGGGTGAGAAATCTGCTTAGTTTACGCGGCCCCGGACTTTTATGATTATGCTTTATACAATTTCTGATAAACTACAGTTCAATGTTAATTAATAACACTATCCGTAATGCCTCGAAAATTCGTCACTCCCACTCCTTGCCTGATCAAAACCCAATAAATCCCAATTAAAGCGGGATATTCATTGAAGAATTTATTTTCCGTATCGGGAAGGCGGAGGATGACGGCATCCTTTAGCGCGGGAACCGAAACAGCTGTAATTGACGTTATCAGAGCTGTCATTTTAAAACAGCTGTTAAATCCACTTGACACGGATTGCGCGGCTCTGACACATGTCTCTTTTCGTCTGGCAAGTCGTAAACCTCGGGGCGATCCTATCAGTGTTACGAGTCGCATCGTGCGCTATAAACAGCTCGTATCGGCCTTGCCACTGCTCCATTCCAAGGGCATTAGCCTACATCGTCTGTGCTTAGTTCGTTCGTTCGTTCGCATGCTAGTTTTCGCACGAACCTCAAATCGAGGCAATGTAGCTTTCTGAGGACTAGGAATTTTCTACTATTCAGCAGATTTCCACTAAAAGAAGCCAGCAACAGAGACTGTACTCATAAACCGGTTTTCGACAAGTTTCCTTCAATTTCCATCAATCGAACCTATGAGATAACGAAAATGTCCGTCACTCAGTAACTGCGTTAATTAAGCAGATTTCTGACGTGCGTCACGAATTTGTATTTATCTCAAAAAGCAAAACTTCAAAGAGATGAATGCTTGGTATTTAACGTCAGAATAAAGTAGTCCATTATATAATAGCATATTGTTTGTATGACACGAGTTGGAGTGGGGGTTTACTGAAGGCTCAAAATTAAAAAAATTCAACTATCTCAGTTAATATTCATGATAATGAATTTATTTATACAACAACATTTATAGGCAATTAAATTATCTTTTTACATAAAACCCTTTTATCAGGATTGATAGAAAGATATTTGTCTGTTACCGCTTTAGTGGTCGCAATTTTGGTTTATTTATTTATATTATATTTATTTATTAGTTTTATGTAAAAAGAAAGATCAAGTTCGTTAACGGCTGAAATCGGAAAAGGGGGATGGGGGGGGAGTGGTCAAGATGGAAGAATTTAGATAATTCTTAATATCTCCGTTATTATTTGTCCGATCGAAACATTGGATAGAACCAATCTTATTGACAATAAAATGTACTATAAATATTGCTATATACATTTATTCTCTACCTTCAGTATTAACGGATATATTTGCATTATTTAATTTTCGGCCATTAGTAAACCCCCACCCCTACAAATTTCATATCAACTATATGCTGTTATTTTAATAAACATTTTATTAGAAGCCTAAATAACAAATATTGTTCTCATTGAATTTTTAATTTTTGAGTTAATGATAACCGTGGCAAGGGTGGGAAATCAGCTCAGTTTACGTGTCAGCCCAGCGTGACGGACTTTTAAAATATTTTGTGAGGAGCAACAAAATTGAGTACTCCATCAACCTGACTTATTTCTTTTATTTAATTAAGAACAATGTATGACAGATGAATGACAGTGTTTGTTTTGGGAGATCTTCATTGACCCGATTGCAATTCATGGTAAAACCAAAAAAAAGTAGGAAAAAAAATGAGGGAATTCCGGAGTCATGAATAGGGAAATGGATTTTCCGGCAGAGCGCATCAGCGTCGTCGGCCTGCCGCGGGAAATGTAAGATGGGAATATTCGGGAGTCAATATTTGTGGTTGTGGGCTGAGAAGGCCCTATCAGGAGGGAGTAGAGTCAGCCGAAAACATGTTTACCCCTCTCTCTGGATAGGGGTGGGGAATAGGGGTGGGGGTGCATATCCAGGAATCCTGATACTGCCTGATAAGTCCCAGCCAGGAGGGCTCAGCCTCCCATATAGGTCAGGACCACTATCTCATACATACTCTCATGCATAATATATATATATATATATATATATATATATATATATATATATATATATATATATATGTGTGTGTGTGTACATATGTATATGATCGCTGATTTAACAGCAAAATCAGCCTCAAATCAGATACCACAATTCCAGAATGCTACGACAAAATCACAATTAAAAACACACTTACTGAGTCAATTAATAAACTACATCTAAAATTATTTATTCCAGTCATTAAAGAGCATTTAGTAGAAAAATAAAAATGAACAGACTATTACTTGACACAATTATTAACAGGAAATGGAAAAAAAAGCTCTTATATAAATCGTTTAGGCCTAACAGATCAAGCAAATTGTTACTGCGACTTTACTACTGATCAGACTTACAGACACTTGCTCCATGATTGCAAACGTTTAACGGACCAGTAAAAATAATTTAAAAAGAAAGTAAAACGCCGAAAAGAAAACTGGCCTGTTGAGGAAGAATTTCTATTTTATAAATACAATACACAATTATAAAAATATGCTGAAAAAATATATAACTGCCTGAATTATTTAAAAGTCCGTCAGGCAGGGGCTGCGTAAACTAAGCAGATTTCCCACGTACCTATACAATAGAGAAATCTCCATACGAGTGCCGATCAGTATGGAAACGGCCGATCTAGCTTTCGGCGGGAACCATAGCTCGTCCGTTACATTTAATAAAAATGCAAATATCTCGGTTAATATTCAAGATAGAGAATAAATGTATAGAATAGGTAAAACAATATTTATAGTAAATTTAATTTGCATTGAATAAGACTTTTCGTGATATATTTTATTCCATAATTCCATTTTGTTCTTAATAAAACTAACAAGTATATAGTGTATTCAAAATAGATTGGCTTTCTGTTTCAGTAGACTTATACTATTTTTATATGAGCTATTTCTAGCTTTGTATAGTTCTCTTGCTGTAGGACAGATGAGAGTGAAAAAATCCCCTCTAAAATTAGAATTACCATAGCAGATCTTCAACTTAAATCTAAAGCATTTGATATCACATGTCCAATAAATCATACATAATTAAAAAATGAAAACAGTATTTTTCAGTTTTTTATTAGTTTCTTCCCTTGCTTGCATTATTAACATTATTATTATTATTTATTAACGTCCACTTTTTGCAACTTAGGCTAATCGGGACGGGTTATCTACAGGTTGCCACCCTTCTCTAGCCAGGGTGGGATTTTAGGACGTTGCATTATTAACAAATATATTTAAATCAAGAAACCTCCTGTCAAAATATCTGGGTCAATTATTACAAATGAACATTTATTGCATGTGTGGTATATTGTATATACAATGTACTTAACATTTGTTAATAAGACACTTGTGTAAAATAAAAAAAAATCAATATTTGCATTGTATGACTATGTAAAGAATGGATTAATGTGTTGTGTTACTGTGAAAATACAGTGGTGTATTTAAATTATTACATTGACAACGAGGATTAAAAAATAATAAGAGGGCAGAAGAAAAAGAATCATTCAAATGTCACAGAAGAAAGGAAAAATGTGAGTAGTATTCAGAGAGAATTTGTGTTAGAGAATTTTCATTAAAAACTGATTGGACTATTTTTAAAACGCAATTACACCAGTATTTGTTGTGTAATAATATTGTAAACGAGAAACTTAAAAAAGCTATCCTCTTAAATTCATTCTCAGATGATGCTTTTAGGCTAGTGATGAATTTGTTAATACCAATAATTTTTACTTTCTCTAAACATTATTTTATCATATGTTAAAATGATTCAAAATTATAAGATCAGGAGAAAATAATTATTCACATTTGAATAAAATGACAAAAAAGTTAATTTTATTAAATGCATCATTGTATAATCAAAATATTTCTAGATATGGAATTTCATTCAGAGACACAAATAGTCTTAAACATTCTTTTGGTGTTATTTTCGGCTTAGACCTGCTGAATTTAGGCCTTATCGTTAGAGAAGTTCTTACAAGGACACCCCACGCCATCTGTGAGCGTTTCTTTCAACTTCCTTCAAGGAGACCACTCACTCCCTAATGTGGTACAACAAAATAACTCCTTATTCTACACAGCAAGTGTAATATTATTAAATAAACTTCTGACTTTTTAAAAGAATTTTTTTATTCCATTATTATAATTTAATTTAAATGAAGCAATTTTATTTTCAAATTAGAATGTATTCCATTTTAACCATATTTACAGCGGTTCTGAAATTTACATGGTTTTTGGCCAATGGAAATTATCAATTGAAATATATTCTTAAAGGCGTTTAAAATCTAAATATCAAATTAATTATATTTGTTTTATTATTTCTACTTTATTATTATTATCTATAGTTACATAGTCGTTAACTTCGTTTACTCTTTGTAATACTTTTTTTTTCAATATATAAATTGTAATTTGATTTGATGTTGTTTAAAAATTAAAGAAGAAAAATGATACTTGTAAACCATGTATTATGATGAATGAAGGAGCATGAGAAATTATTTTTTATACAGCAGCGGTACTTTAGTACAGACAAATTTTTAAAAAAAATTACGGTCTCATTTTTTAATTATAAGCTAATATTTTTAGAGTAATAAAATGGTTTCAGTCCATTATCTTGACATAATACTTTTTGATAAAAGATAGTGATGGTAAATATCTATTTTAAGGTTTTTTTATCCTATCCTGTAAACTAAAAAGGATTATCCTTTATTTCATTAATTACAGTTGTGTGATGAATTATTAGTTTTAACAGGGAAAAAGAAACATGATATAGCTGCCTGTATCACATCATCCAACTTTATCAAGGTCTTAATAAACTAATCTTTAAGCGTATTTAAAAGTATTAGAAAGCCCTCATAACTAAATATTAAATAATTTTATTTTGTTCTGATGAATATATTACAAACTGACTACATTAAACATTTCCTATCTTGCAAAATATACTTTTAAAACTCTATCTTGTTAAATGAATTTAGAAAAATTAATATATATATATATATATATATATATATATATATATATATATATATATATATATATATATAAAATTGTAACCTCATTGATTTTTTTCGCGAAATTTCACGATAACTTTTCGTTTCACATGTCATAGACACCATAACTGCATTTTGTTTCTTTGGTGTCTGTTTGTTTGTTTGTTTGTTTGTTTGTTACCTTTTCACGCATAAACGGCTGAACCGAATTTTATGAAACTTGGTATGTATATTACTACTACCCCAACTTAGACTTTAGGCTATATTAATATTCTCTAAGACAAACAAAAGTGGGGGTTATAAGGAAGGCCTGAAATTAAAAATAGCGATATTTCGTTTCCTATTGCTTTTTCAGCAAATATGAACATAACAAAAGTTGTTTATTTTGTAATTTAGAGTAACGTTTGTTATATGCATTTTTGCCGTATACGGATGTATAAATGATTTATACGCTTAAAACTATAGCGAGAGTCAACAATTTTATTTGGCACAAAAGACTCAACCGAACTAAACCAAACTCGGTATGTGAATTAGCACTAACGCCTTCCTTATAATAAGCCATACTAACATTTCTAGGGACGGGCAGGAGTGGGGGTTATAAGGAAGGCCTGAAATTACTAATAGTGATATTTCGTTTCCTATTGCATTTTCGGCAAATATGCACATAACAAAAGTTGTTTATTTTGTTATTTAGAGAAACTATTTTTTATATACACTATCATCGTATACCAAAGTATAAAGGCGTTATACGCTAAAAAGTTTAGCGGGAGACAACAATTTTCTTTGGCACAAAAGACTCAACCGAACTAAATAAAACTCGGTATGTGTATTAGCACTAACACTTTCATTATAACAAGCCATACCAACATTTCTAGGGACAGGCAGGAGTGGGGGTTATAAGAGAGGCCTGAAATTAATAATAATGATTTCCTATTGGGGTTTCGGCAAATATGCACATAACAAAAGTTGTTTATTTTGTTATTTAGAAAAATTTGCTCAACACTTCTTTTCAATATGAACTACCAGGTACTTCACCTGAAAAAATTAATTCAAATGTATGTCAATATTTTCTCCTTAATAATTCAAATCTATGCATAATGCACAGGAGACGGGACATATGACAATATGCAGGACAGTGAAGTCTTACATAAAAAAATAATTTTATTATTAACAAATGCCAACAACGGGTATTAACCCTAAACACTGGAACGGGTAAAAATCAAAATATTGTGCAAAGTAAAGCCTTGCCAAAAATATACCATCACCATTCAGCCTCAAATGAATTCCCGAGTGAAGCCGGGTATCTGAGCTAGTATATATATATATATATATATATATATATATATATATATATATATATATATATACATATAGAAAGAGCTATTAAAGCCCTTACAGCTAATTGTTCAAGAAATTTATATTATCAAAATTGTGAACATTCATACTTGAAACAATGAACATTATAAAAAAAAACAAAAAAACAAAACATACTCTTGTAGATAATTGTAAAAGAATCAACATGTTTGTATTTTGGAATTAGAGGATATTATATAGAACATCATTTGCTTTTTGTGTTGTTATGAAAATAAAATTTTGTGCATGAATATATTACGAGAATTAAAAAATAATTAGAGGACCAAAGAAAAAGAATACTCCAAATGGTACTGTTGAGGTCGAAGAAAGGGAAAATGTCAGTAGCTAAAATTGTATTAGTCATTAACGAGAATTTTCTTTAAATACTTATTGGACTACTTTTGCTTTCACAATACGTTTTATTTAAAAGTTAGTTATCAAACACAGTTTTTAATACTAATCTTCTAAAAAATGTTATTTTGGTGCGCTGTCTGTCATTGGAGCATTTTAGCAGATTTCCCTTATGGGAAATCAGCTATTGAGGACGTACTCATGAGGTGATTTTAGAATGTCCATCGATCCTACCCAGGAAATGACGAAAATGAGGTCCGTTGAAAATTATATATATATATATATATATATATATATATATATATATATATATATATATATATGTCTGTTAACGCTCTAGCGGTCGCAATTTTTGTTTGATCGTTACGAAACTCGATATTTAACCGTTTTATGTAAAAAGACAGATCAAGTTCGTTAATGGCTGAAATCGGACCAGAGAGAGGGGGGGTTTAGAGGGGGGATTTTCGAAAATTCAAAATATCTCCGTTATTATGCATCGGATCGAAACATTGTATAGAACCAATCATATTGCAAATTAAATTTACTATAAATATTGTTATATACATTTATTCTCTATCTTGAATACGAGTATTAACCGATATTTGCATTTTTATGAAGTCTGTGGTCGGGTATAGTTCGGATTACGTCGGCCTTCTTCGTCATTTCTCGGCTCAGGCGGAACTTCATCTAACCTGTCGTTTTTTAACCTTACCTTACCTTCGTTACTTTGTGAGATTTATGCAAATACGTTCTGTTCTTCCGCCCCCCCCCTTCTTTAGTTGTTGGACTACTAAAATTTGAGTTATTAAAATATAAATTATTCTTACAATTCAGAAGCCGTTTCAGTTGGGAATTTATTTAAATTAACTGAAAGATTTCTTATTATCTAATCACGGTGGTATTGTGTTACCACTATGCAGATTTCTCTATTGTATAACTTCACAGGGGAAATCTGCTTAGTTTACGCAGACCCTGCGTGACGGACTTTTTCACTTTTATGCTGGTATGTGAAGCAGTGTATTTGTGTCTATTACAGGTTTTGTAGTTTGATAAAGATATAGAGGTGGGGTATCAACGTTTATGATTGGTAGAAATCCGTAGATCCCTTTCCTCGCTCCACTGTTCCAAATTATTTATGGTGTATTTTATTCGTTCTATTGCCACATCAAAATGAGCAGAGATTAAATATATGATCAGGTCTTCTCAAAACAGACAGTAATGCACATCAGGTAGTATTTGTTCTGTGTCATTATTAATTGCAATGCTAAAAAGTCCGTCACGCAGGGGCTGCGTAAACTAACCAGATTTCCAACGTGAAGTTTTACAATAGAGAAATCTCACGAGAGCCGAGAGTTAAGGAAACGACCAAACTAGCTTTTGGTGGGGAAGCCCAGTTAGCCGCCCAGTTTTAATAAAAACGCGTATATCTCGGTTAATATTCAAGACAGAGAATAAATGTATAGAACAATATTTATAGTAAATGTAATTTGCAATAAGATTGATTCTGTACTACTTTTCTTTCTGACGTACAGTAACGGGGATATTTCGAATTTTCGAAAATCCTCCCCTCTAAACCCCCCTCCCACTAGTCCGATTTCAGCCGTTAACGAACTTGATCTTTCTTTTTACATAAAACGACTAAATATCGAGTTTGGTAACGATCAAACAAAAATTGCGACCGCTAGAGCGGTAACAGACAAATATATATATATACATATATATATATATATATATATATATATATATATAATTTTGAACGGACCTTATTGTCGTCATGTACTAGGTAGGATTGATGGACATTTGAAGAAAAATTTCGAAAATTCTGTCATGAGTACAACCTCAATAGCTGATTTCCCTTAAGGGAAATCTGCTAAAAGAGTGATACCTAAAACACTGCCTTGTGACACGCATTAGACTGTACGAATGGATCTGGGAGAGATATCCCTTGTTTTAACTCTGAGTGTTCTATTGCTAAGGACAGATTTTAAGAACCTTAATCATTCATACCAGAAAGACACAGAGTGAGTTGCTCAAATTGTGGAACACCGAAATAAATAAATAAATATTGGTGGATAGATATATGTTGCACGATTGTTGCAGTGTCGTCTTGATGTATGGGCTTTCTTCAGTTAATTTGGTCATTTGGATTAGAACAAACTGACGAAGTCTGATTCATATAAATATTTTTTTCTGTAATCGTTGAATAATGGTAACATTACTAAACTGAAATGAGTGAAGAAAGTGAATTGTCTTCTTAATTAGTAATAAGTATAAATTGAAAAATAGTTTGAAGTTGGAAATTAAATGCTTTTAAATGTTTCTTAACATTGTAAGAATTTATTTTAACAAAATAAATTGAAATGTGAATGAATTATTGGTGGAAATAATCAAAATATTTTAAAATTTAAATATAATAATAATTACCTTCCTTGTTTATAACATGCACTTGTTTATAACTGCACTACTTCACAATCTTCACTAGTTGTTTATAACTATGCTTATAACCTTTCACAACCATGCTTATAACCTACCAACAACATACCATAATCTTCACAACATCCTAATTTTGTTCGTATTCTGGTTAGATCTGATCATGTATTACACGATTACAGAAAAAATTTAATATTACACTCGTAACGAAAGTAGAATTTACAACTCTCGTGAAATTACCACACTCGCTTCGCTCGTGTAGGTAAACGTTTCACTCGAGTTGTAAAATGATCTACTTTCGTCACTTGTATAATAAATAACTAGTTCTATTGCCAGATCTCTTTAAAATAAATACAATATAAATTAAATCCCAAAATCTATTTCGTTATTGGCAGGACTTTGTAAATTCAGGAATTGATCAATGTAATCCAGTGTTAGAGGGAGATGGACTCATGAATCACCACCTCCCCTGCTTATAATATTCAGTAGGATAGACCCCGGAGGTGAGACGGGCCATCCATTCCAAGGGTCCTAAATATTGGATGGACCCTGGGAGGAATTGGATCTAGTCGGTGTAAGGTATACTGATGGCAGTGGGGTGGGGGGTGACAACACGCTAGAACGCGCACACAGCGGGGGTGGGGGTGCAACACGAATGGGGGCCTTCCTGGGAAAATATGTTGAGCACGCGAGAGCCTGTGCAATTCCACCTCTGGCCACTTATCCCCTTCATGTCTCAGCCACATTTTCCCAACCCAGACTTGTTTGTTTGGCTCACTTTTGGAAATAACTAAAAAAGTTATTTTATTTATATATATTTATTTTGGGTGTTCTAGAAATTTCCCTTGAAGGGGGAAAAAAAATTCGAAATATTTCCTCAAATATCCAACCCTGGAAATAACAAAAATGAGATCCGTTCAAAACTATACACACACACACACACACACACACACACACAAATATATATATATATATATATATATATATATATATATATATATATATATATATATATATACTAGCTAAGGTACCCGTCTTCGCTGGGGAATTTATTTGAGGTTACAGGAGAATACACTATATGAAGATGTATTTTTTTCAAGGCAGAATTGGGATGTGAAACAGCGCGGGTTGCTAACAAACATGAAGTGAATTAAAAAGTCCGTCACGCAGGGCTGCGTAAACTAAGCAGATTTCCCACGTGAAGTTATACAATAGAGAAATCTCCATACGAGAGCCGAACAGTACAGTTACGGCAAAGGGCCGAACTCGCTTTTGGCGGGAAATTCAAAAATCCGTTATCGGCCCAAATTTAATAAAAATGCAAATATCTTGGTTAATATTCAAGATAGAGAATAAATGTATATAACAACAATATTTATAGTAAATTTAATTTTCAATAAGATTGTTTCTGTACCATTTTTCGATGCGACATATAGTAATGGAGATATTTCGAATTTTCGAAAATCCTCCCCTCTAAACCCCCCATCCCACTGGTCCGATTTCAGCTGTTAACGAACTTGATTTTTCCTTTTACATAAAACGACTAAATATCGAGTTTGGTAACGATCAAACAAAAATTGCGACCGCTAGAGCGGTAACAGACAAATATATATATACAGTTTTGAACGGCCTCATTTTCGTCATCTACTAGGTAGGATCGATGGACATTTGAAGAAAAATTTCGAAAATTCCGTCATGAATACAACCTCAATAGCTGATTTCCCTTAAGGAAAATCTGCTAAAAGAACATGGTTTCAATTCAGTAAATCACGGTTGAAAACAGTAATTCTGTTCCTATAATGTTGGTATATGGGCTTATACCACCATAATAGGTTTTGTCTTAGTTAGCCATATCTCCCCAAACAATAGTAGACTGGAAGAATTCCTTAATATGTGTTGCTTAATAGTAAAATTATTTATTCATCTAAACGAAAACTTTGTTAGTAGCAATACATTATATAATTTTAACTTTAGGTTTTTACACTAAACCAGTTTTAATTTAGATCTATATAAGTGTGTATTTATCTGTGATACCTTTTCCATCTTTTTTTTTATACAAATTGTCTTGATAGTAACTTCCTCAGAATTAGGAATATAAACATTGACTAATCAACTCCTTTTAATCATTGACTTGTTGTTATTCGACCAAGAATAGATGTATATTAATGGAATTTTGAGAGGTGATTTTTAATGTGGATGACACATTTAAAAATTGACAATTCTTGTTTAGCAAGTAGATGGTGGACACGAAAGTGAGGTGTGAAATTAATAATGAGAGATATATTTAAATTGAATGATCAAAATTTAGCAAAACAAAATTATAATTTTAGATAATAAGGAATTCCTTGATACGGAGCTATTGCTTGAAATAGTTTGGGGGTTTAAATAAAACAGATGTTATAAAGAAGAAAAAGAGTGATTAATCACTGACCAAGTATGGCTACATTTTCAAACTATAAATATATTTTTTCGACTGCTGAAATTGCCACACCAAAACATATGACTTTGTGATCACCATCATGTTTTAAATCTTCTTATATATAAAATTGAATGTATGTATGTCCATTATAGACTCGTATACGGCTGAACCGAATTTTATGAAACTCGGTATGCATATATACTACTAACACAGGCTAGGTTTCTGGTTATATTAGTATTATCTGAGACGAACAGGAGTGGGGGTTATAAGGGTGGCCTGAAATTAAAAAAAAGTCCTTCACGCAGGGGCTGCGTAAACTAAGCAGATTTCCCAGCGTGAAGTTTAGTAATAGATAAATATACATACTGCTAACACAACAGCACCGTGAATAAATACTAACGGAAATAAGAAATGTTTCGTCCAATTTCAATAACCTGCCGACAGGAAGCGTTAGGTTAGAAATGTAAACAAACGGGTCTGCCGCTTCACACCGGAAAGAATAACAATTTCTGTAATATATCAGAATATAACATATTAATTTTATTGAGAACTATTTACTATACCTAGTACTGTAATTAATAATGAGTCAGAATAATTGTTATCTCAATCCATCAAATTTTAGTAGTCCAAAACCTTAAGACGGGGGAGGGGGCCACTGGGGCATATTTGCATGTATCTCGTATAATAAAGGTCTCTTGAATACAATTTTTGGTATTTAAACTTCGAATAATGTGATTTATTATGTAGCAGAGTATTGTTTATGTAACATGAGTAGAAGTGGCGGTTTGCTGATGGCTGAAAACTGAAAAATGCAAATATCTCGGTTAATATTCAAGATAGAGAATAAATGTATATAACAATATTTATAATAAATTTAATTTGCAATGAGAGTTATTTTATACAATTTTTGATCCAACGTATAGTAATGGAGATTTTCGAATATCATCCCCTGTAAACCCCCCCTCCCACTGGTCCGATTACCGAGCCGTTAACGAACTCGATCTTCCTTTTTACATAAAACGATTAATCAAAAATTGCGACCGCTAGAGTGTTAACAGACCAATATATATATATGTATATATATATATATATATATATATATATATATATATATATATATGTTTATATACGAGTATATATATAGATATATATATAATTTTGAACGGACCTGATTTTCGTCATCTCCTGGGTAGGATCGATGGACATTTGAAGAAATTTTTCGAAAATCGCGTCATGAGTACGACCTCAATAGCTGATTTCCCTCGAGGGAAATCTGCTAATAGCAATATTTGGTCTCCTATTGGTTTTTCGGCGGCGTAGCAGCGCGCGCAGAGTATAGCTAGTCCCATATAAATAAATAACTACAACTAAAATATTTAGTCCAAGTGAATTAAAGAAACAATGGTAGAAATTTCCCTTTCGTTCTAATTTATGCAATCGCCATACTGTTTACTAATGAATCGGTCTGAGTAGATGCTTGACATTTTTTCCAGCTCATGCCTGTTCTATATATAGTTGCTACGAGCTTCGAGCCTTGAACACAGCTGGGGCAGACTGTCTCTCACGAATCAATCTTATCACTCAGTCTCGTCACGAATCTCTCCTGATTAACATCCATGCATTTTTTTTTCCCTCAGGATTTATTTATTTATTTTTTTGGGGTTTGTTTTCTTTTTTTTTGATTAAATTCATTTACTGGATTCGAAAAAATAGGGCGAGGGAATTGGACACGGTTCTGATAGCTGACATCATTCCAAGGCTTTGCCCGAATTCGCTTAAAGAAAAGAAAACTCTGGGACAAATATAAAAATAAAAAAACCCTGAACATGAACAATTCAGAAGTAAATTTAATTGGTAATGTACATTGCCATTTGTATTACTTGGAATTTGAATAATAACCTATGAGAACAGTATTAGACAAAAAAGTAACATTTTTTTTTTTTAATTCACAAAGTTAACACTGATTTAACCAGAACAAATTCTTACTTTTGTACTGTCTATTTTTATTAATATTGTCATTATTGTTCTAATATATTTTATACTGCTTCACTTATGTTTTTCTATCTTTTATTTATTTGTTTATTTATATTAACGTCCACTTTTTAGAACTAAGGCTAATTTGGGCGGCTTATCTACAGATTACCAGCCTTTTCTAGCCAGGGTGAGAGCTAAGGGATTTATTTAATGAATTCCGTCACTAAATAAATTCCTGTTGCCCCGACGGGAATCGAACTCGCCATTTGAGATTTACCATTTGAGATTGAGGCCAATTCTTTAACTCACACGGCTAACCTGAGCCCTTCGCATCTGTTAAACCAAGTAACATTCTAATACATAGTTTTCTCGAACGTTGAATAGTTTTAAATGGAAAACAAAAGGAAAAAATAAGTTATAAATGTTATATTAACTCTTCCTGTGTTTTGAATATTAAGAGAAAAATTGGATTTATTTAATTTTTTTTTTAGTTTTCAGCCTTCATTAAGGCCCACTCATGTCTTATTAACAGTAATCTGTTATATCGTGAACAATTTTATTCGAAACTTACACTACAAATATTGTTTTCAATGAACTTTTATTGTGTGAGATTCGTGCAAATACGATGTGCCATATCATAAATTAAGCTTTCTATGCATTTTTTCGTAACTCAAATATGACTTGAATTTTAAGTACGTTCTAGTTTTCAGCCTTCAGTGTTTGAATGGAAATGTATAATGTGTGGTGAGATGAGATCATAATAGAGCTACACCAGGACATAGGAAATCTGCTTAGCTTACGCAGCCCCTGCGTGAACGACTTTTTTTGTATGTTCTATTTCTGTTGTCAGGTAGATAATTGAAGTGGAATGGTCCTTTGCAATTGCTTCCCAAGACATTGTGATATAAAAAAGCTAAATTATTTTTTCAAGATACCTAATGATCAGTATATTCCGAAGAGCATTTACCTCTTTCTGACAGCATGTAATTAATTGCTTGTAATACATACTTCAGATGAGGCTGTTGTTTCGAAGTCAAAGTTCGGCTTATCTAGACTTTTTTATCAAATTACCTCAGCCGCAGGAAGTAATTAGACATTTCGAGTTGAAGCTAAGCTGCCGGCTTGGCTGTTTATAAATATTTAGTTGGGAGTCGGACTATTAACATTCATGAAATACGAAGCCAACTCGAAAGGGAAAAAAAAACCCTAAGAGGCCCGGAGATAAGCTATGGATTTTAGACTTTTCTTTGTGGATTAGGTAATGAGTCTACACTGGATAAAAAAAGAAAGAAAAATAACAATGGCGTTCTCTGAATATATTCATTCAATTAATGTCTAATTATTCACTAGAACAAAAAGGTTATTAAACCGAGGGTAGTTAGAAAACTCTCGGGCGTTTGTTCTTTGGCGTCACGATGAATTTCAGGCTGGTTAATTTAAATTCGGAGGCACTTGATTATAGTTAGGGGATGAGGTCAGACATGTGAGCCTTAATCTCACATGATAAGCCTAGAGGGGCGAGTTCGATTCTCGTCTGGACACGAGGAATTTATTTAGTGATGAACTCATTAAATAAAATCCTTAGTTACACACTGGCTAGAAAAGGGTGGTAACTTCTAGATAACCGATCTCAATTATCCATTTTAGCAAAAGGTCGTGAATATTAAGTGAATAAATACAAACGGTAATGAGAAATCTTTCAGTTAATTTAATTAATATCCCCGCGGAAAGCGTTTGAATTATAAACAAACTGGCTAGCCAACCTCTAAGAGCTTAACACATAAATAGAAATTACTAGAACGGAAATAAAAATAATTACTGAAATATATCTGAATATGATATATTAATTTAATTGAAAACTATTAGCTATAGCTAGTGCTATAATTACAATGAATAAGAATAATTCTTAACTAAATCACTCAAATTTAGTAATCCAAGAACTAAAGAAAGGGTGATGGACAGAACATATTTGCATATAGCTGACAAAGTAAAAGTTCCATGAAAACAATAGTAAGTATTTAACATTAGAATGAAATAGACATGATAAAACAGCTTATTATTAATATGACATGAATAGGAGAAGGGAATTCTGCTAAAAATTGGACATTAATATATAATAATATTTTTATTGACCGTTTGGTAAACACCCATCTGTGATCTATTTAGCAAAAAAAAAAGTCAGGAGATTGTAGTAAATACTACAACACATACATGTTTGCCTAAAGTCCCTGACATACTTGCAATCTTTGATTTTTATATGTTGAATAGTGTGGTCCCAGTTGCGTCCGACAGACTAACGATTGAAAACAAAAATTAAATTCGGAAAATGTATTTTTATGGTTTATATAAATACTATTAATACCAATTGAATGCCTTCAGGTAATTGAGTGTATTAAATTTTATATCTACTAAGTTTTGTAAACTTGAGTGAGATCTCTTATACTTCTTCAAATTCTGTTATGTCACAAAATAAATATATATGCCTTTCTCCAACTTTTAAATTTAGTGACTTTATAATGCATAGTTCTATGGAATATTGATTATTTTAAAATAGGAAAAAAAAGAAAAAAAATACTTATAAATGTTTTTATATAAACGTTTTCACTGACTTTATATTCTTAGCGAACCATTAACATTTTTTTTTATTTTTACGCATTCTATATAAGCAATAAGCTGCTATATCTTCAACCACTTTATTCGAAGCATAAATGTCAAATTTGATTTTCAATGAACTTTTACACTGTGAGTTGAGTGCAAATACATTGTGAGATGTCGAATTTACGTTTTAACTAGATAATATTTATTTTATCTATAACTGTTTCATACATTCCTTAAGTCCATAATCGTTAATGGCTGAATTAAGAATATTATATATGCATATTTCATCGTTTTGTAATTTTTCTATTTGGTTTGTTTCTATATGTCATGGGAAATTAATGATTATATTTGGAAATGTCTGGAATTCAGCTGTAAATCTGCTAATTTACGCAGCAACTGCGTGACGGACGTATTTTATATTTCATGATTTCCCGTAGTGCTTAGTCCAAATCATTATTTACCAAATTCTACACAACGCTCCCAAGAAACAAATCCGTGAATGACTTGTTCCATTTTGTCAATGAAAGCGTAAACGAAAGGAAGCCGCCATATACAGCTGTTTGATGAATGACCGACAAGGGTAGTAGCTAATGGTTTTTATTGATGTGGCCAGGATTGCTTCAAACGAGGTGTCTCTTTGATCTTAAAGTCCTAAACGAGAGAGTTGATTCACTGCTCTCCGTTTACTTTTTTTTTTTTTAAACGTAAAGCAGTAAATTCGACATTTATTGCCTCTTTTAGAGTACAAAAGTCGTAAAAAGAGCTCGTAAAACCCATTCATCAAACCGTCTTCAACTTACCGAGTCAATGAAGTGGCCGTCGACATGGGGAGAAAATCCGCTAAAATGATACGGCTACAAATTTGTTTCTTCTCTTTTTCTTTTTTTTTTCTTTCCCGGGAGATGTACAAAGTGATAAGAGCTGATAAGGACGGCCGACACAAGTCTGGATCAGGATGAGCCGAGATAAACTAGCAGTAAAACTGAGTTTTATGAGCTGTCCTCAACTGGCGCTCTAGCTTAACTCTTTATCGCCTTGAGTTGTTCAGTCTTCGACATTAAACTCCCGCAGAACATCGCTAATTTCCAATTATATTGATTTACTTTGTTAGAGTCTTTTATCCATTTATAATTACCTACAATTGGAATGAATATTAACAAAGCTTTTCTGCTTAATGTAGTAATTAATTATAATCAATGTTTTTTTTTTGTTAGTTTTTATTCAATTGTAATGTGATTCTTGCATGGCTTTTCGCGCTCTGTACAACTTAGAAAGAATGTTTCAGCGATACCTCTACTATCTTTAGATCCTGGAGAAATAAAACGTTTTTATTACGAAATTTAAAGAAATATTAAACTAGCAGGATTTATTTCAGACACAAAATGTAACAATACATAATTTATAGAACTTTGCCTGAGGTCTTCCAGACAGATCCATCCCCTATCGCTCATTGCCAATTTCCAAGTACATTGATTGACTCTATTAGAATCTTTTATTATTTTATAATTAGAAGGCTATGGAGGTAATATGTCTCAGGCTTCAATAAAATTAAATAGGTAAATAATAATCAAAAATACGAAATATCTCCGTTATTATACGTCAGAAAGAGTGTAAAAAACAAATCTTTTTTTCAAATTGAATGTTCTATAAATGTTGTCATATGCGTTTTTTTCACTATCTGCATTATTAACATAGATATTTGCATTTTTTAGTTTTGACCTTTAGTAAACCCCCACTTTTTTTTTTACATTTCCATGGAACGGGATTCTTGCTATGGCTTTTTAACACAACACAACGTAAAAGGAATAATTCAGTAATAAATCTATTTTCTTTAGGTCCTGCCGATCAGAGGCCTTTTGTATATGGAATTTATGGAAATGCTAAGCCAACAGAAATTATTATAGACATAAAATACCACAGAACATACTTTATTAGATCTATGCCCTATGTTCTAGGTTATCGAGATCATTAAACTCCTGCACGGCATTTTTAATTTCAAATTACGTTGATTGACTTTGTTCGAGTGTTTTATTAATTTATAATGGTCGACTATTAGAGTTAATATGACTCAGACTTGTTAGCATAAAGAAGTTATTAGATAAAATTAATGATTTTTTTTTTCCCCGCGATTCATTGAATTTGGATTCTTACTTAACTTTTCGCTCATTGCGCAAACGGAAAAGAATAATTGAGTAATTTCTCTATTATGTTTTGTTTCTTACAAACAGGAGCGGTTTTTTTCCAGAGAATTAACAAACAGTAAATCATAAACAAACAGGAATTACTATAGAACTTTCGCATTACTAATAGCAGCAAATTATGCAATTAATTTTCAATTTTCCTTAACAAGGCCCCGTCCCCTCGTCTGCGTTGATTTCGATCAAATGGAAATCGCCGGAAATAGATCTAACAACAGTACTAAATACGAAATTTTAAAATTTTATTGCTGGTCGTTTTCATGTTACACAACCCTGATATTATTATTATTATTATTAAGATTGATTCAGTCATAACAGATAATTCCGTTGATATCTCAAAACCAAAATATTCGTAGAACACTTCCTTTGATTCGTACAACAAGATAAAAGATTAAGTTTTCATTTTATGATCTTCATTTAGGAAGGGGATTTTAAGCTAGTTCTTGTTTCCAAACATTTGTAAATTAAGAACTTCATGCATGTGTTCGTGAATATGTAGTGTAGTATCGAAAATGTAACTGAAATATCACCTACAATGCGCAAAGAATGAAATACACAACAAAGACAGAACGGCTGGATACAATTTTTAGCAGCTATTGAGGTTGTACTCATGACGGGATTTTCAAAAACATTCTTCAAATGTCCATCAATCCTACCTAGTTGATGACGAAAATGAGGTCCGTTCAAAATATATATATATATATATATATATATATATATATATATATATATATAGAGAGAGAGAGAGAGAGAGAGAGAGAGAGAGAGATAGGTAGATAGATAGATATATGTGTATATATATATATTTGTATGTTACCACTCTATCAGTGGCAGTTTTTGTTTAATCATTATGAAACTCTATAAATAAGTGTTTTATGTAAAAAGAAAGAAAGCGGTTGAAATCGAACTGGGGTAGGGGGGTTTAGAGCTGAGGAATTTCGAAAATTCTTAATATCTCCATTATTATGCGTCGGACCGAAAAAGTGTATACAACCAATCTTATTGAGAAAGTAATGTTCTATAAATGTAGCAACATAAATTTTTACATTATCTTAATTTTTGGGTTTTTTAGTTTTCGGCTTTCAGTAAACCCCAACTCCTACTCATGCCATATCAACAATAAGCTGCTATATTATGAAGCACTTTATTTGAAGCCTAAATAACTAATATTGTTCTCATAACATTTTACGTCATGGGATAAATGCAAATATGTGCGCCAGGGGAAATCTGTTTAGTTAAAGCAGCACCCTCGCGGCGGATTTTTTTTTTTCATTTTTATGTTCTGATTCTTATTTAAAAAAATTATTTTATTTTTTTTTCAAAATATTCCTATCGCAATCCATTCAATATAAATATAAATCTCATTATAGAAATATTTTTAAGGCTCAATTTATTTTAGATCTTTTTTTTTACCGTTGGAAGAAAAATAATCAAAAAGCTTTAGAGCTGGTCAACTGAAAGGATTATTATAATTTAACAGTGACTTCTGTATTATTAATTATCAGAAACAATTAAGTGCAAAATTATGCATCCACCAAAAAAATCGAGATACTGTGAGGATATATTTTTGCATTAGAGTTTGAATATAGAACTAAACAGAATAGGTTCAACTAAAATTATAATTTATTCATTCGCGTTTATACGTATTTCCTTAATCAACAAAAAAAAACCGTCTGCTCATTCATTGTGATAACTCAGAAATGTTCAGTATTTTCCTTCTTTTTTAAAAAGAAAACTTCTTCGAGACTGAAGGAGATAGGCGAAGTTGACACTCGAAGCAACTTTTCTCATAAAACTTCTCTAGTTCAGAAGTGTTCTTAAAACTTGAGAGAGTCCTCTTCTTTTTTTTTCTTCTCCTTCTGAAAATGCCTTCCCTTCTAGATTCCACCGCACAAAAGTTTTCAAACGAATGGACTTTATATTTCCTCTGGGCTTTGAGTTTGGTGTATAAAATTAGATTTGAATAATTGATGAACCTTTTCAGACGGGACAGTATTCATAACTTTATAACTTTTAATATTATTAGCATTTTATTGTAAAACGTGTCTCTGCTATTTTCCTCTTAAACATTAGACAATGTAAGTGCGTGTGCGAGAGAGGCGAGAAAGTGACTTAAAAGTCCGTCACGCAGGGGCTGCGTAAACTAAGCAGATTTCCCACGTGAAGTTTTACAATAGAGAAATCTGCCTAATAACAGCTGTAGTAGTAAGTAACCTCTAAACCTATTCACGAGAGGGACGAATAATTACAAAAACGGCCGCCAGAGCTCACGGCGGAAAGTCCGAACATAGCCACTGCTGCCGAGCACATGCAGAATACAAATGCAAATACATATCTCAGTTAATATTCAAGATAGAGAATAAATGTATATAACAATATTTATAGTAAATTTAATTTGCAATAAGATTTATTCTATAATATTTTTCGATCCGACGTATAGTAACGGAGATATTTTGAATTTTCAAAAATCCCCCCTCTAAACCCCCCCTCCCACTGGTCCGATTTCAGCCATTAACGAACTTGATCTCCCTTTTTACGTAAAACGCTTAAATATGAAGTTTGGTAACGATTAAACAAAAATTGCGACCGCTAGAGCGTTAACAGACAAATATATATATATATCTATATATATATAAAATTGTAACCTCTGTCTGTACATTGATTTTTTTCGCGAAATTTCACGATAACTTTTCGTTTCACATGTCATAGACACCATAACTGCATTTTGTTTCTTTGGTGTCTGTTTGTTTGTTTGTTTGTTTATTTGTTTGTTTGTTTATTTGTTTGTTTGTTTGTTTGTTACCTTTTCACGCATAAACGGCTGAACCGAATTTTATGAAACTTGGTATGTATATTACTACTAGCCCAACTTAGACTTTAGGCTATATTAATATTCTCTGAGACGAACAGGAGTGGGGGTTATAAGGGAGGCCTAAAATTAAAAATAGCGATATTTCATTTCCTATTGCTTTTTCAGCAAATATGCATATAACAAAAGTTGTTTATTTTGTAATTTAGAGTAACTTTTGTTATATGCACTTTTGCCGTATACGGAAGTATAAATGAGTTATACGCTAAAAACTATAGCGGGAGTCCACAATTTTTTTTTGGCACAAAAGACTCAACCGAACTAAACCAAACTCACTATGTGAATTAGTACTAACGATTTCCTTATAATAAGCCATACTAACATTTCTAGGGACGGGCAGGAGTGAGGGTTATCAGGGAGGCCTGAAATTAAAAATAGCGATATTTCGTTTCCTATTGCTTTTTCAGCAAATATGCACATTACAAAAGTTGTTTATTTTGTTATTTAGAGTAACTTTTGTTATATGCACTTTTGCCGTATACGGAAGCATAAATGAGTTATATGCTATAAACTATAGCGTGAGTCCACAATTTTATTTCGCACTTAAGACTCAACCGAATTAAACCAAACTCGATATGTGAATTAGTACTTACGCCTTCATTATAATAAGCTATACTAACATTTCTAGGGACGGGCAGGAGTGGGGGTTGTAAGGGAGGCCTGAAATTAAAAATAGCGGTATTTTGTTTTCTTTTGGTTTTTCTGCAAATATTCACATGACTAAAGTTGTTTAGTTTGTTATTTAAAGTAACTTTTGTTATATTCACTTTTGCCGTATAGCTAAGCATAAATGAGTTATACGGTATAAACTATATAAACTAAACTGTATTAGCACTAACGCCTTCCTTATAATAAGCCATACTAACATTTCTAGGGACGGGCAGGAGTGGGGGTTTTAAGGGAGGCCTGAAATTAATAATAATGATTTCCTATTGGGGTTCGGCAAATATGCACATAACAAAAGTTGTTTATTTTGTTATTTAGGGAAATTTGCTCAACTCTTCTTTTCAATATGAACTACTACATAAAAAAATAATTTTATTATTAACAAATGCCAACAACGGGTATTAACCCTAAACACTGGAACGGGTAAATGTCAAAATATTGTGCAAAGTAAAGCCTTGCCAAAAATATACCATCACCATTCAGCCTCAAATGAATTCCCGAGCGAAGCCGGGTATCTGAGCTAGTATATATATATATATATATATATATATATATATATATATAATTTTGAACGGACCTCATTTTCGTCATCTCCTGGGTAGGATCGATGGACATTTGAGGAAATTTTTCAAAACTCGCGTCATGAGTACGACCTCAATAGCTGATTTCCCTAAGGGAAATCTGCTAAAAACAGGTGTTGCACTTTTTTTCTGGTTTGAAATAAATTTGAAGTACTTTTTAAGGAAGTATAAAACTTTTGTCTCTAACAGTTTTTTTTTTAATTAAAAAGAAATTTTGGGAAAAATCATTGCCAAATATTGGACAATAACATAGAAATTTTAGTCGGTATTTATACGGAAAGCAATGAATTTTAGAACGTTGAGATAAAAAATCATTGGAGTTTTGACAGTTATGTAATGTTTATTTACTATGGAGCGCTCGCTCGAGGATATTACTCATGAACAAAAACCGAATTAAAAAACATGGAAAATATATAAGAAGAAAAAATTAAACACAACTATAAAAACAGGACAAACCAAGAACGCAGCTAAAGAAAACACGAATAATGAACAAATATTCATTTATTAAGAAAAGAAATATGGTAGATATTTTGGCTGGAAGTTTTACAATAGAGAAATTTCACGAGAGCCAAGCAGTCAGGAAACGGCCGAACTAGCTTTTGGGGGGGAAAGTCACTCCCGTCCGTTAGCCGGCCAGATTTAATAAAAATGCAAATATCTCGGTTAATATTCAAGATAGTGAATAAATGTATACAAAAATATTTATAGTAAATTTCATTTGTAATAAGATTGATTCTGTACACTTTTTCGATCCGACGAATAGTAACGGAGATATTTCGAATTTTCGAAAATCCTCCCCTTTAAACCCCCCTCACACTGGTCCGATTTCAGCCGTTAACGAACTTGATCTTTCTTTTTACATAAAAATGACTAAATATCGAGTTTGGTAACGATCAAACAAAAATTGCGAGTGCTAGAGCGGTAACAGACAAATATATATATATATATATATATATATATATATATATATATATATATATATATATGAAGTATTAGGAAAAGTACATCCCACACCTTTCAAAGCTAATTTCCAAGTACATTGATTGACTGTATAAGAATCTTTTATTATTTTATAATCAGTAGGCTATGGAGGTAATATGTCTCAGGTTTGTCAATAGTTATTAAATAAAAATTGAATATTCGAAATACCTCCGTTATTATACGTCGGAAAAAAGTATAAAAAACAATTTTTTTCTTATTCTTAAATACCAAATATTGTTTTCAAAACATCTTTACTAGTTGTGTGATGTAATAAATTGAGATTAGATACTGTCCCTTTCTATTCTTCAGATACAAATTGGAAATACAGAACATACTGCGAGATGAGATCAGCAGTGGGAAATCTGCTCAGTTTACGCAGCCCCTGCGTGGAGGGAAATTTTAGTTTTTGGTACCCCTTAACGATAGCCAGAGACGATCCACTTGAGAGGTTCACTTCCCTCTCGGTTGGAGTTCTGGCAACCGACGAACATCCCCGAAGCTTCAAGAATATTGATGGAGTCTAAAAATACTTTCCTGTTCCACTTGTAGCCTTTGACTTGGCATAGATAACCCTGCTTGTTATCTCGACCAGTCCATTATATTTATCAAGATTATTGACGAACCACTGCAACCGGAACAGAGCCTGGTTTCTTTCCATCCATATCATAGATAGTAGGCCTATTTGTTTCCACTTTCTATCCCAGTGGGGTTTTATATATATGCAGCACCGCTTTTAAATACATTCTGAATCCTTTTTGTATTCTAATAAGAACTCCTTTCTTTTTTTACAATAGTTTGAGCACATATTTCTAGTAATTAATAATATTGTTCCGGCTCCATTTTTTAAACAATGCGACTTGTAATTTTTGAAACTATAATTATGTAATCAGAGACGTATAAATAGCCGTATAATTGGTTGAAACTCAATATCAACCTGCAGTAACAGCATACCTCACGAAAAATTAATATTACTATACTCTTTAAATCTTTATAAGTTGGTCAGATAATAAAACTTCTCGAATTGCAATAATTCTTAGTTTAAAAACTTTGAGACTAGTATAAATTGATTACTGAGAATTTCAAAACTTAATTTAAGTCAATAAATGGCGGATGAGATGAAATATTTCAACGTATAAACATAGAAATTTTCAGTAATGAACATGATCATAGTCAATAATCTGTAAATAAAGTTTGTGGATAATTGATAGTTCTTGACTAAATAAAATGAACTTAGCCAAACTACGTGTAAAGTTACTTAGGCACTACTTTATTTGCGTGTGGATCAAGGTCACAAAAAATGTGTGACCTAAAAATAAAACAATTGTACTCATAATGTAATCAAATTATTATTATAATTTATTAACATCCACTTTTAGCATCTAAGGCTAGGTTATCACCCTTTTCTAACGTGGGGCTTAGGATGTTATTTAATGAATTCCATCACTAAATAATTTCCTTTGCCCAGGTGAGAATCGAACTCTTTACTCTAGGTAACTAATTTTCCTCCGAAGAAACATGTTCTCCAAGAACATCAGTTCTTTATGCGAATATATATATATGTATATATATATATATATATATATATATATATATATATATATATATATATATATATATATATATAAAGCTAATGAAACTACTGCTCCATTAACATCACAGGTGAATCTATTAATATTGGGTGTTTTATATATATAATATTGTGAAAATATTAAATTGGTTTAACTTTACTTAACTGGTCTAAGGCGGAATGTCAAAAAAAATAAAAAACATGAAAACTTCAAATGATTATTCAAATCATTTTTATTTCTCACCTAGTTTCACGTTCATGTGACGCCTTATCTTGAGAAGTTCTAATACACGAAGGAACTTATTTATCGGCTACATCTATCCCTATTCTAATTAAGTATAGATATAATAACAGATAGGTATGTCAATTACATTCATATTTTGATGGTTTTTTTTTTATAGATGAAAAGATTTCTTTGTTGTAAATGGTTAATAAAAAAAAATTAGTTTGACGTTCAACTAAACAATTTTCAAAGATATTTTAAACTCATACCGATGGAAAATTTCGGAAATATTTTGAAAATCGCATCATGAGTACGACCTCAGAAGCGGATTCCCCGTAAGGTGAATCTGCTAAAAAAGATTCCAGTAATAATTTATTTCATTAATTTTCCAAAAATAAACTTCATACTCTGTGAAACACGGAAAAAGGTAGGTCATTACATTGTCTAAAAAAAATTACTTTGTAGAAGATATATAGAAAATATATTGTAAATATGATAATTAAATGTACGTCACTAACATCCCAGGTTTACGATTAATATTGAGTGATGTATTGAAATAAGAGGGGACTTGTTATGTCATTTACTTTATATTTTGATTATTTTATCTAGAAGGAAATGCTAATTTGTCGTATATTAAATATATGTTAATATGTCAAAAAAAAACCGTTTTCATAGAGAGTATAAGGTAAAAGCACATTTTCTAAAAGAGAGAGCTAGCTAAGACGAGGCCAAACCTTGGCTAGTGTCCTTGGTTGAATGGCCGGTGGAGATGGCAGCTGAAGACAGACGGACAGACCGAAGCAGTGAGAGTCGGAGAGGTGAAAGTGACTTACCTGTGTCACTTCAAGGACTGATCGGACAATCACACGCAACAAGCCCCAAAACAAACTCTTACCTTCTTCGTTAAGGGGGGTTCAAACCCATTAAAAGGGTTTTGGGTACCTGAGGCCATAAACAACCCTTATTCTGAATGCTCGTCCCACAACCACCCACCCCTTTGGAAGATATTCCCTTTTTACGTAACTCTTCCTTTCAACCCCTTGGAGCAGCCTTTAGTCGATAGCCGGTCGTTCTGGACATTCCATCTCTCTCCTCGTGGCTTATGGCCCGGACAGGAATTTGACGTCGCGATGGAAGCCATGACACTTCCTGGTTCCGCTTTATAGCCTACATCATCCCCCAGGTATGCCACAGGTAAAAACCCCCTAAAGGTTTTTTTTCTCTTTTTTCCTCAACCCTTTTGTCACCTTTCCCTTTTTTACCGGAACATTTTGCACTGAAGGGCAAACAAAAAAGAACTATGCCAGCACTTTTCCTTTGGCCTAATAATTAAAAACTTGACCTCAAATAACATTATAAAATTTTGCACTGATACCTTTACACTTTAAACTTATTTATTTTTGCCATTACTTTCTTTTAATCCCACTCTAAAGGGTAACATTGTCTTAATCCCTAACGCATATTATGGAATATAGGTAACACTAATAGACAGTCATTTAAATAACCATATCAAATAATTTCAGGAAAATAAAACCGGATGGTCTCAAATGAGTTATCTTTATCTCTGGGTATTAACAAAGCAAACTTGAAAAATATTCCCCTAAGTGAGTGCAAGCTTAATTCTCCACAGGAAAATACCAAATTCTTATTATACACAGCCTTACCGGCTGGTAATTAGTCAACAATCTACAACCATTAGGTTTAAGGTTGTCTATTATAGAATGAATGTTATCCCTAGAGAATTTATGAAATAATGAAAGAAATATTAAGGGTATTTTATGTCAGTAGTATTATTTTGTCCAGCTCTTATTTACTTGGCTTTCTTTAAATTATATATTAAAATTGTATCCTTTTTGAAAAATGAACAAATTAACGACAATAAATTATGTTTTTTTTTTTTTGTCTTGAAACATTCTGCAGTAAACCTTTAAAATAACAATACACACAGTTCCAACAGGATAAATTAAAAAGAAAAATAATATTATTAAAACGCATCTGTTCCAAAGAAAATATATAATCTTTCCCCCCGAGAGACTCATGTGAATATTAACTGTAATAATTATTTTTTTACTTTCAGAGATAGGGGAAGGAAAATTGTCAGTCGCATACAGAACCCTTTATCAGGACATGTTACATTTTTAAGAGCGAGGTGTTAAAAATTCTACCCCCTTGAGGGGAAGGGGGCGCGAAACTCTGAGCTTATTACTCCAGGGGCGAAGTTTTTCCTGTTAATTATAAAGTCTAGAGATAGGCGGGAGCGAAAATGAAAATGAGTTTCCCGGCTTCCACGGAGATTCAAGCAACCGCTTTTCCTTGCTCGAGACTTGAGTTGAATAAAACAGTCCCTACGGTTAATCTTGTTCTTGCAATCTTACTTCATACTCTTGTAATCTTCCTTTGACAATCTTAGTCGCTCTCTCCCTCTCTCGTTCTCTCTCACTCTCTCGTATTCTCTCACTCTTCCTTGGTGGGGGGGGGGAGAGTTAACCGTCAAACTTCGGACGGAGAAGTCCCAAATGGAAATGGTTAATTATATGGTGTTCCTCAGGGGTGGAATGTTGAGCCCTCTCCTTCTCTCACTTTCTCTTGAGATTCCCTGAATCTCCGGGCGTGGGTTCCTGAGACACTGTCTCGGGAATATCTTCAGAGATAAGGCTCGACACGCTTATCGGCGATAAAGACCTTCCATGTCTAGAGTGTGAATGTCAGAATAATACTGAGCCCCCGCAGAAATTAAATTGGTCCTTTATTAATGAGACTATTAAGCCAGTTGTTTGTATTTCAACCAACAAAGTGTTAAAAAATGTAATTAGATCGATTGCAACATTTTCTAGTCTAAGGGCTCGGATCACAGCATCTTGAATCAAAATGTTTCTATGACAACTAAGTAGAAAGTCCATTGGATAAAAGAATGTATAATTTTGAATTCCACAAAGAAAAAAAATTGAAAATTATGGAAGTATAATAACAAACATTCATCAATAAATTGAACTGTCATCCAACGTGATTTTTAATAGTTTAACTTAAAAATGTTCTTTTCTAACGTCCACTTTGTGCTACTAAGGCAAATTGGGAAGGAATAAATATAGGACTATAGATTTTATTTAAAAAAAGTCTGTCACGCAGGGGCTGCGTAAACTAAGCAGATTTCCCACGTGAAGTTATACAATAGAGAAATCCGCCTATTAATAACAGTAGTAGTAGGGAATCTCTAAACCTATTCACGAGGGACGAATAGTTACCGAAACGGCCCGCACTAGCTCTCGGCGGAGCGTCCCGAACATAGCCGACTCCTGCCGACCATACACATGCATACAAATGCAAATATCTCGGTTAATATTCAAGATACAGAATAAATGTATAGAACAACATTTACAGTAAATTTAATTTGCAATAGGATTGAGTCTATACAACTTTTCGATCTGACGTATAATAACAGAGATATTTCGAATTTTCAAAAATCTCCCCCTCTAAACCCCCCTCCCACTGGTCCGATTTCAGCCATTAACGAACTTGATCTCTCTTTTTACGTAAAACGCTTAAATATGAAGTTTGGTAACGATCAAACAAAAATTGCGACCGCTAGAGCGTTAACAGACAAATATATATATATATATATATATATATATATATATATATATATATATATATATAATTTTGGACGGACCTCATTTTTGTCATCTCCTGGGTAGGATCGATGGACATTTGAGGAAATTTGTCAAAACTCGCGTCATGAGTACGACCTCAATAGCTGATTTCCCTTAAGGATGATGTAGTAATAATATTTATTTCCCTTGCACTTTTTCTGCTATTAGCAATAATTCCAATCTAAAAAATTGTATTTTTAAAATCGACTTTTTTTTTTTAATTAGGTACATAAGATAAATTGCTGAGACAAAGTAAGAAAATTTTTCTACTGAAAAATTTATTACGAGCATTATACAAATTCTTCCCCAGTTGGTAACGCTTAGTTTTCACTAGTATGAACTGTGAAACCTAGTCATTCAAAAGTCAAATAAAATCAAACTAGTATCTACTTCATACTACATAATAACTAACTATATTACTATTCGTGCCGTTCACAATAAAAAATACAAAATTCTTTTTAGTAACATTAAAGGTGATATGAACTATTACTCAATAAAAGCTATTCAGGAATGTTAAAAAAAAAAAAATAATTAAATAAAATAAAACACAAGAAAAATATTCCCATATAAATAAATATATGCATGACATTAGTATGTGAATAAATCATATTAAACGAACGAACTAGCCTGTTAATAATAGACCAATTATAAAAGCACTTCGACGCAGACAAAGAACTATCTCAGACTTCTATAATTAAATCAATGTTGTTTGCAATTACTTTTATAGTGGTTTTAATGGCGAAATTTACTACATTTGACTAAATGTTCTTTTGTAGTCAAGTTGTTTAGTGAAAATGAGAGGATTGCATGCAATTAGGAATAAGCAGGCGGGCTGCTAGAGATAACCACAAAGATAACCTCTAACGAGCTAAGAAATTACGGGAAATACAAGAGATAATATTATCGTGAGGGCTTATTTAAATAATTATAAACCGTACATTTACGTCGTATTAATTGTATTTTTAAATTGTCTTTACAACGAACTGAATACCTAAAAAATTCGATTTGGGGTGTTCTAGGTTATATGTGCGACTATTAATAATGTCCGAAGAATAATTAGTAACGACAATAACATTATTTTTCAGTAAGAATTACTTAAACCTTCTCACAATTTTTGTCAGTGAATAAACTACTACTTCCCCAAGCGGTAAAATTAAACCCACTATTACAAAAAGCATTTGGTCCTACGATTTAGCACAAAAAGAAAATTTAAAAATAAATAAATAAAGAAAAAAAACAGAATTGGAACTCTTTTATTATTATTATTACTATTTTAACCTTAATAGAAACCTTATTGTAACGTGACAAATATATTTGGTAGGAACTTAATATTGTTTTATTTAAGTAAAAAGAGAATAAATAACACTAATATATTTAGTGCTGAGTAATAAAATCTCAATACCCAATTAAAGATATATTTAAATTAAATCCAATATTTTTACGTATAAACTAACATTATAATTATAGAATTATAATTGTAGATGTTAAAACTTTTGTATAAAATGTACATTTTTAGTACAAACATAATGAAAAACAATTAACTTTCTGAATTACTTAAATTGCATAATCATTAATTCATAAAATAATAGTTTGTGTATTTTAAATTATAGCTACACAATTGTAGAGATACAATATAATTACAATATTATTAATAACTGTGCATGTTTGTTATTACAAACTACCGGTTGTAATGTAGTTTCTAAGAAAAAACATGAACAGTTTTAAAATTGGATGGTTCGTCTAATAACAACTTACAAATATTGCGTATGAAAGGTATTGAAACATAATTTGAATCGAATTAGTCTTTTAATAAATAGCATAACCCGAATTTTTAGAAAATTAATGGCATCCTCTCTTTTAAATTCAATTTCTGATAGTAATACTTTAAAACTGATTGAAACTCTTATTATTGTTGTGCGGTAATTATTAATTGATTTCCACTAATAATAACTTACAGTATTTCTTTAATGCTGTTAATACCTTGTGTAATTGAAATATGTTTAGAAAGTAACGTTTTTATAATTCTAAGTTATGGACTATCCTATTAGTGCAATACAAAAAAAATCTTTATTATCTAGTTTATTCCTTGCTACAATGTAATAATTGGAAGATACATTAATTACGGAATGTTCCATTGACATTTGTTCACATTCAACTAAATTAGATTTACTAGAATTAGATTCTACTCAATTAAAAATAACACAACATCTATATAAAATTAGCCATAATTATGGTATTGTCCCATTTTAAAATTATTCCCAACAATTAATTTCTCTTAAATTAGTGAAAATGTGAAAATATTTTCCTGAACAGCCCTTCATCGGTCGGTCATATGACTTTGATGTATGCCTGATGTAATCCTTTCCATATTTTTGAGGTATCTTTTTCATTATTTTAGTTGCTAGTAAATCCACTCACAATGTTCAGTGGGAACCGCTGAAAAGACAAAAGTCTGACCTTGCTCGTTAATTCACCCAGATTAATAAAAATTAGTATGTACTCTAGCATTTCTAATATTTCGAGATAGTGTTTAATTCTCTAGAAATGGATTTTCAACGAGAGAATTTGAAATCCGTTTTTGCCGTGAAACCGACATTGGACGGTGAGTGACCTTATATTAAACACTAACACTATGGTAATATTATTTCTTAGTTATAAATGTCGTTTCAATACATGCAGCTCTACATGACAGTAGTGAAAGTATGATATGATCCAATAAAAAAGAATTAACGCTTACGACTTGCCTGTTTTTTTATTAAATGTCAGGGTTAAACTAAAATAACGGCAAATACTCCACCCTGCATATATAATAAATGCCTTGGACATATTTATAAAACACTTTTCTTGCAGTTTAATTAAACTATTTGTTAGCTAGTTAGCTATATACAGCTATATATAAAATGAATAATAATCAAAATATTCTCAGAATAGAAAGTATTATTTTGTGTCTATTGTTTCCGTGGAAATTATGTTCTCTCACAAAGCTGCGAAGTAATTTTATATAATTTAATTTTATAATTAGTGTCCTTTGTTACATTTCAATGCGAATTATACATCAAAGATCCCTCATTATAATACTTTATTTACAATTAGTGTATCATACAATTCTCTCAATCATCTCCCCGTGTTCCTTAATTTTCCACTGTACTACTTCTAATTGTGTGTATATATATGTATGTGATATATCATTTCTGCGAGAGCCAAAATCATTTGGTTTTAGTTTACATAATAATAAGTATAATATAAAATTCGCTCACAAATCTGTATTAGTTTCTATATTTCTATTTTACCACAGCTAATCGTGAATCACATTTGATATAAGAGCTCTTGTATTTTTCTAGTCAAACATAACTGAAAGATAATCTCTACATATATAAATGACATTTAATAGTTTCTTAATAAAATTACAGTGACTTTCTAAAATAACTAAATATTATTATTAAAACTCTAATATCATTAAGTCATGGTATGACAGACGTTCATTTGTCAAATTCCTGAATAAATGATGGATATCATCACATAGTAGTTTAAATGGTATTTTATTTTTCCACATCTATCTATTTGAAACAGTTTCAAATATTCGAATCTATGTGTGGTGAGTATATATAAAAATGGATGAGTGATGGTAAATAAGTTTGAGCTATTAATTATTTTCTCACTTGAATACTTATTAATTAACCTCTAATTAATATATTGTATTATTCAATAACTACTGCGGTTCCTTAACCTCAATTCGATTGTATTTTACATCTTTCACACGCTATTGATATACAAATTGAAACTTTGAACCCATTCAAACAATAGTTTTTTTCTATAGACAAGTTTAGAAAATAATACTTAATTCTATCATATTTATAAATTAAATTATTATTCTGCATCTCCAACTTAATGTGAAACAATCATCTAGTAAACGTTATCATGTATTATAATAATTATTTTGAATGAATATTTCTGTCATGTTTTGATCCAGCAATGTATTCAATATTCCAAATACAAACCGTTTTGAGTTATTAAAATTACTTGGTCATATTTATAATATTCAGTACTTGCCCATCTCATTTTAGTTACATTTCAAACTCTATTAAAGTCTTAAAAGTCATTTTTTTGTAAAAAGAATACGCTACTTGTCATGTTATTTTTTTCCACATAGTGTTTTGAGTTTGAGATAACAAGTTTCATACAAATGACATTTTTAGGTTAAAAATTCAGGTCAACTCATGTTGTATTCTGAGAATTTTTAAAATTCAGTGCTAACCAGGAAGACCTTGCCTGGGTTTATCGTCCCCAATTTTGACCCCCCCCCCCTTAATTCTGGTTTCGACGGTTGGAAGGAAAGGAACGAGATAGCTTTAATCCGGGAATAATCCGAAACTTTATGATTCGCCTTCGGTCACGTATCCGTCGGTGAGTTCTCTCGCTCTCTATCCGTTTGTTAAGTTATGTCTTTATTATCGTGTTTGTCCTCACACTATTCCGTTAAATCCTTTGTCGGTAGGATTTCCTCTGACGGAAGGGAGATATGTGGGAAAAAGGAGAAGTACAAACAGGACAAGGAACAAGGGGGCGAATTGTATTCTATTAGAACTAGAAGGTTTACCAAAGGTATCTTGAATCATTCTTCCATTTTTATTTATATTAACATGGAAGGGATTATCTGACTTATTTTTTTTTTGTAGCCCCTCGTGAGTAGAAAAGAACACACAGCTGGGGCTTATCTTCAACGACATTCTTACTTCACCGAGAATAAATAAAATTCTTACTTACAAGTAAAAATATTGATTTATTTCAACGCACAAGAGCATTGGCAATTTTCTTTAAGCCAAATCTTGTAATAACACGAAAAGAAAATGCGAAAAATCAAAGAAATTACCGTCCACTGGAATACTGCAAGCAGTAAAATTCGAAAATAGGAAGCTTTTATTGCCAGAATTAAACATGCATAATAAAAAAAATAGTTATTTATTGGAATGATTATTCCCACTAACCTGCGATTGCTGTAATGTCAATCTTCCAAGAACAACATTGAACCTTAAACCAAGCTTAAGTGAACTCTTCAGAAACGGTGAAGAAGATATCTTAAGGGTTTTGGGATTTTTAATAGAAATACATTTGCTCCAGGAAATATAGATAATAATGACAATTTTAGATACGGTGTATTGTAACAAATGAAAATAAAAATATATGAATAAATCGGCAGGATATGTATATTATAGAACAAAACTAATAGAAGCTTAATGAAGCTTTATTGTGAAGTCAATAATCAAATCAACACAGAAAACGCATTGAAATTATATATACTTTAACAGAAAAAAACAATTTATTTTTCTTTAAAAAATATATATAAAATATTAATGGCATTTGGGAAAAACTTAATAAATGATTCTTATAAAAAGTTTTTTTTCCCTTAAAATGCAGTGAATATTGACATGATAACAACCTTGATGGCATTAAAAAATCATATTTTCCTCTAAAAGTTTTTTTTATTTTTCAATTATGTATAAAAGGCACAGGGTAGCCGTGCAAGTTAAGGCGTTCTTCTTAATTTCACATAGTAAACCTAGTTCGACTCTCGCCTGGGCCAATTGGAATTCATTTAGTGGCGAACTCATTGAATAAAACCTTTAGCCCAACCCTGGCCAAAAAGAGGTGGTAATCTGTAGAAAACCTGTACAATTTAACCGTAATAGCACAACCTGCTGCTACAAATATTTTACTATACTTAATATATTTATATTAAAATTCTTGTATTTCTTGCATTGTAGAGAAAGACATGTTTAAACTTGATCATTCATATTTTCACTAAAACAATATAGATTGATTTTGTTTTGTCGAAACAAATCCTCGGTTAGTAATTACCAATTTGACTATTGTTATATGTGCGAAAGACCTTTCAGATTTACTTGAAATAAAAATAGACATTTTTACTAGATGGATTACAATTTAAAACATTTATTGGCATTTATATTTCCCCCATTCAGTTTAATGGCTCTGGGCGTCTTAATTAGCGAAACATCCGTTCCTTACGTGAAATCTTCCATATAAATGTGAGTATATCTCAATAGGTATGGCAAAACATAAAAATAAATTTTATTTTACAAAAAGACATTCTTTATTACTGGTTGTTATTTGTATACAACTAATTATAATAATTTTTAAAGTATGATAACGATAAATGTATGCAAACTTTTCTGCGTCAATAAACATCTGTTGAACAAGTTATACAAATTTATAGTAGATTATTTATCGTGGAATCAGAATTCAGTACTATGGAGGAAAATCGAGCATGTACATGTCTAGAATAAAATTTTATGTAAAACACATTTTTTTTGCATATATAAAGATAAATTTATAATATGTTATAAAAATAGCTTCTTTTTTTTTTTTTACTAATTATAATTTCAAGTTATTGTCTTGTCAGAGGAGTTGCAGTCTGCGGCTGTTAGTTGGCAAATGTGTTCATATTTTTGGCCCGTTTTCAGCGACTGTCCACCTCCCAGGCTCGCATCTCCTTTTATGCTCAGGAGGAAATGTCCTCTCGCTAGCTATTTTTCAACAGGAAAAGTATCGCGTGTACCCTGATGAGGAGCCAAAAGTATTTTGGACCTTCCTTGTTTTACATAAAAACGCACCTTGTTAAAAAGCAACTGACAAATATGATCTCCAATGAAATACTACCCTCCACTACAAAATGTTTACTACAATGTTAATGTGCATTCGTGTGTGTGAGGGCACTCTTGTATTTGGACAGTAATTATTTTACAAGGCGTTACAAGCGAAATTAATATTGTTTATTGAGTAATATTCATATTGTGTGGACTACAGACCGTTTTAATGATATAGTATTTAATTTATGTTATTTTTGTATTGGCTGGCATCGGTAAATAAAAAACCTAATTAAATTTTCTACGACAAGTAATTAAAATTGTATATGTATAAATTATGGAGCAGTATGTTTTATATAATCCAGAACCAATTTATCAATGTAACATTCTAAATTACATAATTCATAATTAAGAGAGAAAATCATTTTTGTTTCTTTTTATATGGAATTAATATTTTGATTGACCATCCATGTATTAAATAACAACTAATTAATTAAGAACAATTGTAAGACATTTTTCATATCCAAAATTATATAAAAAAGAAACAGTTACAAAAATCAAGTTAATTTATAATGTCTTGGGTGGAATTAAATTCAGAACATTAAAGAAAAAGTCAACATTTCTCATTTCTAGTCTTTTGTGTAAGTTTCACATGAAAAGTGTGAGGATGATATTATGGCTTTGAAAAAAAAAATCAAATATAATGGAAATACTATGATTTCTGAATATTATCTGTTATCTAAAATATATTTAAGAAAAATATGAATTCTCTAAATATACAAAACTGAATGTGTAAGTTATAAAATTTCAAAAATGGACTTTTAACCATAACATAATGTGCAGAAGTTTGTTTCTTTTCTTAATTTCGACAATTGCTACTTGTTGATTTTTTTTAATTATTAATTTGAATGCTTGGTGAATAAATAGGCATTTTAATTTAATTACTTCATCATGATATTAAAAGAAACACACATTTTTGAAGTACGGTAGGTTCTAGTACTATGAATAATTAATTCATTATTACTGTCATATATCACTTTCTGTTGAATATTGGTAATTCAGCTATAGTGCTGGCATATAACATGATTAATAACCATTGCTATATATGTCACACCATATTGTTTAATATGAAGGCTTGTCGACCCGCATGTTGGGGTCCGTAAACGCCGTAAACGGCAGTTACACGGTCATACCCTGCTATGAGTTTCACCGTCGTTAATTCAAGATTATATTAGCCACAAGCAATTCACAGCTTAATTACAACTTAATTAGAACTAATTAATATTTAAAATACAACGTCAGAAATTGAAAGTTTAGTAGACCATAATAAGTAGTGAAATTACATAAATTCCATAGTTAAGATAATATTCAATATCCATTTAATTCTCATATAATTACTTAAAAATAACTATAAACGATAAAGTAACATAGGTACTTTAAAAGTCGTATTTAAATTTCCAGGAAGATTGTTAATACTTTATCCTGTAGTGCATACTTGTAATTCATTAAAAAAGTTTATTGGACCTCTACAAACTTATGCATTTTGTTGGCAATGCATGAATGGAAAACCTAACAATTCAAAAAATGATGTACATCCCGAGCTCCCTAGTTAATAATTAACACTTTATCATGATATTCTATTACAAATCGGTTCTTTGACATACGAATAAACCAATGAATATATGTATTTAAGAATTAGAAAATTTAATTTGATAATCCTGATGTAAAAAATAAATGCGCGTAAAGTTGAAAGGAAATTTACTGAAACAAATAGATATTTAATCTTTTTTTTTTCTGTTCTGCATTAGGTATTAAAGTGTTATAGCTAGAAAATTGTTCAGTGACAAAAGAGTAAAACCTTTATCTGCCTTTCAAAAGAATGGCGGTAGTTTATTTCAAATTTTCAATAGCATAACGACTATTATATTCATTTCTCAAATATTTAAAGTTATAAAATACTCAACTAATAAATGAAATGTGTTTGATCACAAATATCATGTGAAATAAGAAATTTTCATTTTCTTCGCATTCAACAAATAATAAAGTGGGACTTTAAAATTAGTATTAGGCACAATGAATTCTTTTTATTTAAAATATTATAATGTAGACTCACTATATTGTATATATGGGTATACATTAGATATTTTCATAAACGCAACTCCGGTTTGCTCAACCAAGTTCAATCCATCTTTGTTGAAGAATGTTATTAAGATGAAATCACTTCTCATTAATTATTAGTCGAAGTCATTAGGCCGCAGTGCTCAAATTAAAATAAGATTTCCTGTCCAGACTCATTGAGTTGTTTATTCCAAAACAAAATAATCGTATCGAAAGTTTTTTTCTGTGGCTATAGGTTTTGTGTTATTTGGAAATTTCTAACTGACCGAGGGAAGAAAAATACCACAGCTGTATATGTGTATTCAACGACATTTATCAAGTTAAAAAAAAAAATAATTAAAACATTTACTTTAATGAATTTACTTTTTGATTATTCATTTCAATTAATACATAAAGTATAGATAATTAGTTCTAATTGTCTGAGGACTAACTAAATACTCCAATCAAAGTAAATTTATGGATTTCTCATTAATATTTTTGCCTACTATCGTTGAGTACTATTTATTGATATTTGTGTATACAAGATATTTTTTGTTTAATTGTGGTATTTCTATACGCTTTTTATTGGAAGCGTTAAGTATCATAAAAATGCTGTTTTATTGCTCGGTAGTAACTCACTACAATGAGTTTATGTGGTCTTTAAAAGTTTTATGTTAATGGCCAAACGTCATAATTCTACCAGCTCAAGAGCTGACTAAAGTGCCTGAAACTGATTCAGCACCTAATCTTTTATTCTGTGCTACAATTGTTACCGGTTTTCTGCAACGTTAGACCCATTGACCTCGAAAAATATTTCATTATCAATGAGAATGATCATATACGGAATCAATGTTTACTACTGATAAGATGTGATAAGATATTGTCAATAGTCTTGAGGGACATATGTGTATGCGGGTAGATTCGGGGTGTGTCAGGCCGGCCATCGCTGGCCCATGTTCCGCCATAGCCGCTCCATCTCGCCCCCGGGACTCGAAAACCGGATCCCTATTTGAATTTAAGATTTTTCCCAAAGCTCCCCAGTGTCATCCTACTTCTATCTGTCATTCCCATTATGTCAAGACAAAATTTATTTGTCTCTAGAACCGTTATATTATGCCAAGTTATTTGAGAATATTCTAAACTAAAAATAACGGTATTTTCCGTAGAGAATTTTTATTATAATGCTATAAATTATACTCAAATATAATGTGGCTACCTTAAAAATCACAACTCTGGGTTTTATATGTTCATTTTTAATGGAAAATCCGTATCAGGCTAATAAATTAACAAATCACAGTAATTCTACAATAAATATAAATTATACTAAATTATTTATAATCTGAAAAACTAAACCATTGAAGAAGGAGTTATAGAAAAAGAAGAAAACAGTTCTAGTACTTAATTTGATCTAGTTAATATATAGCATCTTTGGAAAAGTTTATACCTTTTTGAGTTCTAATAATCTTGATATTTTTTATCTACAGCACAAATAAAATTATGAATATTTGTTGCCTCCATTTGTTGAATTTTATTTAATGACTATAAGTTTTGCATTACTATATACTCCTTGTATAATTACTAAGTGTACCAAATATAAACTAATTTATTATGCCCTTTTATTATAGCTATCAAAGATATCAACATTTTTATAACGCGTTAGACTCACCCCTGTAGTGGTAATTTCTCCATTGGCTCAATATTAAAGTAAAATCTCAGTAAAAAGTATAATATAGAAATATATATGGTATATCATTTCTGTTTATAGAAATATTGTTGGAAATGGAAAAAAAATTAAAATATCATATATGTAGTCGGGTTAACATTACAAAATATACATCAAATAGATCACTTTTTCTTATGTTTTTGTGACTTTACCTAGATCATATTTTGAAATGGCTAATGCTATTTATCTGGAATTTAACGTTACCCAACTGAAATAAATAATCAATATACAAAACTATAATTATTATGGAAAAACTCTCAATACTCATATAAATGAGATTACACGGAAATTATTATTTGCCAAAGTAAACAATTTAAGAAATATATTAAATATATGGTATTTTTTTTTAAACTGTAGCCAGGATTGGTTATCTACAGGTTACTTCACAATTTTAGCCAAAGCGTATCTAAGCATTCTACTAATAGAATATGTAAATAAATTCGCTTTACCCGTTTTCTAGAATCGAAAACACAACTCTAAGTTTTCCAATGTTCTCACGCCGACCAACTGAGCACACATGGCTAACCTTTGCACCGATTTATAATTTAAAATAGCTTTGATTATTTTAAATTACAAAATGATTCAACAAATATATCAAATTTACTATATAATATTAAAATATAACCTTCTATATTTAATTTTTAAAGCTGAATTGTTTTGCATCATTTAATATGAGTTTATACAACATATGTAATTATTTTATAATTAAAATAATATTTCATTAGGTATTCTAGTAGTCTATGATATACAAATCGTCTATGATACGTTATAAAATATAGACGGATATTTGAAAACATATCATCAACTGCTCCCTATTTTAATAATTATTTTTTATTAATAATTTCTCGAATACCTAATGAAATACTATTTTAATGTTTTAGTGATAACATTCATCAATATTTAAAATACAAACATTTAATTTTCATTAATATTTAAATCTTATTAATAGGGATTCTTAACTTAATGTCTGTGTCTTTTTTAATTTTTTGTTTTCATTTCTTTTTTTGAAAGTGTCAGGTATATTGTAACTTTTCTCATGAATAATAAACACTCGTGCATTCTTATACCATTGGCACTCACAACATTGACAGTTAAATTGAAAAGAAATATTTTTGCTGAACACAACTATCCAAGTAACATCTTTCCAATTATATGTACAAGTTAGAACGTTGTGGTTTGTTATAAGTTTTGAGTAGATAAAGATAAACCTTGTTATATTGATATTAAGTGGAATTTAACCCGATAAATACAACGGACATTTACCCTTGAAATTTTTTATTTGTACATATCAAGTGCAACCCTCAATGTAAGTAACATTGAAATACATTTTGGCCTTTGATGTCATTTCATCCCTCATTAATAATACTTGCCCAAATCTCCAATTATATAACCGAAAATGGCAAGCCATATCGTAAATATATGCTACATAAATTTCTCGGCTATTTTCTCTTCTTCACTACTTAAGAATTCTTTGTATCATAATACATCAATCGCATTCCAGATACGAATTTAAAACCTCTAAAGTTATTTATTTGACCGAAAAATATGTCGGTAACATATTCCAACATTCTTCCGTAAAATGCTTAAGAATGATCTACGAGATTTTGAAGAAATGCGCTTCGTTCCGCTTATCGGATAATTGGAATAATTTAAAATTTTAACAAGTTTTAAAAATAATTCTATTGATTTTGTATATGTGAGCTTTCTTAATATTATTATTATTATTTTTTTGATATGGAGACCTCTTATACTAGCAACCAGCCTTACTAACAAATGTAAAGGTATGAACATTACTCGAAGATCAAATTTTAAATTCGTCCTAACTGTAAAGAAGCTTAACGCGAAACAAGTAGTCATAAGTGTGTCTGTTCGTTGCTTGGGAAGTGAACATATTTCGATCAAACCCATCAATCAAATTAATTAATATTGAATAGGCAATCATATCTGGCATTAAAACTCTAAGCGAGTCAAAGAGTTATTCCGTGCATAAAGAGTTATGGAATTTACCTTTACGCAGCTAACAGATACTCATTAATCACTTGTTAGCCAGTGATGTCTCACCGAGTATGAACATTTTGCTTTGATTTAAGATTTTAGAAAATCATTTCAAAAATATTCTGCAATTGTTACATTGAGAGCTAAATTCGGATGAAGACAGAAATAATTATAATTCATATAAAGTGAATATCTTCCTTGTAATTGCCTATTGCAACGAAGGTTAAATGGGACATTGAGTTTGGGGCAGAAATTTTATTCGGCGGGTTGAAGCAAAACACTCCTTGACTGACTGGGAATCAAGCACTCCTTGACTGACTGGGAATCAAACACTCATTGACTAACTGGGAATAAAGCACTCATTGACTGACTGGGAATCAAACACTCCTTGACTGACTGGGAATCAAACACTCATTGACTAACTGGGAATCAAACACTCCTTGACTGACTGGGAATCAAACACTCCTTGACTGACTGGGAATCAAACACTCCTTGACTGACTGGGAATCAAACACTCCTTGACTGACTGGGAATCAAACACTCCTTGACTGACTGGGAATCAAACACTCCTTGACTGACTGGGAATCAAACACTCTTTGACTGACTGGGAATCAAATACTTCTTGACTGACAAGGAATCAAACGCTCCTTAATTGACTGGGAATCAAACACTCCTTGACTGACTGGGAATCAAACACTCCTTGACTGACTGGGAATCAAACGCTCCTTAACTGACTGGGAATCAAACCAACTAGTCAAAGCCATCCTAGAATATTAAGAGCCTGTGATATCCTACGTCTTAATCGCATTTCAAACTCGTGTCTTAGAAATTAAAATTACCATTAAAATACCAGTTGGCGTTACATTGTAGTACAACGATAAATTTTCCAGTCCATATTCCAATTTAATTAACATTGTAAAATCAATCTGAACAAACAATCTTAACATGCATAACCATTGATATGGAAATTGAGTAATTATTTGTGAACCGATCGATCGGTTGTGGAAAACATTCTAAGACAGAATATACTTTTTTATGTTTGGCGAGTATTGAGCTGGAATTCCAATGTACTCAGATTTATAATACTCAGTGTAATATACATTTTAAGAAAGTTTAATTAATTGGTATGTCATGTTCTGTTCCATTCATGTAATTTCTTCTCTGTAGAGAATAGAAATAATTCCACTTGAGCAAAGTATTTTTTTTTTTTTTTTTTTTTTTTTTTTTTTTTTTTTTTTTTTATTTTTTTTTTTTTTTTTTTTTTAGGAAACCATCTCACAAAGATTTACAGATTAAAGGCATTAGTCTGTCTAAATGACAATTCTGTGGAATATGCTGGGTGGTAGAGGAACCAATTGATCCTGATAAATGACAATTGTTGGCAATATTATTACAACATTAACTCCCTTTTTCTTTGTTTTTATATTTATTGTTTGGTTCATAAATTTTAGTTAATCCCCTCCAATTTCACTTGAATTTATTTTTGTGTTTCTTCAGAATGAATTGTTCTAACTACTCTCAACATTTTGGGTGCTACTATATATTTCTGTGAGTGGGCAGTCACAAGTTAGGCGTACTAAAATGAGTGATGAAATATGGAGAAATGCCTTTCTGATTTTATTTTTATTTAAGAAACAATTGTTGACCAAAGCCTTGTTAGGTATTGCAAGCAAGATACACTGATGTTTGATTTGTGATTTGTTTTGCTATAGTTATGTCAGGAACAAAAACTTTCAAATATACTAACTCATTTTAAACTATATTTCAACTATTTTAATAAAATTTTCATTTATGTCCGAATTTATTTAAAATAGGGTTACAGTTAGTGCTATGCTAACCCTATTATTTCTATAGTTAGGCAATTTAAAATCATCTTTACCATTTCAACAAAAGTTTTACTCTCTTGTGAAATAATTCAGATTTTTTTCTTTAATTAGTATTCTCAAAAAGTAAACGAAATTCGATTTTCCTAATGAATATTATATGGTAGAAATATTTCTGTCGTCCATTGTAGTTGTCCAAAAACTATTAAGAAGACTATTTGCGTGTGGTCTTCAATTTTCAGATACTCTATGATAGAAGAAGTATATCTCTTGAGGCTTAGAATGACTCAAACCGAGTTAACTCACTCAAACTTGTTGACAAAGACAGAGCCACTTCCTCAAATTGCAACATTCAATTGACGATAAGACATATGTTTGGAATGAGAAAAAGGCGTCCGATTCTTCACAAATTTTTATTTCAGCGCTAAGCGCTCTCAAAGATTATTGTCTCCATCTTCAGAGCTACTTGCATGCGCTCATTGGGAAAGACAGCAAGCGACTCGCTTACTCACTGTTATAAGAGTAGCTTGCTTGCTTTCCCAATGAGCGCATACAAGTAGCTCTGAAGATGGAGACAATAGTATTCTACAGCGCTTAGCGCTTAAATACAAATTTGTGAAGAAATGGACGTGTTTTTCTTTGTCTGAGTATATATTCTACACTTCCAACAAACACTGCTGTGGGCTAAGACATATGCCGACAGAATGCCGAAAACGACGACTCAGTACTCCCCTACAACTCACAAGAACTATTAAAAAGGCAGTTGTCATACCTACACAAAATTCGTATATAAGACAAAACTTGACATAAACACCGAGCCTATGGTGTACAACTATTTTTAGATTTATATGGATTAATTGCCATATCGCACTTGAAGAAGGACATGGACGCAACTAAAATGTTGTGTCTAATTGAGTTTTAATGCTTAATGATATCAGAAAGTCTTATAGCTTATGTTTAGAACAAAAAAATAAAATGTTATCAGTTCTGGCCTATAAAACAAGGAAATATATTGCCGTAACTGGTTCAGGGTTGAAAACTGTTCCAAATCTAATAAAGCAAAAGCAACAAATATTTGCAATGTTATGTAAACCTTTGCCATTGTTATCACTCGCTTAAATAATTTATACTCTTAGATTTCCAATTATTTTTTTTTCCTTCTTCAGGGTCTGCTAGAAAATTGCAGTTTAAGCAGTTGTGTCACTATTATTTTAGAATGCACGAATCAATATATATGTGCGTGTGTGTGTGTGTGTGTGTGTGTGTGTGTGTGTATAATACCAACAGCTACCCTCAAGGAGGTTGTTACGATAAACAGCACCGAAAGTGCTATTTTCGTCCATTATGTTCCTTTTAATTATTCTCCAAGTGTGCTTATCACCAATATTTTTATGAATCATACGAGACACCAATGCAGGGAAGTATGAAGCAAAATATGAATGAAATATAATTTTAATTCTTGTAGTATAAGAGAGGGTTGGATGCATCATTTCTGATGGAACGAGTTTCGCGCCTTCTCTTTCGTCATCATGTGTGTGCTATTTGATTGGGAGCCGAATATTTGTGAGTTTGAGCCTTTGAATTCTCCAGTTGCCGCCTGTTGACGGGCGAGCTGTTCGTTTCGCCGAAGTGTTGCCTGTGGAGGAAGGGCCTAACTCACTCCTCTAATTCGCCCCGTCTAATCGAACGGCTGGCAAGGCGGAAGCGTGTGGATACGACAGCATGTGTTTGTGTGTGTGTGCCTCTCTGAGGTAATGACGAGAAGGAGAGAGAGAGTGAGAGGGAACATTGAAGAAGGAGCGAAAGAGGAGAACAATGTAAGGAAAAAGAGGGAATGAACACGAGAGAGAGAGGGTTAGCCCTGGTATTGACTGAGGAGGAGAGCGCATGCGTGACCCCCCTCCACGAACCCCCCTCGCAGCGGAGAGTGGTTTGTTATAAACATGGTAGAACGTGGCCTGAAGTCGGCCATAGGCCCTGATGAAAACCAGCTACCAGCCCTTCCGGAATCTAGAATATTGGTCTCCGCTATTCGCCCCAAACTCACTGGAATTTTCATACGAAATAACGCTCCACAAAAAATAATTTGGTGAACTCGCGTTTCACGCATACGAAATATCAAAAAGAGTCCGTCACGCAGAGGCTACGACTAATCCGCTTCCCAAGTGCTGCTAAAACACATTTGTGATCAAATCTCACCACATATTCTCTATTTATATAAAAAAAATCCAATGAGTAGTGGGGGGTTACTGAAGACAGAAAACAATAAAGTAGGAATAACTCACCTTATACTCCAGCTACGAAAAAATCCGTAGAACAACAATTGAATATCATCAATAGTTTAACAAATTGGTTCCACAACATTTTACGATCCGACAAATAATAACGACGATATTTTAAATTATAGCTAAAACCAACCCAAGTCCAATTTTAGCCAATAACAAATATTATCTTTGGTCTTGACTAAAACAGATAAATATTAAGTTTGGTAGAGATCAAGTAAACATTTTCGAGTAATGAAGGAAAAACCTAAGAGTAGGGGGTTTTCTGAAGGCTTGAAACTTAAAAATCCCAATATCCTGTGGTACTAATCAAGATACTGAAAAAACCACAAATAACAATACTCATGGAACATTTAAGTTCCAACAAGATTGACTCTATACACTATTTCGATCCGACGTATAATAAGAGAAATATATCGAAATTTCCTCATCTAAACCTCTCCTCCCATATATAGTCCTATTCGTTTCGTTACCTTCAGTCTGGGGAAGTTTGTTTATCAAGTGGCGAAGTTATTTCCTAATCTGTAAAGATAACCTGTCCTCTCCGAAGTAGTCGTGGATCCACGCAGACCGACCAACAGCCGACCGCCGATATGACTGCATTAAACCAAGAGATTTCTAGAAACTTCACAGTACAATTTCGATAGTGTTTAAAACGCTCGCTACGTTTACTCGACGATCAGTCAATAATGATGGTATCTGCTGACAGATTTGAGCGAAGAAGAAAAACAATTTATTTTACTATTAACTGTGGCTGCTCACCGATGTTCAGTTAATGGCTACACAACAAAATCATCTATTACATGACATTAAATTATTGCTAATAAAATAAAAAATAAATAGAATAAAAAGATAATAAAAACAAAACTAAAAAAAGTGTGCCACGCAGGGGCTGCGTAAACTAAGCAGATTTCCTGGGAAGGTTTACAACAGATACATCTACATACTGGTAGCACCACCGTGAATGCCAAGCGAACAAATACAAACGGTAATTAGAAATCTTTCAGTCAATTTACAAGTTAATAATATCTACAACGTAAAGCGTCTGAATTGTAAACAAACGGGGCAGCCAACTTCGCAGTGCTGAATAGATAGTTATTCTAGACCGGAAAGAAGAACAATTACTGAAATATATTCTTGCCTGGGCAAAGGAAATTATTTAGTGACGAAATTCATTAAATAACATCCTAAAATCCCACCCTGGCTAGAAAAGGGTGGTAACCTGTAGATAACCCGTCCCGATTAGCCTAAGTTGCAAAAAGTGGACGTTAATAAATAATAATAATAATAATAATAATAATATATCAATATAACATATTTATTTTATTGAAAACTATTTACTATAGCTAGTGGAGTAAATTGAAATGAATCAGAATAATTTATATCTCAATCACACAGATTTTAGTAATCCAAGAACAAAAGAAGTGGGGAGGTCACCAGAACATATTTTCATGTATCTCGTTTAATAAAAGTCTCCTGAAAACAATATTTAGTATTTAAGCTTCGAGTAATGTGGTTTATTATATAACATAGTATTGTTTAAATAACATGAGCAGACGTGGGGTTTGCTGAAGGCTGGAAAATACAATTATCTCGGATAAATTTATATAACAATATTTATAGTACATTTAATTTGCAATAAGATAGGCACTATACCTATATTTCGATCAGGCGTATAGTAACGGAAATATTTTACATTTTCGAACCCCCCCCCGTAACCACCTCCCCAGAAACCAGCAGAAATAATAATGAGTGTTTACGATAGACATATCCATACACAAAAATTATATTATGACAAGTAGTATATATTTACAATGTCAATTTTATTGTTACAAGAATGTTGCAGGTTTTGAAGCACCAAGGTGTCCATTTTGTGTACAATTATGTTAATAAAAATTACAGGATACTCTCTGCATGTACACCAAACTAAAAAAAAAAGAACATAAAAAAGGAAAACAGATATTGAAACGAATATATTTTGGTCAATGAACCATGCTGGGACCAGTCTTTGGTTGCGATGGTAGGTGTAGTTCTTACCTAAACATACTCGTATAATGGTATTGCTATGAATCGTTACCTCTTTATAAAAGTAGCTTCTGAATGTCCTCACGCTGCTGAGTGGGTACCTCCAGAACGCAAGGACTTCCAATCTCTTACCTAGACAATAACAACGCTAAAAAACTAATAGAGTCTGATCTACGGGTTTGAACCTGGCACTTTTAGCCCAGTAAGTGTATTATTCTCTAACAACTGAGCAAATAATAGCCCTACCCCCCACCATACAAAAAAAAAGGATTTTGGGAAGGTCCGGAGCACCCTAGTGTCATGAAACAAGACATTTATAGTCAATAACAAAAAAAATAACCATATACACTTAACGTCATGCCTATTGCACATTCATGGTAAACCTAGAGTGGCGAGTTCAATTCTCGCCTGGGCAAAGGAAATTATTTAGTGATGAAATTCATTAAATAACGTCCTAAAATCCCACCCTGGCTAGAAAAGGGTGGTAACCTGTAGATAACCCGTCCCGATTAGCCTAAGTTGCACGAAGTGGACGTAAATAAATAAATAAATAATATTGCACATTCTTTTTATGCTGAGTTGAGAAACACAAACCTCTTCCTTGCTTTAAAATAATTTACCTCCTGATAAGTAGAACCAACATGGGGTCAGTGATAGTCAAGGATGTGTGTGTGTGTGTATGTGTGTGTGTGTGTGTGTGTGTGTGTGTGCGCGCGCGTGCGTGCGCGTGTGTGTGTATGAGTGTGTGTATATACCTTTACATATATAGAATCCCAATAAGCCTTAATTGCAAAAAGTGGACGTTAATAAATAATAACATATATAGAAGGTAAATTACTAATGATAATTAATTAAACAGTACAAGCATATGAAAATTAATTCTTTAGTTTGTTTTATGTAACACCCAAAATTAATTGGATTAGTTTTAAATGTCTTGTAGTGGTAATTATATTTTCAAACTCACCATATTTATAACTTATATTTATGTATTTTAAATGTTGTCACAAGAAACTACTTTTTGAAAAAATATTGCCAACTAAAATTTTGTGAAAAAACATACATATTTTCACATGTATGGGGAATTATATTTTCCAATTTAGTGTTTTCAGCCAGTAACTGTAACTATCCATATACATAATCAAATTGGAAAAAGGAATATATCTGTTATTGCTATTAAAATTCAGAGTTAAGCCTCTGACATATTTTTATGTAACACTTTAATTAATCATAAACAGAGAATTAATTTTATAATACTGTAAACAATAATTAATGAAGAGAATAAAAAAAAATAAAACGTTTACTTCTTTTCAATAATTATATTATTTTCATTTTTTTTGCTTCTGAGGTAAAAATGTTTAAGTATGAAAGTATATATGGAATTATTTTTTATTCGTTTCCATATTTTCACGAAGATGTTTCATGGAGATATTAACTTTTTGCTGTAGAATTATATACATCAAATTATCAAAATATTTAATAATCTATATCTGCACCATTTAGAGTACCAAAAACGTTTCTTAATATTGTTTTTTTTTTCTTTTAAAAAATAATTTCCCGATGGTAGAATGCTTAGACATACAAGTTATAAGTAAAATAATCTAGCTTGAGCTGAAAATGCATATAAATTCCCTTAAATTTAAGAAAATCCATATAATCTGGTGGGTACACTTCGTTAGTGACAGCAACCCCCTCGGTATCTCTTTAATCTATCTAAACGGGAGTATGTAATACCCAGAAACCTGCGAATCCATAATCAGTTTGGAAAATTTCAATAAATTGTTATATGATATTCATGAAGGGAACTATTTCTCAAAGAGAAAGTCTCGAGAAGTTTCACCTGTCTTTGTGTAGATAGCGCCAGCAGGACCATTCACTCCTCTCTTAAACAAATGGGTTATAATTTATTATATTTAAACATATTGCAAAAAAATAAAGCCATATAAGTATATATAATAATAAAGGAAATTTTCTGATTCAATTAATCAAATCGTTTATATTGTAATATGATTGACAAAACAGTACTCAACCTTTAAAAGTATACAATTGTCACTGAAATAAAGAAATTATTGCATACATTTTATAATTTGCACACACCCTCATAGTAAGTACTATAATAGAGATTAAAAAATTTGGAAAGCAGTGATTCAGAGTTAAGTAATTTTTTTTCCCATTCATAAGTTACATTTAATTTTAGTTATCCAATTATAAAATAAACTCTAACATACAAACTAAAATAAAGCAGAAATAAAACCGGACATAGTACTGTTAAAGTTAATATTAATAAAAATAAACTAGAAATATCCTCAAATATTTTTTTCAGTACTTAAATTCTTATAGTTCAAGAATTTATCTGTGAGAAGAAAGGAATTGTTATATATTAGCATGTTATTTCTAAATTGTATGAAATTTAATAAGATTTTTTGTATTTAATTATTCTCGTTTTTTTGACGATATTAAGTAAATGAAAGTCGACTTTCCTAATTCATATTTTTTTATAGAAATATTTCAGTCATTGATGAATTATAACATTTTAATTGTTTTTGTCAACCAAAAATAGGATACTTAATTTGCGTGTGGTCATCAAGGGTCAGAAACTTTAAAATAATGAATAAATAAAGTAGAAATAAAACAGAATATAGGGCTGTTAATATTAATATGAAATGAATTAAATTTAAAAAAATATAATCTAATATTTTTTTAGAACTTAAATTCTTATAATTTAAGAATTTAACTGTGAGAAGGAAGATATTTTATACTATCATTCATATTTATTCCTGTTATTTGAATTATATAAAAACAATAAAGTCACATTCAGAAATTTTATTTATGAAACGACCATGTAATGAATGGTTTTTATACATTTTATATGAAAAAAATTTAAGTTAACGATTGTCATTTGGAATATATGTAAGCACGAAGAACATATTTTAATTTAGGGGAGTTTATCTTTGCTGCAGATATGGAAAAATTTCTCCCCATTTTAAAAAATGTTGATAGTGATTATTAAGCCCCTAATTTTTACCATTTGCCTATTATTAACCTTCCCAGTCCTTCTACTATTGTTATAATCCTTCGTTGAGAACTGCGTTCATTCCTGTGTCCTTCCCCAGCCGTGAGAGAGTTTGACCCATTTTCAACGACCACCGGGTAATGGAAGAATCGTGTACTCAGCCACGACTCAAATAAAGTGACTATTCTACTCAAGAGAAGTTTTTCTTATAGAAAACAATTTTTTTTTCTTTTTATATTTTTTTTTATCCAGCCAGCGACAACCATGGTTGTGCATTTAAATGGAAGGATAAATTATATCTATGATTTATTCCGAAGGTCATTAATGGCAACTATTAGGAAAATTTATAAATACTTTAATGGATACTGGTAAATTATCTGAACAAATAATCCGGAAGGTGTATAACGTGGTAGTTCTTCCGAGTGGGGATGGTATAAAAAAAAGTTATTAAATACTTATAAGAATTTGAATTAAATTATTTTATGAAAAGGGTAACGATGTTGAAAATGATTACTTGTGTTGTTAACTTTCTTCGGCATTGCTACAACAGCTTTAGAATTTAAATTGTCACTTTAATGCTGAACTCATTAATACTCAATTACATCATGAAATTAAATGAATTTATTTCTATTAAATATAAATATAACACAATAGGACATGTAAGAAAATTTTTGATTTCTATATAACATTTGCTGATATTACGTGAGTTAATTTCACTACATATTATTGAATAGCTTATATACTTATATAATGCACTTGTAAAATTATCTCATATTCATGAATACATTTCATAACATCTATCAAATTTAATAATTATATATAATAAATTCATAGGGCTCAGGTTAGCCATGTGAGACAAAGCGTTGGCCTTTATCTTTCATTTTAAACCTAGAATGGTGAGTTTGATTCCCACCTGGGTGATAGGAATTTATTAAGAGACGGAATTCATTAAACAAAATCCTTAGTCCCACACTGGCTAGAAAAGGGTAGTAACCTGTAAATAATCCGTCCCATTTAGCCTTAGATGAAAAAGTGGACGTTGATAAATAATTTAATAATAAGTTCATTTAGTTAACAATCTTAATACCACTCTAAATATAACCTACAATTTCATTGACATGCAAGTTTACTAAAAGATGACATACTTTATAAATGATAAGAAACTTGAACCAACTTAAAGAGACAATGTACCTAATCTTAAATTATTTTTGACCAATATTTATTAGGAATATTTTAAAAGTATTCATCTTCTTTATTATAAATTCTTCAGACATGAAATCCTTTAATTTATTTTTCAACTTAGAATATTATGTAAAATTTTTAATACATTCGGGTAGATTGTTATAGAGTTTTACTCCTGAAAATGATAAGCTGGAATATTAATATTTGTGGTTGGGGGTTTGTAGCATACTCTTATATCTTGTTTTTTGACTATGTATTGTAGTTTTTATACAGAACAAGTAATTCTACTGAAAACGATAATAGCTCTGCAAAAAAAAAATAAATTTTAAGAAAGAGCTTTATATAATTTTTCTCATTTAACTGTCATTTGAAAGAAGCTAAGGAAATTCATTCAATCTGAGAACCTTCAGAAAAATAATATAACCATGGTTCATATTTTAAGCACGTCTAATGACTCAATTGATAACATATAAAGGAGTAATCTTTTATGACTTTATGTAACTTCATAAAAAAACTTACTCTTTGGAAAAAAAAAATGAAGACAAACCTAATATGTGTTTAATATGTCTAAGATTAAAGGACGGAAAACTATAACTCAGACGAACAGAAAAAGTGAACCCTTTTGATTACTTAATATGAATATCCTCACACTACATACAAAATATCATTTTTTTCTTTTGTACTAAAATTTAGTTTTTAATATATTCAGTTCCCATAGTTAGATTAAGACATTTTTGTAACTTGATATCCATTTATAATTTTATTGATAGATTTACTTGCAACATTATGCATACGAAGCTTCAATATTCCCTCACCATGTACATTGAAGGATGATCCTTCCATCTGACAAGCTCCATTAATGCTTTCGGCGGGACTACCAACGTTTTGAAGGCAATTTATGTTTGGTTATTGAATTAAATCTGAATTTAAATGCATGAAATTCTTCTTGAAGTTAGCGCCGAAACTGTTGAAAATTACAGCAACTTACTTACGAAGTCAGAAATTTAAAATCACTTCACTATTTCATATATTAATAGCTTTTTCATGCTAATAGTTAAATTTAATGAACTGAGAACAAGGGACTTAACGAGGTGGCCAATAACTTCAAGAAAAAAATTCAATTCCTTTGTTTTCAATCTTGTGAGCTGTTCGTCAGGATAAAATAATAACTTACTGGAAGGATCTTTGTTAATTGTTACCAAACAGTTTTGTTTTCTCGGGCAAAATAATTTTTTAGTTATTCTAACGTATATCATTGATAATTTCAGTCACAGGAAAGTAAAGAATCGGCAACAAATTATTCGTGGTGACAAAGTGTTGATAAATTGTCGTTTGCAGGGAACTGCATATGGTATCTGTTTAAAGATGAGTGATTGTTCATAATTATCGAAGATATATTACGGGTCCCACAAAGATTTTATAATCATATTAACCGATGTTTATATCCGTCACACCATGTTTCATTATAACCGAAACAACATTAGGGGAAAGCTTATAGTAATGTATATTAGTATTAGATGTAAATAGGTGTTTTTTTTTGTCTCTTAATTATTGAAAGAAGGCTACTTATTAGCCATTTTAGCAGATTTCCCTTAAGGGAAATCAGCTATTGAGGTCGTACTCATGACGCGAGTTTTGAAAAATTTCCTCAAATGTCCATCGATCCTACCCAGGAGATGACGAAAATGAGGTCCGTTCAAAATTATATATATATCTATATACATATATATCAACTATCTATATATATATATATATATATATATATATATATATATATATATATTTGTCTGTTAACGCTCTAGTGGTCGCAATTTTTGGTTAATCGTTACCAAACTTCATATTTAAGCGTTCTACGTAAAAAGAAAGATCAAGTTCGTTAATGGCTGAAATCGGACCAGTGGGAGGGGGGGTTTAGAGGGGGGGATTTTTGAAAATTCAAAATATCTCCGTTACTATACGTCGGATCGAAAAATATTATAGAGTCAATCTTATTGCAAATTAAATTTACTATAAATATTGTTATATACATTTATTCTCTATCTTGAATATTAACTGAGATATTTGCATTTGTATTCTTCATGTGCTCGGCAGCAGTGGCTATGTTCGGACTTTCCGCCGTGAGCTCTGGCGGCCGTTTTTGTAATTATTCGTCCCTCTCGTGAATAGGTTTAGAGGTTACTTACTACTACAGCTGTCATTAGGCAGATTTCTCTATTGTCAAACTTCACGTGGGAAATCTGCTTAGTTTACGCAGCCCCTGCGTGACGGACTTTTTATAGGTATGATTTTGAGTTTTAAAAAGACATTTAATAAAGAAGATAAACTAATCAAAATTTTGCTATTGAAACCAATAGTTTTTGATTGATATTCTAAACTTAATATGTCAGTTTCTTCTGAGATAGATTATAGATGTTATTTTAATAGTTGGCTAACATTGAATGACTTTACACCATTCATTAACGTAGGCTTCTTTTAGCATAATAAATTTAGCTTCTTATTTAGTATAATAAATTTAATTTTTCACTTTCTACACTTTCTAGAGTATGAAAAGTTAATGAACTGATATATATATATATATATATATATATATATATATATATATATATATGTGTGTGTGTGTGTGTATGTATGTGTGTCAGTTATGTGTAAGTCTTAATTCGTCATGTTGAGAAGAACTCCTCCAGAATAAACCCTAAAAATGTAGAAGTTAAATAATTTTAACAAACTAGTTCATATCCGATATGTAATTATCTATTTAAAAACAGAGCCAGTTTAGGCATAATAAAATAGTAAAATCCTTCAGTTTGATTATATTGTTGGATCTATTGATTTTGATTCTGTTTAGCAACAGTTTCATGAAGTTGTATTATCGGCATTAAATGGGTAAAGATTGACAATATTTATTTACTTTGTTAAGTCGAAATTTTAGCTGTTCACACTTTTCATTGTCTTTATAAAATCGAAATAGATGGTAAAGCCACCTTATTAACAAAAATATATGATAAAATATCTCTTAGTTTAAATAATAACACCTTTACATTTTGTCCAGTAGATAGATAGTAATAAAAGGAGCAGAAAGCCAGTGGTTATTCCATGTGCAGTTAATCTAGGTTGTCAATATGGGATGTTTCATTATTGTGTCAATGTATGGGCTATTGTCTTGTAGCAGATATGAAAGGTCTTTAGATACGTTTTTGCGAGTCTGTAAGTAAGTGTTTGATAGTTAATTGTGTATCAGAAAACATTACGGAGGTTCAGCCCTATTGCCATGTGTTAAATGAGCAAGAACTACTTCTTCTCGTCTAGTATTCTGATTGCTTGAGCCATTTACGAACAGTGTCTTTTAAGAGAATGATAATACGGCAGTGGAGGTTCAGGCTGTGACAATGTCGAAATGCTGCAGGTTCTAGAGGAGTAAGGTTAATCAGTGCTCCACCTTTTCCTGTCGAGTGGAAGGTTGAAACGAGGGTGGGACACAATGTTGAGGAATGCTACCGTCCAAGCAGAAAGCTCTCATGGTTTATGGAGTGAGTTGGAAGTGGTTGGGTTTCGGAGTCGAACCTAGTTTGGATGTAGATCTATACCGGAGGGCGAGACTCAAATACCACCAAACCTTCTCCACCCCAAAGCTCAAATGTGGAAATTCAAACCACCCCTCCGAGATAAGCCCCGTGTGTGCGGACAGCATGACAACCAGCGCTCTCTCATTGGCTGGCATTTGGAAACACCAGAGGCCGCCACTCTAGAGCTCCTTCAATCTAGGGGGTAGTTTTTTTTTCCTTTCTTTTCTTTTCCTCTTTTTTTCTTTAGTACCGGGCTCACCTTATGCATCCCAGGCAGTCCCCAGCCACTTGACAACCAGTACTACCTTATCCTAACCCAGTCCAAAAGTAAATAACCAACCTTAACATACAGGCCATATGTTTTACGTCAGTACTTCCCAATTAACAAAGTAGAAATCGATCCAAGAAGACCCTCCAGAATAGTAATAAATTAACAAGGTTCACTGTAATAATATTAAAATTATTTATGCTCTGGCTAATTGGGACAGATTATCTACAAGTTACCCTTTTCTGGCCTGGCGGAACTAAGGAATTTATCCAATGAGTCCGCCACTAAATAAATTCTTATTGCCCAGAGCGGGAATCGAACTCGCCCATCTAGGTTAGGTTAACTATATCGCCACTCTAGGATAACTATTTAAAAAATATTTAATAACGTCTACTTTATATTAATACACCTAATTGGAACGGGCTGTATTCATGATATCAAGGATTTTATTTAATGAATTGGTCTAGGTTTACTAAATGACATTATATGTTCACTTTACCTTATATAGATTATCTGTGATCTCATTGAAGGTTACAGAAAGATAATTTGCATTTTCTAAACGTTAACTTACGAACTTACTTTAGAAATTGCCTAGCCTCTCATAAATAAATTTAGTTCAGATTGAAGGCAATTATAAATCAACTCCATTACAAGTGTCATGATCTTTCGAGATCAAAAACTACGAGACTGCCACAAGACATGTATTTCTTCACTACTTGTCAAATTTAAACAAATTTATAACTCAAATACATCAATATTCGAATTCATTAATTGATCGCTCAATAAGTGAATAAATTTCCTTTCTTATTTTTACAGGAAATGTTTAGTGAGTGGACAATGTGACAGAAAAAGGTTGACTGTGCAGTGTGGCATACAATTCCTTTCAAATGAATTAACCTTTGATTATTAAACTATGTAAAACTATTAGTATCCTGTTTTAAGAATAGAATAGTAACTTCAACTAAACTTTAGAAAACTAGACCCAATTGTACGTAAGAAAAATATAAGTATGGAAATAGAAGTAAATATATAAAAATAATAAAGACATTTCATTAAAGTAACCTAATTAATGGATTGAAATAGATTTTCAACCAGTTATACAGTGAAAATTGATTTAAACGTCAGAAAAATGCTTCTACAGGATTCACTTGTCAGCTGGAACCGGTTTATACTTTATTTTATGTTTCGTTGCAGCTTCTTGCGTAGCTTTTTCTGCGACGAGTCGCTTGCTGAATTTCTGTTTCAAGTGACCAACAGTAGTCCCCCATCATGTTCGTGTTCCGGCAACTCTGGCAGTGTTTTTCCATTACTTAATTCCCTTGTGAACTGTTTCATTAGGCCTGACTTTATATGTAGAGGTGATTGGAACTCGTTTTTTGGATCAACAAAAAGGATATTCGCGCATATTGGATTTTGGCCAAGAATATTCTTCTCAGAAAGTATTAAAAAATATCTCACAGGCCAGTTCTATCTGTTGGTCCCAAGCTCTACTGTCCCATTCATACAACAAATAAGGAAATGTATTAAAACCACGTTGCTGAAGAAGCACACATGTTACTTTTAAATCACCAAATATCATCAAACCATCAGCATATAGCCTATTTTATTTATCACTATTACTGGATTGTCAGCTGTGTACCGTGAAATGGAATCAGCAGTGTGGCAGAAGTGATACCAAAGAGCTACATCCATTATACCTACTTTTTCAATTAATTTTTAAACTATATAGAAGTAATTAAATTCTGTAAAAATCGGGTAATTTAATAAGCTCATTTATAAAATGTGAAAATATGGGGATGATACAACCTTTTACGGACCATATTTGGATTCAGCACCTTAAAAAGTATGCATTGCGTATTTTCAGTGTTGGCTTGTGAAATTTTTATCTGGTATTGCTCGTAAGTATGTTGGAGAATTGGATACTTCCAATTTAATTTATTTTGTTACTATTTACCAGAAGTAGTTAGAAAAAATGAAATTATTTTTGTTATAGATATATGTTCCTGTAAGCTTAGTATTTGTATTTCTATACAAAATGCGCCCATTGATGATCGTCCTAGTTGTGAAATAATCCTAGTTTCACTGTTTAATGAATCGCGAGGCGGTAGTTCTGAGATTTATTCAGCCCTGGGTGATATTCCACTGGCATTGAGCGGGGAATTCTTAATGAGACCAACACATCTAATGAGCTTCCGAGTTGGATGCAATTCGTATGCGGCCTGCCTCCGGCTGCAGGTGTTCTAAGCCACCCCCGTCACTCAGGGAGAGAGAGAGAGAAGAGAGAGAGAGAGAGAGAGAGAGAGAGAGAGAGAGAGAGAGAGAGAGTGAAGGGGAGGGTTGAAGACAGAGAGAAAAGGGGGGAGCGAGAGAGAAATGTCTAAATTGCGAGAGAGAGAGAGAGAGAGAGAGAGAGAGAGAGAGAGAGAGAGAGAGAGAGAGAGAAGAGAGAGAGGGGGGCACTAAGAGAGAGATTGTATATAATGGAAAAATATATTTTGCATGCGACGAGTCACTCGATTTTCTCCCTCTCCCCAGCCTTTTCGGTGAATTTTCCCTCGGAAAAGTTTTTGTTTAAATTCAGCTGAATAAGTTTCATAAGCACACATTTGCTTATTCTCTTCGCCGACTACGAATTCATTCATTTGGTGCCGCTGAAACAAAGACTAATTCTGCATAAACACTTTTCCTCCCGGCACACTTCAACTGAATTAAACCTTTGAAACATCAACTCGAAAGTTATGAGAGATGGAAATGTAAAAAAATAATTATAATTTTTATGAAGCCGTGTTGTCTTTCAACAGTCATACAACTTATATAGAGCTAGTGCTAGACAAAACAGAAAACTGAAATAGTCGAAAATGCGCATATTATGAAATAACACTAATTTTTTTTTTATATTTCGATAACTCTTTTTTTCGATTTTCTAAGCAGTATTTTTTGATTTTCTATTTAACACGTTAATCGCCATATCAGTCATATGTGCCTGACGCTAAGAATTTCTACATGAGCCATGTCAGACATATATGTCTACGTACGCGATTTGGTAGAAGGCCACGTCAATCACAGATGTCCGACGCAAACGATACATTTGCATTATGTTTAGAAAACTTGGCCTATCAGGAACAAAACTTGAATATTTCTTGGCTTACTACAAACAATTAAATGATATAAACATAGTTATATAATGGTATATTGTTTCAGTTGAAAAAAAATTTTGTGAACATTTTTCTGATATTATCGTGGCGATTAACGATTTATGTTGTGAAACTATAACATAAATGTGATTAATTTATTAAATTTTTCCTCCTATAGTCTAATACACCAATTGCTTCAGTGTTATACTTGTTTGGAGATCGCATATGATTATCTTGTCTTTAGTTCACTTTGTCCTGTACGTTATTATTATTATTATTAACACAGCTAACTAAAAGTTTCGTTCTCCTGAAGTTCAGTTTTAGGATTTATTTATTTATTTATTTTTTTTTTTTTAGCATATTCAGTTTTCATCTGAATACGAGTGTTACATTTTGAATCTGTTTAAACAGTATAGTCCCTTATTTTTACGTCTTTTTTTAAATTAATCCAAAAATGTCCTTCTATATTTTCATGATTATTACAACAGAAACATTCCTTCTCAGCTTGTGACTGTCTGTTTGTAACAACCTCAACATAACACCTCTCATATTCTAATATGAATTAAGCAAATTCTTTAATTTATTTTTATTACTTTTATTCCTGCATATCTCACAAAGACATAAAAATAATCAAAATAAACCAACCTTTATTTATATCCTAAGCCGTCATTTGCTCTCAGACAGATTTCAAACCATTCAGTTTTCAGCAATTATGAATTTTGTCCATTTGAATCATGCATTGATTTACAAAAAATGTATTCTCATGAACGTGTTAATTTAATTTTGTTCTCATCTAAGTTTTTCATATAATCATTTTTCTTTTAACTTCTGCATATGATGTATTAATCTCTATTAATTAAAATAATATAAAAAATAAGTATAAAAATAACTACTTTATGCTATTAAATATAATCCAGAATGTCATTCAACAGGTTATAGCTCTTTCATGCCAGAGTCAGACTAAAAAGTGTATTGGGGATATCAACATATTTGCCAGTAATCTAAGGTGAAAATTCAAATCTAAACTCAAAGTGAATTCTTGAGTCTTATAACAAACAATTTGGCTTAAGTCAATTTTATACCTTTTGGTTGCCTCGCACTTCACGATTTCTTCATAATCAAATAATAATGTTTAAGAATCAGGAAAAAAGATGGAGTTTATTTTAGTATTACTACCTGGAAAGGTTACGAAATGCTCTCAATCATTCAGTTTTCTCCAATTGTGTATAACTGACATTAATTATTGATTTACTTTGAATTGGTATGAGTTAGATAAATTTAAAATAAAAAATGTGTAATCGGTAATATGAATTTATTATCATATGTTGATATTAGTTACCAGATTTCAAACCATTCTCAAAGTGGGTAATATTGACTGTCGTTAGACCAATTTATTTAACATCATTTATTGATTTAAATCGCATTTTGATATTTGCTACTACGTGAATGTTTAGTGGTATTATGAACCCGTTATTTATGTGTTTATTATTATGTGACAACATAAATGTGTTTATATCATATGTCATTTCCTAAGCATTCTGTTACTGTGTATTGTGTAGTAGAATGGGGAAGTGTTAACACGGCTCCCGTGACTTGTCGACTTTGGAACCAAACTGTGAACATTATTATTATTTATTAACGTCCACTTTTTAGCAGATTTCCCTTAAGGGAAATCAGCTATTGAGGTTGTACTCATGACGCGATTTTCGAAATTTTTCTTCAAATGTCCATCGATCCTACCCAGGAGATGACGAAAATGAGGTCCGTTCAAAACTGTATTTATATATATATATATATATATATATATATATATGTGTGTGTGTATATTTGTCTGTTACCACTCTAGCGATCGCAATTATTGTTTAATCGTTACTAAACTCGATATTTAGTCGTTTTATGTAAAAAGAAAGATCAAGTTGGTTAACGGCTGAAATCGGTCCAGGGGGAGGGGGGGTTTAGAGGGGAGGATTTTCGAAAATCCAAAATATCTCCGTTACTATAGGTCGGATTGAAAACTTGTATTGAACAAATCTTATTGTAAATTAAATTTACTATAAATATTGTTATTTACATTAATTTACTATCTTGAATATTAACCGAGATATTGGCATTTTTCAGTTTTCAGCCACCAGCAAACCGCCACTTCTACTCATGTTACATAAACAATACTCTGCTAAATAATAAATCACATTATTCGAAGTTTAAATACCGAAAATTGTATTCAAGAGCCCTTTATTATAGGAGATACATGCAAATATGTCCTGGAGATCCCCCCTCCCCACCCGTTTTAAGGTTTTCGACTACTAAAATTTGATTGATAGGGATTACAATTATTCTGACTCATTATTAATTACATTACTCGATTTAGTAAATAGTTCTCAATAAAATTAACATGTTATATTCTGATATATTTCAGTAATAGTTTTTCTTTCCGGTATGAAGCGGGCAGACCCGTTTGTTTACATTTCTAACCTAACGCTTCCTGTCGGCAGGTTATTGAAATTGGATGAACCATTTCTTATTTCCGTTTTTATTTATTCACGGTGGTGTTGTGTTACCAGTATGTAGATTTATCTATTACTAAACTTCACGTCTGAAATCTGCTTAGTTTACGCAGCCCCTGCGTGACGGACTTTTGCAACTGAGGCTAATTGGGACGGGTTATCTACAGGTCACCATCCTTTTCTAGCCAGGGTGGGACTATGGATTTTAGTTAATGAATTCCGTCACTAAATAAATTCCTTTTGCCCGGGTGGGAATCGAACTCGCCATTCCTGTTTTACCATGTGAGATTAAAGTCAACGCTTTAACTCACATGGCTAACCTGCGCCCCTCTTTGAACGTAAATGTTAAAGCGCCCAAATGTTGAGACCATTGATTGCTTCAGTTCGGTGGTGGTATTTTTCATTGATGAGTGGAAATATCCAGTTCATTATTTATTTGACACTGCCCCAACACGGAGCAAATAGTGTCAGATGATGAAATCCTTTTATGGGACACGATCGCTCTCGGTTTCCACTTATCCCAGTCTTCAACCCCGACCGACATATTTACTTTTCCCATGAGTCGCCCTGACCTCTGTGTCAGCAATATTATTGATTATACCCGACGAAAATTGGTGCATCTCCTCTAATGAAACCCCGCGTTCCATGAGACAAGGAACGAGAGAGAGGGAACTACTCACGAACCAATATGGCGGGCTCGTTGTTCCTTGAGGGTTTAATAAGGGCCCCAGAACAAGGTTCCCCTCTCCGCTCCCAAAGCCCCGAATAAACAAAGACTCCGAAGGTAAACAAATATTGCTACAATTCAGGAACAGGGCTTAGCCTGAGGCCTGTCTTAATACATCAACTCTTGTTTATCCGGTTGGTGGAGTTTACTCTTCGCCTCTGGGACCAGGTGTCGGCCCGATACATCTAGCTAGAACAGGAATAAGCACATTTATATCTCTATGGGATTCATCCTAGTGTTTACAAAGACGCCGTGTTCTTTTTTTGGTTTGCGTTCGGTATTTTTTGCGCATGGTCCAAACCTGGAATCCGTTCATCGCTGAGGTCAATGGCATCTTCACTCATAAGTTGATCTGGCCATCTTGAATCAATTATGAGATGAATCATTAATAACTACGATCTGACAGGAAAATGTAATTATTTTTGGAGGAAGTGAGAATGCGGTTTTCAGATATCGACCTCTTGGACAAAATGTTCTTTGGTTTGAACGTCTTGGTTTTATCTCCATATGCTCTCAAGACATTAAGGTGTACCTTGGGTTGGATCCGGAAGGAAAAAGTCACACACCTCTTCACTTAAAAATTATTTATCTGCATAGTACTTTCGGGACGACCACCCCATATTAAGTGATCTAGGGAATGCTTGGGTTATACAATGCATCTAAAATGTTTAATTATATCATTTAAAGCGGTTCCGTTCATGTGTACTCATGAATCTGTACAATAGTTACACGACTCTATTTATAATAATGATCCAGTTTATTTAATTCCATTTTAGATGTACTCGTTTATATGTTTCATATATAGAACAATTTAGGTAAGAAAAAACGCCTCGTTCCTTCACTATTCTTTATTCGTTGCGACAGAGCGCTTTCAGAGCCTCTAGGAGTCACAGGGAATCCTTGGTTCCTGTCACATCATTGTGAAGAGCAGGGCAATGATGATGGAGCGTATGCTCTGAAAGCGCTCTGTCGCAACGAATAAAGAATAGTGAGGGAACGAGGCGTTTTTTCTTACCTGAGATAATTCCTTCACCATCCAGCACCTCAAAAATGGATATAGAACAATTTAGTTCACTTTCAATAATAAATTTGACTTTTAGACACCTCAATTAGAGTACACCTATTTCCATTTTTAGTATATTTGTAGTGAGATACTAGCGGTAACCTATGATTTTATTTTTATTTATTTGGTTTATGCCCCTCATCGATGGTGATTAGTGAAATTTCTGATTAGAGAGTAGGTAGAATAATATATTTATTCCTTCGTGTACACCTTGGTTGTACTTTATTTATATAGTATGCAAAATATTCCTTAAATATCTGAGTGTTTCTCGTATCCGTCAAATACTTCGTCTAAATAAATATAATAAAATTTATTCCTTTTAAATCTTTTTAAGTATGCTCTAGACCTATTGTTTTTTATTCTATATGTATTTGTAAATGCCCATGTGTTTTAGATATGTTAGTATTTGTGGAATATATTAGCTGCTGTCAGTTAGTAGTTCTGTCATATCGTAGGGTAACCAATGAAAATTTGGTATAAAAATGAAAATGAGATATGGTTTCAAATAAAGCTTTTATTGTTGGTATTCAATATATTACTATTTAATAACGATCACCTTGTGTTACTCTCTGGCTAGTTATGTCGGGTTATCTACAGACTAACAGCCTTTTCTAGCAAGGGTGGGTCAATGAATTTTATGCAATGAATAAATTCCTATTGAGCTCGAGCTATCCACTCTACGTTCACCATTTGAGATTAAGACAAACTCTTTAACTCACATTGCTAACCTGAGCCCCAACCTCCAATTCAATTTATCTATTTGTTAGTTTAACAGTTTGAGTAGATTTTTGGAATTCCATTTATGAGGTGCTGGATGGCGAGAGAAGCATATCACTGGTTAGAATCCACGAAAAAGGCCTTGTTCCTTCGTAAATACTCATATATTTCATTATTCTATTTTCATAAATATTAATGTTTGTAAGGATCGAGGCATTTTTCCTTGATTCTAAAAGGTGATTGCTTGATTCTTAAAATCAGTGATTCAAGGTAATTAACATTAGTTATATATTTCGGGTCTATTATTCTATTTTCCAATTTTCTAAATAATTTCCATAGTTTTGTTCTTTATATTCTTTTGTGTTCAGTTTTTTGTTGTTTTTTTTACTTGTTTTCCCCCACCTTTAAGAAGAGTCAAGATGACAGAGCTGCCTTAAATAATAATAAAAATAAAATAAAGTTACTGTGCCATTTATAAAAATTATATTCTCTTGCGAAATGGACATTTATCCAATGAAACTGAACTTAGTACTGACGAATGTGTTGAAGTAATGTCAACTAATTATTTTCTTCTTTTTTTATTTCCTGTCTCTTTCAATTGAATTGTTATCTATGTTATTTCACACTGTTATATCTTTTTGAATAGAGAGTATGTACAAAACGCTCTACGCACAATTAACTTCTGATGAGTACTTGTTAAAACTGAACTATCATCTTCCTGTGATAACTGTCGTGATGAATGAGATAACTTTGAATTGTCGAATTAATTAAGGCAGTGTTACATTTGTCGTTTTTTTGGTCAGCTAGTAGGTTTAGAAATTTATCATCGATCTTTATCAGGCAGTTTCCATTGTAGTTTATCATTGTGTAATTATCTCGAGGTGTTTTTAAGAAAATAACGTCCATTTTCCACAGTTTTTCTTCAATTTCCAGGTAAAAAGGACTTTTGTCTGTATCGGATGAATTTTTTTTTTGTTGTTCTTTATTCTTCTCGCATCTTCTCACGCCTTTTTCACTCCGTCCGTTTTTCAAGAAGAATGGCGGTCGAAACAAGCTTGTGCACTTATCTTTTTTCGGCTGAGCCCGGCGGAGGGCTTGAATAAATTATAAGGCTAAAAGGCAGAGAGGCACTGTGCTATCAGCTACCTTGGATAAGGGATGGCTAAACGCGACGCAATGAACATACGTCACAAACCACTTAGAGCGATCGAAGCGCTCTCTACTCAACCACTTAACATATTGCGGGGAAGATATCTTGTTTCGTATTTTGAAAAGTGTATGTTACGTGTGAATCTAGCATCTCTTTACCTCCGAAAAAAATGTCAATAAAAAAAGAATAGAAAAAACGTTGATATCTTAACGTCTGAAGAACTTTGCTAAAATATCACATGTAATTTTGAAAGAAGTACTTGTGTATGTTGTATTATTAATTTTTATGCATTAGTAATAATATGATTGGGGGATTATTCAAACTTTCCTGGATATTAGTGGTAAAAATGGTCACTTCATTCAGGAATTACCACACTATCCTGGTAGTATCTAATAACATCGATTTTTGTGACTGCCTAATTATTTCTTCACATAAATTTAAATATTTAGTACTTTTGAGCGTATTTGTAAGGCACAAGTCCGTTTATAGAAATAACAATGGCAGTAACTCTGAATGATTCTAATTTGTACAGATCTTTCAATCCTGCTGTAATATTTGATATTTTCTAAATTTTCTAGGTAATTGATTTCTGAACTTTTTTACCATTTGGTACCCGAAATATCAATGATATCTGATGATTATTTATGTTTTATTATTATTATTTATTAACGTCCACTTTTTGCTACTATGGCTAATTGTGGCGAATAATCTGCAGTATATGTGGGCAACCACCGGCCCGCGGTAAAGTTTGATTCCGACCCGCGAGACATTTTGAAAAACCCAATTAAACGAAATATTACACTACTTACTCCAAATGAGGAAGATGAATGTTAATAAATCAAAACATCGTACAAGGCTGACTGACGATAAATTGGAAAATTTTTTAGGTCTTTGTATCAGTGGAATTAATCCAAAAATCGATGGATTAGTTTCTCAAAATCAAGCTCAGGTATCTCATTGATTTCGGTGTCTCTATTTAACTTTCGTTGTTTGCAATAAATCCAAATTTTACGATTTAATTATAATGTTGTGCCAATTTTTAACAGTTCATTTTGTTATGTTAAAATGGTATTACAATTACATTGTCGTATAATTTCATGTCTGATATCTATCATTAAAAATTATGAACACTACTTTAAAATGCACTAACTTTAAAAGGGGCCCGCGACGTATTTGGAGACTAAAGTTTGGCCCCCAACAATGTCAAAAGTTGCCCAAACCTGATCTACAGTATTGTAGAGGAAAACTGTGTACATCCAGAATAATCTACAGGACTGTATTTCGCTAAATACATTCCTATTGCCGGGCGGGAATCGAACTCGCCACTCTAGATTCACCATTTGAGAAAAGGCCAACGCTAGCATTCGTATTCAATTACATCATAATTCCATACAGAATGTTTCCATTATTACAGAGCTTTAATAGCTAGTTGAATAAATTATTGAAACAATTTTATTCACAGTTATTATTCTAAACTCCTTCTCAACTGAAGTCTCACTGATCCACTTTAAAAGTACAATTGCATCTTTAGACCAATAAAAGTATTTAAAGCAATAAACGAGATCTCCAGGTTTCACTAACACTCTATTTTTTTACTGGAAATATTTTGCCCTCCTGGGAAATTACTATGGTATATTTAAAATTATTCTCCTAAATCAATATTAACATACAAACCTACCAGGCGAATAAAAACTTATTTATAAGCCTTAACCAATGTGGTAATTTCTCAAAACTATCCAATCTTGGTCATTAGTTTAATTATTTTTTCCACCTACAATGAAAAATAAAGTTTTTTTAAACGACTATGCTTATGTCGTCTTTAGTTGCTTACTGTTTCCTGTAAGTAATACAGTGAACTAAAAGTTTTGTTATCTTGAAGTTCAGTTTTAGACTTTTTTTTTTTTCATTTTTTAGCATATTCAGTTTTCATATGAAAACGAGCATTATATTTGAATTTGTTTAAACGGCTACATGCTTCCCCTATTTTCGCTATAGGTAATACTTTTTTTTTTTTAAATTAATCCAAAAATATCCTTCAAGATTTTCATGATTATTACTACAGAAACATTCCTTCTCATTGACTTTTACTAGCATTTCCTTACTTTTTTACTGTATAATTATCCTCATATCCTAATATGAATAGAAATACTTCTTCAGTAGTTTTATAGTTATAAATTATTATTAAATCTAGAAAAAGTTACAAGAAATTTTTTTTTCCAAAGGTTCCAGATAATTCAATACAATTTGTTTTTTTTAATATAATTTGAAAGTGAATCATTTTTCTACATTTTAATAGAAACTAAAAATCTATTTTTTTCCATAACATTTTTCCCCCTTGAAATGCTTATAGAATATCTGTAAGTAATTCAAGAGTTCCAGAAGTTACAATGCAGGATGTACTATATTATCCAGGAACTAGATAATCAGGTGAGTCATTTACTTCATGTTTCATTGTAAACATTTGATATTGTTTTCTGCACTTAAAACCTAAAATTCATAACTTAAAGCATGTACTGACTGTATACAAAGGATTCTTATAGACCTACCATACACTTTGACTGAATTGCTGCATGACCTTAGCCAGTATAGAGACCCTGTATTTCACTAATTAAAGCATAACCACATTTTCGAAAAATTATCATATAGGGCAATAGGGAAAACATATGCAGAAATGAGTATACTTACGTAAATATGTATTATTTTAAGACAAAAACCGATACGTCACTAAATAGGCCTTGTTGCGAAATAATACGATTAAGTTATTAAAATAAGAATAAATAAATATTACGGACTGTGTTATCAGGGATATACTGGAAAATGAATGGAAATCGAAGTGGCGTTTAGCCTAGAGAGAAAAGAAAACCACTTTAATGAGAAATTGAGTGTGACTGGACACTGATGGTGGGTTTCTGAATACACAGCTAAATCATAAATCGCATGACATAAAACCAAAGAGAAGCAGAAGTAAATGTAATAAGTTTGCAATAAAAATTAACACACAAAAAAATATATGAAATTAAAAATACAAAGAAAAAAAGAAGATAAAGAAAATAATCACTATATATAAAAGGGAAAAATGATTTATAATAATATGTGATGATGGATTTTTTCTATCGAACCACGTTATTGAATTCAATTCGAGTCTGTCCCCCTCCGGAGTGAAACCCTCAGTACTTTTCAATCTTAAATTGACAATTGCGAAACTCACCATGAAATTCATCTTTATTAAAGTCTATTGATTTTTCATGAATAGAATTCTTTTCGCTTGATCGATTGATTTTCCAATAGGAATTGGTTCTCTTTATTGCATTCTTATTGTAGGGATTGTGTCTAAGATTGAGGCATTTTAAGTCTTCGGCAAGAAGGCAATAATTGTCTTTATCAGTGACTGCATATGGTATCGATATTAATTTCCTAGCAACGAATTTCACACCACTATCTTCATTATAGTGTTAAACATGAAAAGTTTAGTCCTTTTTTTCCTGAGACAAGATGCTTATTGTTGTTCTATAGGCACTTCTTCCTCTCCGTCCCTTTCATTGTATGAGGAGCCCGAGAAGCCAGTAATTGGGGTTATGTTGAAGGAAGCGTTTGAGAAAGGGCTTTTGTAGTTTTGAATAACGGTAAAACCTTACCCCGAGTGAACCATGACTAATCGTCTTAAGTGGCTGGTTATTATACATTTTCCATGAAGATCCTTCCTAATGACTATGGTACAGACCTGCATGTGACCTTTTTGTTTAGGGAAGCCTTGCACAATATCTGACTTCCTGGTCAATGGTCACAAATCTGTCATCCGTCAGACTGACCGGCTTTTAGTCCATTATGACTTTTTTTCTTTCTCTCTCTCTCTCTGGTCTTACCTAAAGCCTTTTTACCCTCCGGACAAAAGACCACGGCCTCCTTAGCCTTTCCCAGGAAGACCTCCTCGGTTTGACTATGCAATAGGGGTGGGTCGGCCTCCGGTCAGTCACCCCTTGCGCAATTGCCCAGAAGAAAGGGAAGGTACTCACAAACTACCTGAGCGACCTTGCACACTAAAAGTGTTCCCTTTCTCTATCTCCCTTCAATTAGGTGGTTCACTCTCCTTCTCAACGGGGTAAAAGGTAAGCGGCATTGACGTCCCAGTCGTACCTGAGCCAGGTGACACGCGATATTGGGGACACGCTTCACTCTCACGTCGACTCTCAAGGCACACTACTCAGGCATATTGTTCTGGCAGATTTCCCGAAACGTAAATAACCTATTGTGGTTGTAGTTATGATACGATTGTTTAAAACGTCAAATTGAATAAGTCCGTCACTCAGGGGCAACATTGTCGAGTATTGTTTAGATCATATAAACATTTTCGAAACAAGAACGAAAACAGTCTTGATTGTTGACGTCATAGAGAAAATATGTATATAACATCATTTGTCGGTAATTACATAAGTAATTAGAACGCTTCTATAATATTTTACGATTTGACTTAAAATAACGCAGCTATTTCAAATTTTCTAAATTCCCACTCTAAGCCTCTCCTCCCACTTGTCCGGTTTCGGCCATTAACGAAATTGATATTTATTTTTACATAAAACGATTAAGCATAAAGTTTGGTAACGCTCAAACTAAAATTGCGACTGCTAGAGCGTTACCAGGGATGTATATATATCTCCAAAAAAAAATTATTTATTTTTAACTATTATTTTTGCATATTTATACAATAACATAGTTTTTATTTTTAAACCACATTTTTAAGATTATGTTCAAGTCATTTCTACTACAAATCTGTTTACAAAGTCAAGATTTAATCTTCATTCTGTCCACAGAAAACGGCTGTACTGAATCCAAATTACCCCTTGTTGATCTTCGGAGAATTACAGAATATACATTCAACATGTTTGTTTTCTGGTTCATTGGCATGAATTAATTACAGATGATACATCAGAATGTAACGATAAATCGATGCTAACATTGGAGTTATCTCTAATAGGTTTAGGTCTAGAAAGTCGGTCTAAGTTCAATTTCTTAACGTGGTGTTTAAGTTCTTTTTCTTTTGAAACTTTTATTTTTTTTTTCAGTTCACCCTGTAAATTCTTTTATATAGGGAGTAAGTAGGTTATTATAGAAGAAAACCCAGTTTTCCTGCCTCTACTTGACTTCTCTTTTTTTCGAGGTGGTGGTGATGATATCTCCACATACATGTATAAAAGGATAGATATAATAATTATTTAGCGAGCTCATCGCTAAATAATTTCCCGGCGCCAAGGAGGGAATCGAACCCATGACTCAAGTTAATCCGACGTCAATTAAGATAAGCCTTAACACACATGGCTAACCTGAGCTCCATTTAATTAGATAGTTCAACCATAAAGACAATAGAGTCGGTAATTAATTCAAGAGGCATGTTATTTATAAAAATAAATCAGATATGAATGAGCAAAGTAGTACTTATGTTATTTATTATAATTAAATAAATAAAATGTTTGATTCTATTTCATTTAAAATTATTTCAATTAAAATGATGTCCGTTCCTTCGGATCATATTAAAAAATGAAATAATTATATTTACATAATTTTTTGTAATAATGAAAGAAGGACTTATACAAATCATTAGAAGTTCTAATACAGATGAAGAAATTTACCAGTTTTTGATTTTACCGTCCAGGGAATCCAAACCCTCCCTCGCCTTGAGACGAATTCGATCAAAATAAGACGTGCACCACTGTTATTGTATTCCGAAATATGAAATTTCAACATTATAAGGCTATCCATTTTTTTATTATGCAAGATATGTATATACAGCTGTTACTCCGAAAGAAAAATACTGGTCATAGTGTTTTCAGGGGAGTTCTAAACGTATAATTCCGTTGAAATATGAAAAACCACAAATTTTTGCCATTACAATTCATCCTTTACTTTGAGGAAGGAATTAAAAAAAACTTACTCATACAAAAACGAAACCTACATTTTAAATTCGTTTGAAATGAACATAAATTCATTAAAATAGATAGCTCAAAATTAATAATTTTCCTTTTAAAAACTTTTTTCTAATTTTTTACAGTCTTGCTACGATAATTACAAATTTATAACAAGCAACTAATTTAATCAAAGAATTGTTTGAAATTGGAAGATAATATAATATTCATAAACTATAAAAGTTCAATTCTAAAGGTATAAAAAAAATTGTAATAAAAAAAATAAAGCGCAGTTAATAAAAACTTCAATATCTTCAAAGCATCATCGGAAGCTGATTAATTTTCAGGAGCTAAGGGTGAAAAGGGGTGAACTCTTTATTAAGGATTGATTAGTTTGAGTAGGTAACTCTCCCCCGGGGGAAATATTATTATTATTAAAAAAAAATAAATAAATAAATCTTCTCCGTTATATATTCCATCGAATTCTTGGAAGGGTTGAAGCTGTTGATTGGAAGGCTCTAACCGTAAAAATTGGAAGGATGAAGAGGATTAAATTGCCTAGCCTTTCGGATTGGATCGCTTCCAAGTTTTTCAGACTTTTCCGACACTCTCCCTCAATCTCTCTCTCTCTCTCTCTCTCTCTCTCTCTCTCTCTCTCTCTCTCTCAGACTTCTTCTTTCCTCTCAACAGTGGAGAGGAGGAGAAGAAAAACACTTTTCCTTTTTTTCCCGTAATTGCTGTGCTTCCGGGAGAAACTCTTTTTCCGCATCAGAAAACTTTTAAATTTATTTTCGGGACAGTGGGATAGAGTGAGCTTCCGCAGGGAGGAACGGTAGAACTTTTTACTGATAGATAGACTTACTGTGTTTAAGTAAAAGAATTTTTTATTTTGGGTCCAAATAAAAATACAATAAATAAATAAAAAGGAAATAATTAAAATTAAACCTTGTTTAAAAACTAAAAAGATAAGTTATGAATATAATATGTATATTCTATTTTTGAGACTGCATCGCTGGGGAGTATTATCATTGTGAGAACTTTGGCTGTCTGCTCCAGCGGTTGGAATTTTTGTTGTTCTGCAAATTTTCGATGGAAATGCGTCCATCTTCGTCAGGCAATAATTTTAATTTAATTTGAATAGCTATGGCTATGGCGGATGTCAGCCATACACATGGCTGATCTGAAACACCAGACAACAGAGACTTCCGCCATAACCAGACCATTTGTTCTCACCAAATTAACTTCGATGAGACATAACATTTACAATCATCTCGGTAAAAGATTGGTCCTAGAACCTATAGAAATTAACAAGAGAACGAATACAATAAACGGCGTGGAAGGTGTCATTCTCTCTAAGACGTAGAAAACCATATCAAAATAAAATCCAAACCATATGATTGAAGTAGCTATTCAAATTAACGAAGATGGACGTATTTCCATCAAAAATTTGCAGAACAACAAAAATTCCAACCGCTGCAGCAGACAGCCGAAGTTCTCACAATAATATGTATATATTAAAATGATTTCATGGACACAATGATGTTCAGTAAAAAAGTCCGTCACGCAGGGACTGCTTATACTAAGCAGATTTCCCATATTCTGGTATATAACACACTTGTGAGTGGGAGTAAAGAATATATGCATAGAACAATATTTATTGATCTTTCATTTTGCAACAAGATTAATTTCATACAATTTTTCGATCCGAAGTATACTACAATTCTCGAAATTCCTCTCCTACTCGTCAGATTCAAGCCAATAACGAATTTTATTTATTTTTAATAAAACGAATTAAATATCAAGTTGGCAAAAATTTCGAACCCTAGGCCATTAACTGAAAAATCAGGACCTCATTTTCGTAATCTCCTGGGCAGGATCGATGGACATTTGAAGACATTTTTCGAAAACTACGTCATGCGTACGACTTCAATAGCTAATTTTCCATAAGATTCCACTAAAGGAGAATTAATGAAAGAAAAAAAAATGCGTATTAAGGTCTTGGATCTTTTTTAAGAGGTCATAGATATGAATCAGATGAGTAAACTTAAAGAGAAAGGTTTAAAGAGGTAATAAATTTAAAAAAAATCAAAATTATTCATACGTATTAGAGAGACAAATATGTGCAAATTACATTTTTGCTCATCATTATATGATAAAATAATGTTCTAAGACCATTTTAGATTTGGTGCATTGGTACGTAGATATATTATATCTCTTTAAAATGTATAATTTCATAGGACATGTGTTACGCAAATGAAATTTTTCAAGTCCTTTTTATACCTAAATATTTTAAAAGTTGATATTCAACCCGTCCTGACTTTTCCTTTTTGTACCAATTCGGAGTTATAGAGAATAGCATATAAGTTGTTACTCAGTCGGTTCTGAATGTTACAAATAGCCTCTCACATGATCACTTATTCTTCAACGAAAATCATCTGGTAAAACAAGTTGTCCAAGGGTTTTAGAGTGAAAGTGTAATTTTTATAATTATTGTTCCATTGCATCAATTATTTTTCCTAAAAAGTTCTTGAAATATTACTTATATATCACATGGTTGCCAAATGTATTATTTTGGTTGTCTTTGCGTCTCGCTCCCAACTGATACTCCATGAATTACTTTGGGTCCAAGGAAAGTTTCATAAGTTTAGCTGAATGACTTCAATCAAGATATATGCCGGCGATATGTGGTGGCAAAACTTGTTTATCAGTAGAGAAACTGGTGTTTTCCAAGATCAATGTAAGTGGGAGCTCACGAACTTCCAAAACTCCACCAAAAGTTTCCTCCTCCCCCTTCCTCTAAACCCTTCCTCCGCCAGATCTTAATCCTTCCAATTTGGACTGATGAGAACTTTGCCGTGAGGGGACTTACACGGCGGCTGCTTGATAACTTTTTAATTAATTGCCCGCGGGGAGGGGAGGGGGCAAAGAAGTTTAATATTTTTAGAATGACTTCAAAAAGGGAATAATTAAGCCTTCCTTTCCTAGAGATTCACTCAAAAGTTTGTCCGTTTTGAGTGGCATTTTACCCCGGGGCGGAAAACGCCGAGATTTCCCGAGGGACGTCAGACGCAGATTACATTCGAGCCAGATTAATTTTTTACACGCTTTAATAAGCATCCGCCGACGCCCTCTAGCGTTCATTCTACGCAGCTTATTTTGTATGAACATTCTACGCTTCCACTTTCATTATTCTCTTTTTATATATAAAAAAAAAAAAAGTATTAAACAACTGAAAATATTGAAATTTATAAAAATGGGATTTGGAAAACATTCCATTATAATGGCCAGAAAGATCCATCAAAAACTTGACTGTATGTTGTATGCTCGAAATGCCGGAGTAATTGTAAACTACATTGATTCTCTCCAATGTTCATCAGGTATGAGTTACAATTGTAATCCTTATATAAACGTTTTCAACCATGTTTAGCTTGTGCCATTTAATTATTGTATAAGTGACATACAAATCAATCCATTGAAGCCATGGCACACACACACTCATTGCATATATCTATGCAGGGTATTTAACAATGTCAGCCTCCTTATCTCCTTATTTAAGGTAATTATTTCCACTTTGAGTCTTAAATAAATATCTTTTCTGTTGGGGATGTTGCTAAGGGAGCAGCTTAAGTCAAACTTTATTATGGTCTAAATGGTTATTCACTATTCTGGTGGAAGCTTTTAGAATATTGGTTGACATTTGTCTTATTTCTTCAGTCTTTATATTCAGATCTTGAAGGCATTGGGCAGTTGACTTGTGTATAACTCCTCGCGATCAAAACAGTAACCGTTTAACTGTCAAATTTTGTAAAATGTATTTTTCTTTAAAATATGGGAAGCATTAGGTGTTGATGCCTATTTATTTAAAATTTATTTCTTTAATTTTTTATATTAAATTCTTTAAATTCATGGGATAGATTGACGTTCCTTATTATCCTATACTTAGAACAGAGTTGTTAAGGTTTAGCCCCTGCTTAAATAAATTTGAATATCTATTTCAATTATTTCGTGATTTTACTACTTCATGGTTCTCATATTAGCTAACAAATACTTTTAGCTACCTTGTCTAAATTAGTTTTATTACTCATAGTTTTTAAAAAGGGGTCTTTTCTCATTCAGGTATCACTAGTTTTTCTATAGATTCAGAAGCGACACCTATAGGTATATCAAAAGAAAACAAAAAACACAAAGAAGAAGAAATTGTTAAACTAGAAATGGTTAGAAATAAAATAAAATTTAAAAAAATCAGTTAATCAATTGCAGTGATTCAATACATATACAGTTGATACAAAATATATAAAATATCTTAAATAATAATAATAAGTTTAATAAAACAATACACACTGTAATAGATGCTTCTCAAGAGGTTTTGTTTTTACATTTAATAAAGAAACAGTCAAAAAGCTAATAAGAACATTAATTGTTGCATTCGAGTTAAATATTACTAAACCTGTATAGCAATATTTATTAGGTAAACAAAATTATTATAAATTTAAGACGGTTTTTGAGAATAATAAGTTTGATATGTGAGTGATTACAAAGCTATTTCAGTTAAACCGTAGAATAAAATAAAAACAATTAAGACTATGTACTTTGTACTTGTTTACATTCGGATAGAAAATAAGATATACATTTTTCATTCTCAGCATAACAGCTTTTAGTTTGTTGACCTTTTTAAAGTCAAATTTTGAGGGAGTTTCTTTATAATTGATTCAGTCTAAAAATAATGATTACTCTATTACAGAAATAAATAAATTTAGAAACCTCACTTAACTAAAGATTAAGCATGAATATAGTGTACGAAAACAAAACTGTAGGCATCTCCAATGAATTGTCTTCTAATGAAACATACGGTGGATATTTCAGTAAAGATGTTTTATGACCAAAAGTTAATCTCAAAGGAAAGAATTTTTCCTTGGAATGTTAATTATAAAAAGAATGATAGTTCTTACAAAATTTAATTTATGACAAAAAAAAATTACAAAAAGAGTATAGAGAGAAAATATTCTTAAAATATATGTTCATAAACAGGTGGTAGATTAATAAGACGTTTTGAAAGATAGAGGGAAAAATACGAAAAATCTTTAATTGGAGACTCACTATATTCAACGTTAAGAATAATAGTGAATAAAATAATTTAATTCTTTTTTGGAGTATTTTTTTTTCAACAAGGATCTTCTCCTCTTGTAAGATCGTTGGTAGACTTTTAATGTATTCCAACCGTCATTATGTTTACTGGAATTTTCATTTCTCAAATAAGCTACGTTTAAGAAAAATTAAAAAAGAAGAAGAAAACATACGTCGAATTTATTTTATTAATGCGATACATATTCCGACTTGGTAACCTTATAAGGTTTATCCAGAATTCAAAGAGAACCCAGTTATCATATTCATGAATGTTTTTCATCTATAATAACATACGATATTTATTGGCACAACGAGGCGGAGGGGCCGACTCAAAAGAAGGAAAATAAACGACTCGAGGGAGAAAATGGACGAGGTATATTCTAAAAGGTTAGTGTATTCATGAATTATACCCTGTGGGAACATATTGTATTTGCATAGACATCCAGTGACAAGGTCCCGAGGATTAGCGGTTTCGAGTCTCGTGCGTTGGAACTCTTAAGTCTGAAATATGAGATCCATTTTGACGAGAACGAATCGCCACAACTCGCTGAATGATGGAGACGAATGCGAGCAAACGCCTTTTTATTGATACGATTCCCAAGAATTTTTCAGTAAAATATGGCGCTCGGCTGTCAGCGTTAGCTTACTATGTTGAGCGGAGCAACATTGTACGCATACATCTTCATATTGGACTCGCCGGGAGAAAAAAAAAAATATATATATATATATATTTATATAGCCCCAGAAAATAATTTCGGAATAAATTATACACCGAAAAGTAGACCTATCTGAATATATATGTTTTTACAATGTTTCACATTATGACCAATAAGAGAGCATATACGTCTCTGCAATTTACAATTCCTGGCGTTTGAGTTAATTTTACTCTGCGTTTCCCATGACTTGGAAACGCACAGCCAGAAGACCTTCGAATCGAGATACAGATAGGAAAATTGAAATGTCAGGGGTGTAGCAAAAAGTAGTAGAATAAATAAATAAATAAAAAGTCAGTTCAGATCTTCAGAAAAAAAAATGAACTTCTTAATATCAACATACTAATTTCAGTTTTATTTCAAAATAAACAAATTTAAAAAGTCCGTCACGCAGGGGCTGCGTAAACTAACCAGATATCCCGCGTAAAGTCATACAATAGAGAAATCTCCATACGAGTGCCGATCAGTTACGGAAACGGCCGAACTATATTTCGGCGGAAACCAGAGCTCTTTCGTTGCACTTAATAAAAATGGAAATATCTTGGTTAATATTCAAGATAGAGAATAAACAGAGAGATATTTTGAATTTTCGAAAATGCCCCCTCTAAACCTCCCTCCCACTGGTCCGATTTCAGCCGTTAACGAACTTGACCTTCCTTTTCACATAAAACGATTAAATACCGAGTTTGGTGACGATTAAACAGAAATTGTTACCGCTAGAATGTTAACAGACAAATATATATAGTTTTGAACGGACCTCATTTTCATCATCTCCTGGGTAGGATCGATGGACATTAGAAGACGTTTTTCGAAAATCGCGTCATAAGTACGACCTCAATAGCAGATTTCCCTTAAGGGAAGTCTGCTAATATAGTTACTATGTACAATATAACACCGATATCTCGTTATCAGAGCAAGATGGTGTAGCAATAATATGTGATTCTCATGTTAAGAAATATCAATTTCATGAAACTAACTCCATCTTTTTTTGAGAGGCACAAATATTAACTATTATTTTTGACGTGGAATATACAGAGTTCAAAAATACAGAAATTTCGTATTTTCCCCTCTATTTTTCAAATCGGCCTATTAATCTACCACCTGTTTATGAACACATATTTTTAGAATATATTTTTCTATCCTGTAATTAGACCTCTTTTTATAAACTGTTTTTTGTTACAAATTTAATTTTGTAAGCACTATCTTCCTTTATATTATTCAAAATTACTAGGAAAATTTGTTTCCTTTGAGATTAATTTTGGCCATGGAACATTTTTTACTGAGACGTCCACCAAATGTTTCACAAAAAAAGAATCTGTTGGGGATATAATTTTGTTTTCCTACTCTATTTTCGTGCTTAATCATTTCTTAAGTAAGGGTTCTAAATGAAATTATACGTCAAAAAAAATCAACTTCTGACATACTAACGTCAGTTAACAAAGTTGGTGTAACAATAATACGCGGTTCTCATGGTAGGAAGTATAAATTACATGAAGCGAATTCCATCTTTTTAGGTGAAGCACTAAAAGAGGCCCAGAAATCAGGTAATAACAAAACCATAATTATTAATGATTCTCTAAGCCCCCTTATTCCTATTAAAAATTGGTTTTCAATATCTTGTATCCTAGGCTATACATAAGTTATCCTACAAAATGAGTGATAAAAAATCATTTTTGTGTGTGAGCCAGACTATAAAAATATAAAAATGAATGTGAAAACAGATGAAAAAGAAAATAATGCTTGCAATTCTCAGAGCAAACATCGACACAGCTTCTCAAAAGTAAATTCAGAAATATGTTCGAAGAATACAGAATCTAGAGTGGAACGCAAGATGGTCTTCACCGGATTAAAACTAATTAAAAAATAAACCAGCTATCAGGAAATGGGAAATGTCGTCCAGAAGTAACCACCGCGAAGAAGTATTACTGACTCGTCTGTTATTAACACATACATATCTCTTAAGAAATATGTTCAACTCAAAATTAATAGTGGAACATGTGTTGCCCTTTCTTCAACAAGACCAGAATGTACAATCTCGGATCTCGTCAACACAAAATTCTGAAGAATGAAGAAAATACTGTTTTAAACTTTCTAAAATTCCAGAAGCCTGTGAACGTTTTCAGTTTATCATTTTCTCCGATACTAATGAGCCTCCGGGGAGAAGCAGAATAATCTAAATAAATAAAATAAAAAATTTGTGTTTCGAAAATGAAATATATATGAGGAATAAATAGAATTATAGAATAAGAGTTTTTTTTAAACAAATTAAGATTGTTAAATGAAATTCATAAACTATTATTCCTCTTTCTATATTTATTAGGGTATTTTCTCAGAAATGAGCAACTGTTCGCATCCCAGTCTTCCGATGTCTTATATAAATGTAAATCAATTTCAATTAGTCACCCAACTAAGAATTTTGAAATGGAGAAAATATGTAGATTATCTTTTTCGGTTTATTTTTCAAGTCTTATAACACGTTTCACTTTATTGCCCCAGTGTCAGGATAAACGACCTAGGTTCGAAATGTATAGTTCGGAAAAGTGAAAAATTATCACAATATACATTTCTTATAATGGCTGCTTAGAAAAATGGAGTTTACATAGGTGACTCTTGTCATTAAAATATGAAGAAAATTGGAATATTGAATTCAGAAAAGCTATAAGAAAAAAAAAACAACCAAAACATATTATATGACAATCTTCTGAATTATCCATTTTTGTTAAATTAGTTCTTGTTCTGATAACTTATTCTATCCAAAATACCTTAATCAGATCTGTTCTTGAATAATTATATTATTTTCAATTTTAATTTTTATCGTTTCCATTAACTTTATAATTTTTTTTTTTTTTATAATAAAGATTTTATATTTGGTTTATATTCTATTGATTTGTTCATACCTACCTATCTCTACCTATATTTGCACTTATCAATAAATTACAAAAAACTCTACTATTACATTGATGTTTTTTGTCTTTCTCAAAATATAAAGTAGATTTTTCCCTTTCTTTGCGGCCCTATTCATAATGACGGCGATATTTCGAATTTTAAATCTTACATCATATTTTCTATTAGGCGGTCAAATGAACAATATGAAATTATAACACTTTTTATGAAAATAAAACCTAATTGACTAAACTGAACCAACTGTTGTTACAAATCCATGTTTTAATGTAAGTAATTAAGACTTATTAGTATTATAGATCTGTGTATATTCCATTTATTTTATTTTAGATCGCTCACAGATTTAATTAAATAAATAAAGAGAGAAAAAAATGAAATACCTACTGCATACAGAAGACTATTAATTAACATAAGTAAGTACGGTAAGCAGATTTATTGTCGTGCCTGTCAAGCCAGCTCACACAACTTACACGAATGTAATTTAATTAGTGAGATACTATTAAATTTCAAGCCCCGTTTTTCCAATTAACATATAAAAATCTATTTAGCTCCGTCCCAACTAACTACTAATAAGACTTATCGACGAAAGGCAAGACCTAATAGAACGGGGTGGTTGGAAGAAAGTAAAATAAATAAATTCAGAAGAAAAAAAAAAAGTTAGAAAAAGGATAAAGGGAGAAACCAGACGTGACAGGGCTAACGAACCACGTGTGAGGAAAGGCATAATTTACCTTAAGGTTTTTGTCCACCATTTTGAATGGATTTTATCAATGAAACTCAATAATTTAGGTTTTTTATTCTTTCTTTCCTGAATAAGAACAGATAAAAAAAAACGTTGTGTTAAGGCAGGTTACTTTTCTTTTTCCATTACATTAATATTATAAGATATCCTTGTAGTATCTACACTAAATATCCTTATGTGTCTGCAGTGGGCGTTTGAGTGTATTTATATTTAACATGTGTAACATAAGATATAATAAAAAATAATAAAATAAATAACCAAAATTAGTAAAATATCAAGGGTATTTGTTAAAAATTAAACTGCATTCACAACCCAACTGAATTAACAATTCATAGTTACGAACTTACATCCACTTTACTCATAATGGAAATTACTTTAAATATTGCTAAAAATGTATCATATTATAACATTTTCTCGCAACACAGATGGCGTTAACTTGTCACTTATTTTATGAAATCTATGTTTATTTATAATTTAGAATAACTAAAAAAATAGTTAAAATATCATAGGTACTTTTACACTTAACACAATGAATTACAATTTTACCGGACCGTTTTAGAAGTTCCTAAAATTTTGTATACTGGTAGGAAAAATATCAAAACTTTTTACAGAACCCATTGCCAATCTATGACATATACTAAATGTAAGTACAAGCTATACCTAGGAAGTTTTTGAAAATTTTACGATAAGCAATTTTCAGAAGATTAAAATCAAAGTTTTTATTTTGAGTTTTGAAAACAACTCTTCAATATAACCTGTGGTGTGATCCATGCCATCTAAATCACGCCAAATCTAACAGAGTAAAATAACACCACTCTTATCGTCTAGAGCGATTATAAAAAATCCCACCCGGGGTTTTTGTACACTTTTTTAAAAAACTTTATGAAGAAGTATTTCGAAAAATGGTTGAGACAAAAAATTAAAACTATATTTTTCTTCTTCTCAGTGCCCACTATCACCAGTATATAATATTTTAGGAAATACTTAAATGGCCAGGTAAAAGTTTAATTCATTGTGTTGAAATGACATGGGAATGATCAAATTAAGATCAACAGTGACGGTAAGGTTTTAATTTAACTTCTCCCCGTTCTTGATTTTGACTTATTGAAAAGTTGATTATACTTTTGAACAATCTTAAATATTATAAATATATGAATATAGGAATACCATAATTTATTTTTTTAAACAATTTTAAATTGCTGTGTTTATTATTTCTTATTAATGTTAATTCATCATCTTTATTACTTGTATTTATTTTTTTATTAATAGTGCTCAATTCTTTTTTTTCTGTGTTTTATTTGTTTGGTTCAGTTTTTAGTTTTTTATACAATTCTAGTTTTATTTTACATAGTTGAAGTTTGAGCCAAGTCGTCTGGTCACGGGTGCTCCTCATTAAGAAAATAATATAGCTAAAGGAATTACTGCACTCAACAGTCAAATATTATAAAATAATCACCTCATAATGATACAATAAGGATTTATTTCCTCCTTAGGGGTGACGACTTACATTCCTATGAATACTGTAATCTGTAGTACATTGAGTATACGATTTAGAAAATTTGAATAATTTACAATAATATAAATACATATAGTCCTCACGACGAACAAACACCGCTGCTTGACAATATTTATGAGTTCATAACTAACGCCTAAAATAGAAAGTCCGTCACGCAGGCGCTGCGTAAACTAAGCAGATTTCCCACGTGAAGTTATACAATAGAGAAATCTCCATACGAGTGTCGAAAGGTTGCGGAAACGGCCGAGCTAGCTTTTGGCGGGAACCATAGCTCGTCCGTTACACTTAATAAAAATGCAAATATCTCGGTTAATATTCAAGATAGAGAATAACTGTATATAACAATATTTATAGTAAATTTAATTTGCAATAAGATTGGTTCTATACAATTCTTTGATCCGACGTTTAGTAACGGAGATATTCCGAATTTTCGAAAATCCCCCCTCCCACTTGTCTGATTTCAGTCGTTAACGAACTTGATGTTTCTTTTTACATCAAACGATTAAATACCGAGTTTGGTGACGATTAAACAAAAATTGCGACCGCTAGAGTGTTAACAGATCTATATATATATATATATATATATATATATATATATATATATATATATAAAATTAATTAGTTAATTATATATATAAATATATATATAATTTTGAACGGACCTCATTTTCGTCATATCCTGGGTAGGATCGATGGACATTTGAAGAAATTTTTCGAAAATCGCGTCATGAGTATGACCTTAATAGCTGATTTCCCTTAAGGGATCTGCTAAAAATGAAAAATATCTTGGTTAATATTCAAGATACACTATAAATGTATATAACCATATTAATAGTAAATTTAATGTGCAATAAGATCGGTTTATACATTTTTTCGATCCATCCGAAATTCCCCCCTCTAACCCCTCCTTCTCCCATTAGTCCGATTTCAGCCATTAACGAACAAGAACAAGTTCGTTAATGGCTGAAATATTCTTACATAAAACGTTTAAATCGACATTGGTAACGATTTAACAAAAATTACGACCGCTAGACGTTAGCAGTCATATATAGAATCTTGAACGGACCTCATTTTTGTCATCTCCTGGGTAGGATCGATGGACAATTTCGTAAATTGCGTCATGAGTACGATACCAATAGCTGACTTCCCTTAAGGGGACCGTTATAAATGAAAGTCCGATGACATGTCAACGAAATGGAGGTCGAGAGTTTACAGTAATCAAGGATCAGATTGAATAAGCAACCTTCAAGCAACTCATGAATGTTACATTAAAGCTTCAGACTGCAGAACATAAACTGGACAATAGCATATTATTATACAGCTTTCTATGGCAGCGTGTGGATAATATTCTAACAACCCTTAAGTGTTATTTAATTTATCAAATTGGCAAATGCCAAAATTGTTGGACGTTCTGCGTGTCCTTGAGATCGGCTATCGCCCCATGATGTGGAAATTAGGATAACATGGCGAATCGCTGCTAATTGTACAACACATGAAGATGAAATAGAACCATCGGATCTTGAGTCACTAGAAGTTGGCGTGACTTAAGTATACAGGGGCATAGTAAAATACATAGAGATGCTTTGACAGGCATCATTGTTACACACGGGTTGTAAAAGCAACCCGTTATAGATGAAAATCCAATGACTTCTCAAGATTCCAAAAGTTCCCGAATTGATCGTCCAGAGTTTTACAGCAATCAAGGATCAGTTCGAATAGCAACCTCAAGGAACACGTGAAAGTTACATTAAAGCTTCAGACTGCAGAACATAAACTGGACAATGCCATATTATTATACAGCTTTCTTTGACAACGTGTTTACAATAACCTAACAATCCTTAAGCGAAATTTATCCAATTGGCAAATGCCGAAATTGTATGATGTCCTGCGTGTACTTGTCGTCTTTCGTCCATTGCTGTGGAATTCAGGATAACACGGCGAATCGTGCTAATAGTACAACACATTAGGACGAAATTGAACTTGCGTCAGGAGGCGTTGGCGGGAGACTTAAGTATGCAGAGGCGTAGCTGAATGGTTAGCGATGCCTAGACACGCGTCACTATCGGCGTAAAAGGCGCCCGTTATAGTTAGAAGTCCTTGACCCAGACTGGGTCCATTCAGCCCCGAGTATTTACAGTCTGAGAGGCAATAAAATCCACTTTTACGAGTCCGTCTAACTCTTCCTCCTCATCGGGCTTCCAGGCCTACCTCTTCGCCACTTTCGTCCCTCGCTCCCTCCTCGAATTATTACCTCCCGCTACTGCTACAATCCTAACCGCTCTCCAGTGCTTTATGCACAGCCTATTAAATGTTTCCTTATCACTTTCATACAGTGTATTTACAAGTAGTGGTAATTCTGAACTTTGTATCCTACTTTCGACCAATACGCCAAATTGCAATCAATTCATTGAAGAGATGGCGTCTTTGGGCTTACTGTAAATAAATATAAAACGAAGAACACAAAGATCTCAAGAGGGTGAGCCAGGAGGAAGTCTACGGTACTTACTAATTCTCGTTGTAACTAAAGGCTTCACCTGGCAATTCCTCGAACAGGTGGTAGTGCTACCATGGGAACGAGCAAGGAATGAAGAGGGTCACAAGTGCATCCAATAGTTTTCAGTTGCCTTCTGCACCTGGCTATCTAAAATGTTTTACAGGATTCTCAAAGAGCCAACTATCCATTCGCCGCGATCTCTAACTATTCGCATAGTCAATACAACCATGCAGACTACAAAATTAATGTATCCTCCAGTCTTTTCCCACTTACTCGTAATAAGTGAAAGCTTAGAATAGTACAAGAAGGGGAGTTATACTTGTTCGTAATTAAAATATCTGGAACGAGTGATATTTAAGACCAAACACGTTGGGATTCGGAGGAAAAAGACACAAAATTTAAATTACAACTGTGTCTCCATCTATTTCTGATAACATGGGCTATACTTGGCTTATCTGGAAAAGAAGATCATTAAAAATAGTCTGATGCTGGGACCATATGTACTCTTCTTGAAATTAAATAAACAAAAGGTTTTGCTACATTTCATGTAAATATATTTCGTCTGTATGCCATATGTTCCTTTCCAATCTATCGGATCTATAATTGGTACAGAGAAATTTTCAATTTATTATTTTCGTCCTCCTCCATCGTCGATTTCGATAAAAGATGATCGAAACTATTTACATTATTGTCTTTGCGGTTGTTTTCCCCCAAAATACTTGCATTAGTAATTTTTACTTTATTAATTGTACTAGGTACAAGAGTGCAGTACAGCGGTTACTCCGTTGCTTAAATCTCAACAAGTTAATTTGGTTTTATTTAAAGTATCTCTTCTAGTAGTCTTTAAAGAAAACGAAATCTCAACTTTCGTACCCTAAACATGAATATGATTTGAAAGATAGAACTGAAACATAGATCTATATTTTCTAATGACCTTAGAAAAACCGCTCTAACACCACAGCACCTGCGTGACGGCCTTTTTTTTAATAGCACTTATTCTATTGTCGGTACTTTTCCAGTTGGTCCATACGTGCATCTAAGATTGTGGGAGTCACAATTAAACCGCAATTACAATCGAAATGAATTAACAATTAATGGTTACGCACTGACATCCACTTTATTTGCCTTAACAAAAATTACATTAAATATGGCTAATATGTTATCATCTTATAATATCTTCTCGCAACACAGATGCCTAGAAGAAATCGTTAACTTATCACTTGTTTCATAAACGTCACGTTAATAATAATAATAATAATAATACATTAATAATAATAATCCATTCAACACATTATGGCTGGATGTGAAATGCTTGCTGGATCCGAGTACTTACAAAGGCACAATAACGTGGCAAAAGTATACCATCAAGCTCTAGCAGAGAAATTCGGCATGGTAGACAGAAAGGTCGCTTATTATCGCTATATTCCTCAAAAATTATTGGAAAAAGATAATATTAAGATGTATTTGGACGAAGCGATGATAACTGACCATACTGTGCACCATAACAAACCGGATATTCACATTATTGACAAGATCAATAAGACTGCTGATATTATTGACATCACATATTATGAGAATATTCGAAAATCCTATGCCGAAAAATTAAAAAAAAGTATCAAGAATTGGCTATCGAGCTCAAAGAGGTATACAAACTGAAATCAGCCATAGTTACGCCTATTATAGTAAGTTCAAATGGACTCGTGCCAAAAACAACAATAGCAGGCACCAACAATTTAAATTTGCCAACAACAATTATAAAAGAAGCACAGCAAGGGGTACTTCTTGATACTGCCAGAATCGTGCGTGAATTTTTATTTTCCCCTTAATTTGGCACAAACTCCATATCGGTTGGACTTTCCCCCGATATGGATTCTATTCCAGTTTTTACTGAGTATAAACCTCCCCCATAATAATAATGTTTATAATATAGAATAACTTACTCAGATTAACTGCATTATGCTATATCTGTTATTGTATATTGTAAGAGTACAATATAAAATACTTAATATGGCGACACGAGCTTTGGTGGAAGAATCGCCATTTGCCAAGAATGGAAATGAGAGAGAGAGACAGGGCTAGTTCAGGAAAAGGGTGTGTGTGTGAGAGAGAGAGAGAGAGCGATAGCATCTATTCCTGTGCCTCCCACGAGATACACCAAGGAAAGATGTTTCTTTCCTCTCTACGTTCCATCTTCTATTTATCAGGTTCTTTATATTCATTTATTTTGGGGATCCTGCCTCTGCTCTCTCGCTCTCTCATCCTCCCCTCTCTCTCTTTCTCTAATTCTCGTATTCTCCATCTTCTTAAGGATTTATCTTTTTTTTCTTTTTCTTTCTATCGGCTTTTTGTTTTGAATGTGATACCCCTTTTTTTCGGTTCGGACAGCCGACTTTCCGCCTTTCAGTAAACGTTGGCTGGTCACATTTGAAATTCCACCGATTTTGTGTCAGTCCATCACTTCTTGGGAAGACCTTCTTAACTTGAATCTTTTTACTAAAAACAAATGTTGGCTGAAGGTTATCATAAAATAACTTAATTGTCGAACGATGCATAAAATCTTTCTATAATTTCCTTACCTTCATCCCTTTATATACTTATCATAAGTATCCTCTTTATAATATAGCTATTTACTACACTCATCCCTTAATTGTTCAGATTGTAGAAAAAATGTTAAAGCTAAAGACAAAAGTGACAATAATGTGGGACCCAGAACATGAATACATTGGACGTATAAACGACGTGGACAAACTCGCCAAACATACAGCCCAGAGACAATCTTCTGACTTTAAATTATTGACTACCAGACTTAAACTTACAAATAATACATTGAGTACCCATTTCGAAGTGTGGCAACAATGTAGGAGGCACCTAGCCGTGAGGCCTTAATCCAACCTACACCTATCCAACGCTTCATGGTGACTGAGGATTCGCTACGATGGTTTAGCGATCCTATGGAAGGGACAGTCTCCTACTAACCAGCTCCCACACGAAGAACACATGTACCAGTTTACCTGGCCTGTATGTCCCCGTGCTTTGAACACACGACCACTACGTCTATGACCGGCAGTGAAGGCAAGCCTCCACTCCGGACACCACCCAGCCCGTAGTTCACATTGAGTAAGCCGCTAGAACTTACCCCATTAAGGCAGGAGTGATCCCCTACCCAGCAGCTACACAGCGGGGGCTTACTGCTGCCACTGGGGAGGGCCGGCCCCGTGCCGGAAACTTACAAATAATACAGACTACATTAAATGTATGGCAAAAATGTTGGCATAGAAAATCAGAAAATCATCTTTCAGAAATAAAGCCTTGTATTAGCGAGTGGCCATCCAGCAGATGTGACAATAGCCGAGACGAAGTTGAACTAACGAGTCTTAGGATAGGACACTCACATTTAACACGCTTATGACGAGAACAGAAAGATTTCTCTGCAAAACATGCCATTAACCATTAACCATTAAACACATACTGACTCACTGCAGGAACATTGAACACTTGAAACTCTGCAAAACATGTACGAACTTCTTACAGACAGGAACCCACGTATTGACAATATACTAAATCATCTTAAAAAATTGAATTTGTTTTACTAAATTTGACTTCCTCTAGTTTTTGATTTTGGGTAAGTGAGAAATTTAGCATAACTTTAAATAATATAAATATTTTAGTATATAGGAAAAACATTTTTTTTAAACCATTCTAAGTTGTTGTGTTTATTACTTCTTATTAATGTTTATTTGTTACCTTCATTACTTTTTTCTTGTATTTAGTGTTTAACAATATTATAAGTTCTTCTCTAAGCACTTAAGTATTTTATTAGGGGTTTGAAGCATATTCTTGTGCTTTGTTTTATGATTAGGTGGTATATTATTTTTGTAAAGTAAGCTCACGTTTACTGCTGCCTCTGTCTATTAAGAAGAAGAATAAATCATCGTTTATATCCAAATCAGATCCTTGTTCAAAAATTAACTTCACAGTAGCCAGGTTACTCTTCGGAACGGTATCTTTCGAAGTGGTATTTCGTTCTAACCATTGCTCTTGAACCCACCGTTTTTTTAGCAATCATGTTCGAGTTGCAGCGGAAATAAATATTATAATTCAGAGCCGAGAGGAAATTATATGTTAGGCTTTCCTCGAACAGACCACCCACCATGGCTGCGTCAAGGCCGTACTGCATTATCTTGTCGCATTTTTCATTCTTAACTAATGGCCAGTTGCTAAACGTTGCATTAATCCTTCAGCTTTATTGTACACGATTCGTACTGTTTTGCGGCTGTTAGAATCACTTTTCTTTTGTGCGCTTGTGATCGCATTAATTACTGTATTTAAATTAATTATATGCTGTAAGCTGTGAGTTAAGTTACAGCTGACCTTCAGAGAAACTCCTGAGTTTCATCATTGTTGCTAGATATATGCGTCATTGTTGTCAGCTGTGATTTTATAAGTATCCATAATCGTCTTGTTAATGTTCTTAGATAAAAGATCCTTCAATACATCGATTTTTATCTATTTATTGACATATCATTACCCTTATTTTTTATTCGCCGGCAAGGTAATCTGGTTTTATGAAAGGATCGTTTATGGATGATTTATTCTTTCTGGAATACTAAATTTTATGAACTTATACCAGAGGGCTTTTCTTCATTTACCCAGTGCTTGTGAATTAGAGTGGCTTCTTGAATTAATGAATTGCCTATCCTGGTTGATAGAATGATGAAAGTTACTAGGTGCTCCTAAGGTGATGTTTGGTAACATATTTTTCTAATATATTTGTCGATCACTTGAAGTGAAATCAAATTATGTCAGCATACTGACGTTTCGTTATTATGTATTATATTTGTCTAAACCTATTAAAAATATAGGATTTCCTGTTTTATTATTTATTGTTGTTTTCTTAGTATTCATTAAAAATGTTCACTAATGTATATATATTTATTCTACAAAATTATAATTCGCATGTTAAAACAAAAAATGTACAAAAAAAAAAAATTGTGTAAATAACTATTTTGGGAGAGAGTTGGAGGCAGTATAGCTATGTAATCGGACTAGAACGAATGATTCATTCCTTACATTAATTTTAATTGAAGTGCAGCAATACATTTTGTTTTAAAATTTAACTGGAGTACAACGATCAATTAATTCATTTTAAGAAGTTTTATGTCTGTTAGAAGTTTTTTTATTTTATGATTATGATTTGGGTAAGTTTTAATTATTACAGATTTTGTTCTTTTATTGGATCTTTCGTCTGTTCTCGAAATTTTGTAAATTAATAAGGAAGTTTAAAGTTTAAAGGAAAAAAAAAATTAATAACCACAGCCAATTCATATACTTTAAATCAAAATAGCTTTACCCAATAGCAAACCCTTTTAGAATTGACTCAATACAAGAAAGCTTTATAGGTTCATAGAAGTAAAGATAGATGCGAAGTTTAGTTTTAAATCTTGTGGTATATTGGTAAAATAACTTCGTGGGTAAACTTGGAGGAATTTTAATCTGGAACCTGATTATTATAAATTTAGTGATAAATGTATAATAATCATGATTGACACTCTTTTTTTATTCTTGGCGCACACGAAATATTTATATCCCTGAGTTGCCGCAAAAATTCCTGATCTTTAATTCCAGTTTTTTTGTAGGTTTTGACTCGAGTAGTCCATTTTACGGCAAGCTTGGAATTTAGGGGGTTAATTGTAAAAAAAACGAATAATGTTTTTATTCAGTCGGACAAAAATATGATAATTCGGTAGTTCGTTCTCCTTAATGCACATTTTTACTAAAATTCCTTAAATGGAAAATGTTACTTTTGATTAGTGACCACGTAAGGTTTTCTGTGAAATTTTAGGACATTGTCTGTTAGTAGTTAGTTTGGGCATTATCTATCTAGTACATTTGCAATATGAAATTACATTAATTTGTAAAGTTATATAATTTTGAAAAGGAAAGTTAATAAACATTATCTTTGATCAGATCTATGATATATATTCAGTGCCTTATTTGTATGCCGATATTCCTCTTAATTGACTTAATTAATTGTACGATTAGAATTTATTGTTATTAAATAAATTACTTTATGATTTCATATCGCCAGATATATATATATATATATATATATATATATATATATATATATATATATATATAAACTGATTCTCTAAAAGATTCACATCTTCATGATTGTAGGATATATTATTTAATTAAACCAAGTATAAAATTTGATTAAATTAATCAAACGTTTTCAAAGTAGTCGCTCAACTTCTTGAAAAATATATAAATATAAGATTAGCTGCTTAATTTTCTGAAACGTTTCTTATTTCGTAGACATTCTTCATATAAACGACAGGGGCTTAACTTAAATTGCCTTATCTTGTGTACTCATTAGTGTATTTTAAATTAGCCTGACCTTCGCATAATAAATTAATAAGTTTATTTTGAAATTTGCATATTTAATTATGCTAATGAAATGCAAGAATTTTCTGACTCCATCCCACAGGGTTGATTGCAAAGGCAGATGTGACTTTTTCATATGAATGTTTTATTTAACATTAATGTAGGCTCACGCTCAAAACACAAAATTCTAAAAAAATGGTATTTACTATTCTTATTTTATTTATTACAAATAATATTCCTAACCAACTTGAAATTTGCAGGCAAACTTCTTTTTGAAAAGGGAATATTTCTTCCCAGCTGTGAGAAAGAAAAACCAATCAACCAGCTAGCTCTAATATTAATTTATTTACATAATATTAACAACCAAACTTCGGCGATATTGATCATCACTAAGGGTGTCAAAAAACGAAATAATCAATTACAAAATGAACGTAATACAAAGACATAGTATGTATATAAGAATGAAGCAAAATAATAAAACTAGACAAAAACTAGGGGCAGAATTCACGTAAAAACATTAATCACGTCTGCGTGAATACTTATTCACTCTCATAAAAAAAAAAAAAAATCTTAAAATGTATGATTAAACATTGTTCAACTGCCCAATAAGTTTCGAAATTAACTAAAATATTGTCAAAATGTGGGCTACCCTCTCAATACGTGTTTAGTTGCAAAATAAAGTTTTTTTATCCATTTTAACAGATTTCACTTAAGTGATATCACGTATTGAGATTGTACTCGTAACTCCATTATCGAAAAATGTCATCAAGTATTCTTCCATCCCACATAGATGACGAAAATTTGGCCCGTCATAAGTTATATTTGCCTGTTTCCGCTCTACCGAAGCAATTACCAAAATCATTACCAAAATCAATATATAAGCGTTTCATAGAAAACTAAAGATACAGTAAGTTAACTTCGAAAATCGGATGGTGGAGGGGGCTTTAGAGGGAGCCAAAAAAAATCTCCGTTATTATACTGTGAATCAAAAAATTGCATAGAATCAATCATGTTGTAAATTTAATTGCCTAAAATATTGTTTTACATAGTTTACCAAATATGAATATTAACTAAGATATATGAAATTATAGTTTCAACTTTCAGTAAACCCCCACTCCTTCTGATGTCATATTAACAATAAGCTGTCATATCATAAACCACATTAGTGGAAGTTTAAATGCCAAATGTTGTTATCATGAGACTATTATTTTGTGAGATACATGCAAATTCGTTGTGCAATGACTTCATTAATTAAGTGGTGTTGTTTGTCAGCAGGCACTGAGGATGGAGCATTGACTCCGAAAGTGCACTCTCCATAATATTAAAAAACAGTAGAGGACTTGGCATTCTTATTGAACCTTACCAACTGGTTCCTCTACCATCCAGCATATTCCAGAGATATCACTAATTAAGATTTTACTTTCTTGACTTGAAAATGTTAATTTGATCTATACGAGACTTTAGATTTAACCGTTTCATTGAATTATTAAGTTCATATTCATGAATGGCTGAAATTGCACCTGTAGGATAGTAAGTTAGGAGGGGTTTCGAAAATTCGAAATATCTCTGTTACTATAAGTCGAATCGAAAAATTGTACAGAACCAATTTTATTGATAATATAACCATTGTTATATACATGTCTAAATGTTGTTATATACGTAATTTATGTATTTAGAATATTAACAGAGATATTAAAACGTTTATTCAATCTACACCATACTTGATGTAAAATCCCCCCTCTAAACCCCCCCCTCTGGTCCGATTTCAGCCATTAACGAAATTGATCTGTTTTTTACATAAATATCGAGTTTGGTAACGAGCGGACAAAAATAGCGACCGCGAGAGTGTTAACAGCAAAATATACAGACATACATACATATATATATATATATATATATATATATATATATATATATATATATATATATATAATTTTGAACGGACCTCATTTTCGTCATCTCCTGGGTAGGATCGATGGACATTTGAAGAAATTTTTCGAAAATCGCGTCATGAGTACGACCTCAACAGCTGATTTCCCTTAAGGGAAATCTGCTAAAACTAAAGAGCTTATTTGTTATTAGCAGAAATCGCACCATGAATTGGGTGGTTTACAGGAAGGGAATTCGAATATTCAAAATATCTCGGTTATATTGAGTCGTATCAAAACATTTTATGTATAACCAATCAAGTTAAAAATTGATATTGATGCTCTACATTTTTTTGCACTATGCGTTTTTTTCGTGACTCAAGTATTAAGCCAGTATTACGTACTTTTTGATTTTCAGTTAAAATTTTTTGGCGAGATGTGATTACAAGCGCGCCAACACGTTAGAAATCTTAGTTTATGCATCCCTGCATTTTGGTTTTAGATATTTGGCTTTGAATTTAAGAATTATAGAAAGTTTTAAAGTTATTTTAATTATTATGGTCACTTACAAAATCAGGTGAGGGCAATATTATAGCTTTGACCAGCCTGCAAAATCGCTTTTCCGCGAAACTGCCTTGACTATTCCTGATGGCTTCAGAATGAATGTAAGGGATAATAAAATATATCGTATGTCAAATTGAAGCAGATAACTACTATTTCTACACTAATTAGAAAAATTCTTGATCAAAAGAATTTCTTCTGCTCTAATGGCGCCTGAATAAATTAAACATTTATAACTTGTCTAAAAAATTCGATTAGTCCCTATATGTTTGGATTGGGTAGATTTCGGAAGAAACCTGAAGTCCAATTGGATGAACAAACAAAATGAATAACATTATATAGCGGAAGACATGGACCACACAAACATTTTTTTTTTTTTTTCCCCCAAAGAAACCCATGGATCTGGTTCCAAATTAGCTGATGAATTATTCTACTAAATACATTTTAATATGTCTAAGTTTATTTTGTTTGTGTTTTCAATATTCGAAAATAAATTAGTTTTAATTTATTTTTATTTTTAATTTTCAAAAGGTCAGTAAATTCCTTTCACCAATAAATTAGGATTTCTTTGGGATATATAGAGGAAATAAATTTAGTCAGTAATATGTATGCATATGAATCCTTGCTCTTGATATATTTATTTATTCCATCAGAAGCCAAGAACAACTTTATCCGGAAAATATTTTTTTTTTTTGTTTTTTGAATTTGATAATTAGTTTTTTTTTCTTGTTAATTTAATGTAGGAGTGACTTTTTCAGGAAATTTTAGATCCACAGTTTATATTGTTTGTGATTTTGTAATGAAATCCGCCAATGAAGATACTTTACTATACTTTAAACTTAGGTTTAACGAACACTTTTGAAGTATTAATTATCCTATGTATTAATTATGTCGATATCTATTTGGAACAATATATGCGGTACATAGTTAAGCCGTGTGGGTTGAACACCCTTTTTCCTACAAACTTTCCATGAATTATTAGTTCTTCTGTGGCCATTGTTCCTGTCTCTTCCTTAAAAAATTAATCACCAATCACGATTTTGGGAAATGATTAATCATTTTAGAGTGCCTTGTATTGTAATGCATTATTCATTCTAGTTCAAAATATAGCCTTCTCTTTAATCCACTTTTCAACTTGTTACCTTACTGGCAAATAAATGTTAAATATCTATTTATTATTAGTTATTCAATATAAACTCGATCTCTTTATTTAGTAGATTGTATTTAACATTGTTAAAACTCAAGAACTTAAATTGAATCATTCTTTTACTCAGGAATATATGAGCATTGCTTTAAAGGCCTAAAAGAATTAATACCACACATTCTTTGTAAAACTATTGGTTTCACAGCCGAAATCTGGCTGGGAATAGCAGAGGTTTAGAAAAAGGACAAAATAGAAAATTGTTTTTATTTCCACTAATATGTATCGGATGGAAAAGTGATATAAGAAAGAAAATATCATCACTTATTTATTTATTTATTAACGTCCACTTTTTGCAACTTAGGCTAATTGGGCCGGGTTATCTACAGGTTAGCTCCCTTTTCTAGCAAGGGTGGGATTTTAGGACGTTATTTAATGAATTTCGTCACTAATAATTTCCTTTGCCCAGGCGAGAATCGAACTCGCCACTCTAGGTTTACTATGTGAGATAAAGGTCGCTTTAACTCGCATGGCTAACCTGAGCCCCAATAATATCATCAAAGTAACGTACTACATTTTGTAGCCTGTAGTTAACATCCAATCCTTTATTCGATTTCTACTTCAGGTAGTAATTAGAAGTCACTAAAAATTTTATGATTTGCATAAATTTCAAGTCTTGTTCTTTTAATTTTCTTATTACTATAAGTTTGATTATATTAATAACGTCTGATACCATCTTGTGGGAAGTATGCTTAGTACACACACCACCTGTGTGACATACATTATAAGAAAGCGAATTGTAAATGGTTCGTCCCTCGATCTTAAAGCGATTGGTCTAGATGGTAACGTACCAGAGTGCTGTCCATGGGTTGCTGGTTTCAATAGTTTAGGATCTCACTCTAAAATTAATTTAGCTGTGCTGTAAAAGGGATTGGAACTTGGATTTTTATCCCACTCAGCATATTGAGGAAGTTGAGTGGCAATTTTAATGAACCAGTAGCTGTAAGCTTAAGTCGCCAAAACTGCATGGCTCTTCGAAGCCTGCTAACTATTACTTTTCATTAACATGGACAAGTTTTTATGGATTCCCGTTTTTCTTACTTTGCGTGTCAAAATTTGAAGAAATTGTCAAAGCTACTTGGGGCTTATAATGTATAAAATTAGAATGATAGTGGTTGCCAAAATTTAAGAACGTCGAGTATTTTTATCAGGTATGTTACGATTTTGATAGTGCTATCATCCGTGCATTACGTCATTTATATATATATATATATATATCTGTCAGCAATATACTTTATTGACGGCAACACTTGCCTTTCTGCGGATAAATGAAAACGTGCCGTTACAATGTGTAATTATAAATTTATTTTCAATGCACTCCGCTTCTAATCAAGTAACTAAACTATTCTAATATCACATATTTATGAGGCATACTGTATTTTCAAACATTGGGGTAAATTTAAGTCCTTAAGGGTAGTTTTTAATTAAATAATACACTAGACCAATCTTTCGAGGGCATATATTTCTGAAAAGTTCGGTTTTTGATTTAATGCTGTAGGACAAACCTAGGTGAAAATATCAGTGAAAACGAACGATCCGCTACAACAAAAATGGCCGCCATCGGTAAAATAATTTATTTATAAAAAAAGGAATGCAATTTTTGTATAGTCTATAGACTAAATATAAATTGGTTAAGGAATAAAAAATCTAAAAAATAATTAAGCAACCAACTTTATTTATATTGAATCACTTTGTTATGGGTTAACGCAATTATTAGATTAAGCACTTGCTTAAAGTTCAAGTTGCGGAATTTATTTAACAACTTTGTTTATTCATCATTATTACATTAACAGGCAATCTGATTTATATTAGAATTTTTGATTATTTATCAATTTTATTCTTTTGAAACGGGTACTAGTGTTTATTATCCGTTCTTAATTTTATTATTAGCACAATTTAAATCTTTCGTAAGTTTGAATATCTTTGTTCAGTGTCATACATTCTGTTCACTTTATTTTATAAAATAAATTTCTGCTGAACAACTCTATTAATAAATAAATAATTTATGAGTTCCTAATTAGGGACAATCACCTTCGTCCTTCACTCTGTATTTCTAATTAAGCACCAAGTCTCCGGAAAGTTTCTAATTAAAATAGTGCATACATTGAATTCTAAATACTTTTAATTTCAAATTGATTTCAATCGCCAATACTGACAAATAAATTGATTTATATTTATATAATCTGAATTCAGGTGTGTGCTGGGGATTGTAGAACGAAAATGTAAATGCTCATGAAAAATCATGAAGCAGATAATGAAAACTGAAATAATTTTTTTAACCGCGTAACTCAATCAGGATATATATATATATATATATATATAGATATATAGATAGATAGATAGAGAGAGAGAGAGAGAGAGATAAAAGGGTTTCACGCTGTCATCGAAAAAAAGTCCGTCACGCAGGGGCTGCGTAACTAAGCAGATTTCCCACGTGAAGTTTTATAATCGAGAAATTTCAGAATAGAGAGTCAAACAGTTATGGCAAGGGCCCGAACTAGCTCTTGACGGAAACTCACGACTAGACCTGAAGTTAGCCGATCTCATCTCAGAAGCTGAAAACAGAAAAATGCAAATATCTCGGATAATATTCAAAATACAGAATAAATGTATATAACATTATTTATAGTAAATCTAATTTTCAATAAGATTGCTTCTATATAATTTTTCGATCCGACTCATAATAAGGGAGATATTTTGGATTTTCGAAAATCCTTCCCCCTAAACCCCCCCTTCCACTGGTCTGATTTCAGCCATTAACAAACTTGATCTTTTTTTTCACAATAAACGTTTAATGTAGAGTTTGGTAACGATTAAACCAAAATTGTGACCGCTAGTGCGTTAAAAGACAAATATATATATATATATATATATATATATATATATATATATATATATATAATTTTGAACGGACCTCATTTTCGTCATCTCCTGGGTAGGATCGATGGACATTTGAAGACATTTTTCGAATGTCACGTCATGAGTACGACCTCAATAGCTCTGCTAAAAGTCCGTCACGCAGGGGCTGCGTAAACTAAGCAGATTTCCCACGTGAAGTTTTACAATAGAGAAATCTGCCTAGTAATAACCTATTCTCACGAGGACGAATAGTTAGTGAATCGGCCACACTAGCGCTAGTGCGCTCGGCGGAAACTCCCGACCACACTCACAATATAAATCCAAATATCTCGGTTAATATTAAAGATACAGAATAAATGTATAGAACAATATTTATAGTAAATTTAATTTGCAATAAGATTGGTTCTATACAATTTTTCGATCCGACGTATGGTAACGGAGATATTTCGAATTTTCGAAAATCCCCCCCTCTAAACCCCCCTTCTACTGGTCCGATTTTAGCCGTTAACGAATTTGATCTTTCTTTTTACATAAAAACGATTAAATCCCGAGTTTGGTAACGATCAAACAAAATTTGCGACCGCTAGAGCCGTTAACAGAAAATATATATATCTATATATATATATATATATATATATATATTATATATATATATATATAGATATATATATAGATATATATATATATAGATATATATATAATTAATTTTCAACGGACCTCATTTTCGTCATCTCCTGGGTAGGATCGATGGACATTTGAAGAAATTTTTCGAAACTCGCGTCATGAGTTACGACCTCAATAGCTGATTTCCCTTAAGGGAAATCTGCTAATAAAAACACGGTTGTAATAGATAACTCTAAGGTTATACGTTAAACTAGTAAAGTAAGGCGAATACTGACTATAAATTAGTCACAGTAGTAGTTACAAGCAAAATCATTTGATTGGAAAAAAAAAACATTTATTCACAATAGAAATTAAAATAACATGATTGGGGCTCAGGTTAGCCATGCGAGTTAAAGCGTTGACCTTTATCTCACATGGTAAACCTAGAGTGGCGAGTTAAATTCTTGCCTGGGCAAAGGAAATTATTTAGTGACGAAATTCATTAAATAACATCCTAAAATCCCACCCTGGCTAGAAAAGGGTGGTAACCTGTAGATAACCCGTCCCAATTAGCCTAAGTTGCAAAAAGTGGACGTTAATAAATAAATAATAATAATAATGAAATAACATGAAATATATACTACTTATTTGGTATTTTTCATAAAGGCGTCATTATAATTTCCACTGAGAAGGATATAACGGATAAACCTCATTTAAATTCGAAGTTTAGTACAAACGCTCACAGCTCTTCCGAATCAGGCCTAGAATTCAGTTTAGTATATAAATATATATGTTACTTTATCTTAGTATATATATGCCCGCAATACAATATTTATGAATGTTTTTTGAACCATAAGGTCCGAAAAATAACGATTTCTTCTTATAACCATTTATTTAATCCTCCACGCGTTTCGAGTGTCCACCATTCCTTCTCAAGGGTTTTTTCTAAACAATATTTGACAAAAAGTTAATTAATCCATTGTTTTATATCTTACTACTATTTAACTGATTAAAAGTGTTTGTTCTTCTCACAGCCATCGGATCAATTCTAAAAAATAATCCTTATATATTTATATATGAAATGTATTATATAATATAGTCGTCCTTATAACTTATCTAAAAGCATTTTAGCACGTAGTTATTCATGAAATAAATTCATCAAGGCTATTTAAGCTATTTCATATTAAACCATAATTACCAATGGCTATCTGTAAACGACAATTCGTCTATTAGCAGATTTCCCTTAAGGAAAATCAGCTATTGAGGTTGTACTCATGACGGAATTTTCGAAATTTCTTCAAATGTCCATCGATCCTACCTAGTAGATGACGAAAATGAGGTCAGTTCAAAACTGTGTGTATATATATATATATATATATATATATATATATATATATATATATATATTTGTCTGTTACCCCTCTAGCGGTCGTAATTTTTGTTTGATCGTTACCAAACTCGATATTTAGTCGTTTTATGTAAAAAGAAAGATCAAATTCGTTAAAGGCTGAAATGGGACTAGTGGGGGGGGGATTTAGAGGGGAGGATTTTCGAAAATTCGAGATATCTCCCTTACTATAAGTCAAATCTAAAAATTGTACAGAATCAACCTTATTGCAAATAAAATGTACTATAAATAGTGTTATATACATTTATTCTCTATCTTGAATATTAACCGAGATATTTGCATTTTTATGGCAAATGTGGCTGGCTAACGGATGAAAGTGACATTCCCGCCAAAAGCTAGTTTGGCCGTTTCCTGTCTGCTCGGCTCTCATGAAATTTCTCTATTGTATAACTCTTCACGTGGGAAATCTGCTCAGTTTGAGCAGCCCCTGCGTGACGGACTTTTTTAATTTAAGATAAGTCTAATTGATGTTTGATTAACATTATTTGACATTTAAGTAACTGTAATAAGCCCAATATTACAATGTTCTTAAACTTTTTTTTTAAAACGTACTTCATGTTTTATAAAGTTTTATGGTAATATTTTTTAATTATCATAATTCTTTTTTCTTATATATTGTTTCATTATTTTCTTCTAGGTATTTATTTTCGTTAAGATTTCTTGTGTGTGTTCAATGGTTTGTTTTCGCAATCTAAAATTTGGACATTTTAAAAATTAAAATGAAGATTGTATTGTACTGCATGTGCAGGTTTGGCATTGGGTTTTGTTATTTAATCTTTTCTCATGGTGGGGAATACTTTTTTTGTAATAATTAAAGGTCATTGTTTTTGCCAGAGAGACCATGTAAATTTGAAATGTTAAATAACAGCGTACAGCTCGCATTTAGGAGGCATAGGATTTTTTCCCCTGCTATACAATATATATAATGTATAATATTTATAAAAATACAGTAGAAGCTAGTCTCCGAAAGCGTCGAGGCAGGTCTGTGTATAATAAATAAGAAGACAAGTTGGAGAAATCTCCGGGAGCCCCCCTCTACAATAAAGATTCGGAGTTTATTATACAAACGTCCCCTCCCACACACACACACACACACACACACACACACACACACACACACACACACACAAACACACAACCTACTCCTATACAATCCACTCCCCTCTCTCCCCCTCTTTCTTCCCCCACTCCTATACACACCGAGCAGAAGTCTGTCCGTTCCGATATTAAATATTCAAAACTTCATTAAATCCCCCATGCCTCGGCTACCTGTCGGCTAACTCCCTTTATGGTACAACTCCTACGAAGGGCGTTTAGTTTTACTCTGAATATATATATTTTTTCTCTGAGTCTTAGGCGTTTCTAAATTACTCGTAATTATGTCCGCCATGGGGCAGTGGCGTGCAATTAGGTTATAATGGAAGCCCGCCCGTCGAATATAAATACATATATTTGAATACATATGGCAGTCTATTTCTCCAGAAAGCTTCATTTGCCTTCAGGCTTAGATAGGAAACTTCTTAAATTAAGTTGTTCTCTATACATTTTCGTCGAACATATATATTTTTTTTCATTATAGTATTAATGAAATATTAGATGTCTTTCTATTAAATGCACTAAAGAAAATTAGTTATGCATAAAACAATTCATCAAATTTGTCCAGTAATTATAACACAATACTTTAAATAAGCGGAAAATGTATTATAGTTTTCATGTAAGAGTTCCATTTCAAATTCCTGAAAAACGTAAGACGAAGAGAAAAGCATTACCAAATAGTCATAAACAGTGTTAGTTCGGTGTCATAAACAGTGCTTTTTCTAATTAATTAGAATGTCAAAATATGGCATTCATAAAATGCCATAATATGACACAATGTATGTTAATAGTATAATTTTGAGCTTCTACGATTAGCATTTTTTGTTATATTCATCGTTTACGTTATTTTTGATATTGACAAATTTTGGATCTTATTGTACAATTATGAAGAAGAGTTGCCACGGATTGAAGCGAGAAAAATAATAATGAGGTGATAGAAGATTAGTCTTAAGACACTCAAGGTTTTAGCAGATTTCCCTTAAGGGAAATCAGCTAATGAAGTCGTACTCATGACGCGAGTTTCGAAAAATTTCCTCAAATGTCCATCGATCCTACCCACGAGATGACGAAAATGAGGTCCGTTCAAAACTATATATATATATATATATATATATATATATATATATATATATATATATTTTCTGTTAACGCTCTAGCGGTCTCAATTTTTGTTTGATCGTTACCAAACTTGGAATTTAATCTTTTTATGTAAAAAGGAAGATCAAGTTCGTTAATAGCTGAAATCGGACCAGAAGGAGGGGGGTTTAGAGGGATGGATTTTTGAAAATTTACCATATCTCCGTTATTATGCGTCGGATCGAAAAATTGTATAAAATCAAACTTATTGCAAATTAAATTTACTATAAATATTGTTCTATACATTTATTCCTATCTTGAATATTAACCGAGATATTTGCATTTGTATTCTGTGTGTCGTCGGCAGGAGTCGGCTATGTTCGGGAATTTCCGCCGAGAGCTCTGGCGGCCGTTTCCATAACTATTCGTCCCTCTTGAATAGGTTTAGAGATACCTTACTACTACAGGTGTTATTGGGCCGATTTTTCTACTGGAAAACGACACATGGGAAATCTGCTTAGTTTACACAGCCCCTTCGTGACAGACTTTTTTTTGGTCGCCAATAGACACTGAAGATGAAGATGGCTGGTTTATATGAAAAGTATACTTTTCCATAATAAACTAAATAAAATATATAAACTAAACTATTGTTTATTCAGAATGATTCGTTTCTCTACCACCAAGCTAGAAGAATTATAATGATGTAGTTTGTTACGTTCGTTATAGTTTAGATGGGACAAGTAGTTGGGTTAGATCATGTTGTCCTGTAAAAAAAATGTTTAAAAAATTGGAACTAATTCTCATATTTGTTTAGTTAATGAATTTTACTGGGAAGGAAAAGACAGTCCATTGAACTAAAGAACAGTTAAAGTGATAGAAGAGTTAAACAGTAAACTCAGCAATAAAACTTGAAGATGAACTTGATTTCAAGATTTCCACAGACGATACCAAAACTCCTCGTTATTCTATTTCTGATAGCTCATTATTTTTCCAATGCTTACAAAAAATAAGTAAGTTAAATACTTTTCAGGGTAATTTTGCACTAAAATAGACTATTTAAAATAATAATGAATTATTTTTACAATGCATCAAATCCATTTTAATATTTCTCTACTTAAATAGAAAATTAGACTTATTCTAAATTGAAAATTTCGAGTCAATTTTGAAATCGGAAATCAAGGTTTAAGTTAAAGTGTAATTTTTTTTTTTTTTTTTTTTATTGTTTTCCCATACGGAAGAAAAATTCGGAGCACAAACAAAAAATACATTTATTTATTTAAGTTACTTTTTAAAATTGCATGGGCGGTACTGATGGAATCTATCATATTATTTATACTTTAATTATAGAATTTTTCTAGTTATTAAGAGAGAACCAGAGGGCTTTATCTGAATTTCCCACTTTCTTTATTTTATCGCTTCAACGTGTATATAAAGTCAATTCCAATGTACATTTAAAATTCCATAAAAAAATTCATAATATTTCTTTAGTTTTTTGCAAGGAGATTTAGTTATGTCTGAAGACAGCTGAGAAAGTATTGTTATTGCTTCAGGCGAGTTTATGTTGTAATGTCTTTGTTTATTTGTTGAATAGTAAAAAATAGTGAAAATGGTTGCTTTGGTACCTATAAACTAGTATCAAACAGAAGATTATAACTAACAGTGCGTTACCCCAGTTATGGATATCTCAAGTTGATGTAGAGTATTTGACTGCAGTTCTCTTCTAAAAGCCATTTGGATTTTAATCATTGTTTTTTACATGAAGACAAGGCTCCATCTTTAGTTCCTTCTACTTTATAAAATTTGTAAAAATTAAAATTTCTTTGACATTGAATAAATTTGATGGTACACTTAACCATTGACTGTTGATATCTAATAACCCAGTTTATCACCTATTACGGTATAAATTGGGTCAGTGAGAAACATCAAATTTTAAAATTCTCTACTGTAAACGTTTTAAAAAAAATGTAAATAGAACCTCTCGTTTAAATAATTATTTTTATTGTCTGGGGGTTTAGTTGTGAGAATAGTCTTTGTGGAGTGTTTCCTGTATAATGCATTGAAGTGGGCAATCCTTACCGGCTCATTTAATTTTTCTCTGTTTCAGAATTTTTAAATTGGCATTATTTCCCGGGTAAAATCAGCTGATTCCTATCCCACGTGACCGGACGAGTGTATAGCGGGGCGCGTGCCGCCGACCTAAACACCTTGTTATGTTTTATTGTCAATACTAATCGTAGTAAACTTTTTTATTGCCACTAAAGCCCGGGTTTACGCCGCCTTTTATGACTCTACCCCCACTCTTCCTCTCTTCTCTCTCTCTCTCTCTCTCTCGACCCAGACCTCTTCCATTCATTGGTCGGTTTGACGGATGAACGGTGTTGACGTAACGAGTGCTTTATTGATCCCGCTACTCCTTACTACGCGAGGCTCGTAAAGGGTCATTTAATGACAGCCATCTCGGTGGAAGTCGGCATTCTTCGGATAGTTTTATGGCTCTGTTTGTATTGAGGCCGCCAACGCTGAATGCACTCAACAATTTATGCAATCTCTAATGCATTTTATGAATGTCGGAAAGGGAATTTTAATTCATGAGTCTTAAACGCCAGCTTCAATTTATTTTCTCACTATCTAATAGTTCACATAATGTGACTATTATGGTTTTCCTTTTATTAGAACAACAAGCATAACTGTAAATGAAAATTACATTTGACACAAGTCACGTAATTTACTAAAAAATGCGCGTTTGAGGAAATAATACTATATCATAAACAATCACAATAAGCTACATTCTATGAAGGACAATCTCCTTATTTGTCTGTTTATTAAATTATTACTTTTTGAAAATTTAAGTATTTATATGGCTCAGGTTAGTGAGTTAAATCGTTACCTTTAATCTCACATGGAATTTAGTTAGTGACGAGCTGATTAAATAAAAGTCCGCAGGGGCTTCGTAAACTAAGCAGATTTCCCACGTGAAGTTTTACAATAGAGAAATCTGCCTAATAACAACAGTAGTAGGAATGTATCTCTAGACCTATTCACGAGGGACGAATAGTTACAGAAACGGCCGAACTAGCTCTCGGCGGATAGTCCCGAACATAGCCGACTCCTGCCGACCACACACACAATACAAATGCAAATATCTCGGTTAATGTTCAAGATACAGAATACATGTATAGAACAATATTTATAGTATTATATATAATTTAATTTGCAATAAGATTGATTCTATACAATTTTTCGATCCGACGCATAATAACGGAGATATTTCGAATTTTCAAAAATCCCCCCTCTAAACCCCCCCCCTCCCACTCGTCCGATTTCAGCCATTAACGAACTTGATCTTTCTTTTTATATAAAACGCTTAAATATGAAGTTTGGTAACGATGAAACAAAAATTGCGTCCGCTAGAGCGTTACAAATATATATATATATATATATATATATATATATAATTTTGAACGGACCTCATTTTCGTCATCTCCTGGGTAGGGTTGATGGACATTTGAGGAAATTTTTCAAAACTCGCGTCATGAGTACGACCTCAATAGCTGATTTCCCTTGAGAGAAATCTGCTAATATTCGTAGTCTTACACTGGCTAGGAAAGTTTATAAGAAAAGTAATCTGTTAATAACCCTTTTCCATTAGCCATAGTAGAGAAACGTGGGGGTTCGTAAATAATAATAATATTTATATATAATATAAGTGATAGTTCATAAATCTAATGAAATATTTCTCGTTAACGTTTTGATTATTATATTATTGTCAGCCTTTGTTTTTGTATGAACCAGGCTGTTTGTTGGTGAAGAATTCCTCTAGATCAAAACAAGTTATTAGGAAGAATGTTAAATAAATGCGTATTGTGGGTTATTGAATCTGACGTTCCACATTGTCGCACTGAACGATAACATGTTGAACTCATTAATAAACATGAAAACCCCACATTAGCAGTTTCGTTTGACATTACTAAAGCATTTGACACAGTTCCTTAAGATGTACGAATATCATGAATTGGGTTTTGGAGGAAAATGTCCAAACCCTAATAGATCATTTTTCTGGAATAGAAAAACTTTTATTATAATCCGAGTGTAGTACTTTTCTTTTTCTAACATTAATTATTGATTATGAAAGGCGTTTTTTTTATAAAAAAAAAGTTTGAAATAAAAATGAAGTATTTATGTGGACCACTATAAAATGAATGAAAAAAAAAATGATAAAACTGGGTATAAAACTTATTCCCGTTTTTCGAGGAGTACAGTTTATAAATTTACAAAAAAATAGTGTAAAATACAATAAAAATAAACAATAAAATGGTATTCCAAATGTATACTCAAAACTAGCAGTTTAAATCTAGCCAATAATTTTAAGCAGTATTTTTAGTTTTTTCCATATAAAATCTATACATTTATAAATTGTAGATCTTAAAATTTCAGTTCCGTTTTTGTGTTTAATTCCGCCTTGTGTGTTCTATTTTTTTCCCCCAGTTCTGTTCTGTTTCTATTTCTTTCCCATTTTAGCAGATTTCCCTTAAGGGAAATCAGCTATTGAGGTCGTACTCATGACGGAATTTTCGAAAAATATCTTCAAATGTCCATCGATCCTACCCAGGAGATGACGAAAATGAGGTCCGTTCAAAACTATATATATATATATATATATATATATATATATATATATATATATATTTGTCTGTTAACAATCTAGTGATCGCAATTTTTGTTTAATCGTCACCAAACTCGGTATTTAATCGTTTTATGTAAAAAGGAAGATCAAGTTCGTTAACGGCTGAAATCGGACCAGTGGGAGGGGGGGTTTAGAGGAGGGGATTTTCAAAAATTCGAAATATCTCCGTTATTATGCATCGGATCGAAAAATTGTATAGAACCAATCTTATTGGAAATTAAATTTACTATAAATATTGTTATATGCATTTATTCTCTATCTTGAATATTAACCGAGATATTTGCATTTGTAATCTGCATGTTCGGACTTTCCGCCGAGAGCTCTGGTGGCCATTTCCATAACTATTCGTCCCTCGTGAATAGGTTTAGAGGTTAGGTTAACTGTTATTTGGGGCTAGAAACTTCTGGGTTATTACGCCCTAAATAATGTTTTAGGTTTAGATGTTTCTTACTACTACAGTTGTTATTAGGCAGATTTCTCTATTGTAAAACTTCACGTGGGAAATCTGCTTAGTTTACGCAGCCCCTGCGTGACGGACTTTTTGTTTTGTTATCATCTCTGTTTTTCTTGTTTTCTCTCTGCGTTTTGATCCTTTTATGTTTTGTGTTCTGTGTTCCTTTTGCGTTTTGTGTTCCTTATCTGTTTGGTTTTCTTTTTGTGTTTTGTGTTCCATTTCTGTTTTGTTTAATTGTGTTAATTTTTCTTTGTATTTTTTCGTTTTTTAAGTTACGAATGCTTTTGTTTAGAGCAACCTCGCCGAAGCTGCGAAGCTCCAATAAATAAATAAAATTTCGAATACATTTATCCAAAATGATGGTAAAGCTGGTATTTTATGTCAGTTTTATTCATGTAACCAACTGCCACATAAATTCTTCACGCATTACTACCATCTTGAATCAATTATAATAGATTTATCAAGCTTAATAGCCTGTCCTCCAATGGAACAATGAAAAATGTACATTCTTTACAATATTTTACTAATTTAAATACACATTTTCTGAGTCTTCAGAATATTACTTATATAACAGCTCATAGTGTTTCCAAAAGGAATAGAAATGAAGCGGTTTCCCTTGTGATAACCTAAGAAACTACAAGTTTAGATGGACTTGACATTTAAAACTAGTCACATAATTTGTGACAAAGGTTTCCTCGTGACATTTGAAGACATTTTCGGCTAAAAAGAAAAAATACAGCAAAATATAATTTATTTTATAGTTTTTTTGAAAAGTGGAATTACTTTAATTTTTAAGACAATTTATAAAATTCGATTTATATGTTCCGTAATCTTCCTCCACTGTAGGGATTATGTTTTTTTTCTTTGTGGTCACTTCTAATTTATGTTTTCATGTTAATTTAAAGACAGTCTACTAAATAACACAATAAAAATCTAAAAATATTGAATTTCCGCAAATTAGTTATTTTCCACAGTATATTTTAGATATTTTTTATTGTAGTTAGTATAATCCATTACAAATTGTTGTGTCACTCGACGGAAATAAATTACGAATAAATTTATACTGATATAAAACTGAGCCGATAGAAATATTTCTTATACTTCACACTATTCGCTATTCTGCAAGCATGATAATAAAATTTGGAATGGTACGAAACATGAAAATAATGAAACAGAACAGTTGAACCATTTGAGGAATGAACGTTCTGAAAAACCTGGGAACACAATTGTATTTGTAGCTGATTTCCATTAAAGGAATAAATAAAGATATATATATGTATACATGTTTATTGAACTGTTCATTGGACTTTTTTCATTGTTAGATACATTAAAATATGTTAGGGGTGCGGTATACATTTAACATTTAAGGTTTTACATTTCTGACAACATGGTTTTTTGTTTATTTGTGTGTACCATACTCTAAATTTAACGGTTTTATGCAAACATATTTTTATTTTTTTTCATTTTCATTAAATGTTCTTGTCATTCATACAGAAGATAGTGAAGTATGAAGTTATACTGTTAATAAAGGTAACAATTGGTAGGAATGTACGTCAATGAATATTTATCTATCCAGAATGATAGCTTTATTTATTTATTTTTTTGCGTAGTAACTAATGAATTTCTTATTTTCCAGGTGAGTGAATAAAAAGAAGTCAAACACTTTGCTGTATTCTCCAGTTTGCTTTCATTCAGGTAATGAGAAATTCAATGATCATTAAAGTACATGTAACAGTTAATTAAGTTGAAGCGTTGCTCTTAATCTCATATGGCAAACCTAGAGTGGCGAGTTCGATTCCCGCCTTGGCAAGTGACTAACTCATTGAATAGAACCCTTTAGTCCCACCCTGCCTAGAAAATCGTGTTAACCTGTAGATAGCCCGTCCCAATTGGCCTTAGTAGAAGCAAAATGCACGTTAATAAATGTTAACAACAGCAGTTAATTAAATGCCTCAGCTGGGTTCCTAAAGTGCAATAACCGAGCGTAAACTAAGCAGATTTCCCGTTTGATGCAATGCCACTCTGACGACATCATTTTATGTCATAATAAGGAGCACGAGCAAACAGGATTTGTAAGCTAAGATGAAAAATAAATCTATATTAGTACAGTTCATTGGCTTTAATTCAATATTGTCGGGTTAGATGAGAAGGGGGGGTCATATGAAAGCCGAAAACGTAAAATTTAAAAATATCTTGCTTAATATTGAAGTTAGAGACAAAATTTAGATAGCAATAATTGTAGCACATTACATTGACAATATTAGATATGTAACATTTATCGATATAAAGTAATGATAACAGATATTTTTCGCTTTTATACTTCGTCAATGTGGGGGTATTTCGATGAAAACAGAAGCCATATTTAAACTTGAAATGAGCGCTTCATGATACTTTGGTTTACTGCTAAAGTAAAATAAAAAAGAGTGGAGAGTTTTCTTAGAGCTGAGAACTAAAATTGGCAAACATCTGAAGAAAATAACATTGAGTTTTTGAGAAAACGATTTTGAAACATTTGTTTCGTTTACTTTTTGGGTACTAACGTTATAAAATCGAATTAACATAAACCTTAGTAGAATTCACCAGTAGAATCACCTCTTTTTTCTTCTCGAAAATGGACAACATTGACCTAATACGTTTCACTTGTAAACCCCACAATATTTAGAATAACAAAGAAAATATCGCATGTCTAACACAAAAGTAATTAAAAGTTTTTAAACTTTTCAATTACGAAAATCCTTTTCTGTAATAATTATCACAGAAAAAAATGTTTTTTTTTCCCTGTAAAATAGTTCCTAGAACATTTTCCCAGTTCTCTTTACATTTTCTCAACCCCTCCAGTCATCGGTGCGCTCAAGACGTTATTTTAAATTTATTTTATTTTGTTTCATACTTCGCGACTACCCTCCTAGAGATATTGAAACATGTTGGAGTATTGCTCAGTCCCAGGCCTTCGTGACCTGGCGGAAAAAAGAATTTAGTGTGTTTGTCTAACCTGATAAGTTTTTGTTTTATTTTTCGGGCTATTGGGTGATTTGTGTAAATGGCCGTTGGGTGATTGTTTGTTTGAAAGGAACCTGAAGAATCTTTGCAAACGATAATGTGTTTGTTTTGTTGTGTGTTTTGGGTTTTCCTGAAGGCCAACAGGTTACCTTGAAGTTGAACTTTTAGAATGTTGTAACAAGAAGGCAAATTTTGTGCGATTACCTTTCGCTCAGTTACTGGAACTAGATAGGCCCAGAAATATATTCAAGAAGTTCAGTAAAGTTCAATGTTTTCAATTGACGAAATTTATACGGACTGCGAGTTAGAACTGGATTGCGGAGAATGATGGACATGAACATTGCCCTGCTTATGGATTACCCAATTACCATTTGTCGTAAAAGAGGGATACAAAAGCTGAGGAAAGAGTGAGTTAGTTTTCCGCCAGTGAGACCACTTATGCCCCTATTACAAGAAGCCTTGTGAGACTGCCTGCCAATGGTCGGGAGTTTAAATTACCCAGGCTGGAGCTGCGCCAGACAATCGGGATTACATTGCGTGGGTTTCGAAATAACTTACCTTCCCCTCTTCGGGGCTCTTTGAAAGCAATTTCTAATATTACACATTCCGACCAGTCTGCCTGTTATCTTGTCAAAGAGCGCCTGTCTGTGTGAGTGTAGTTCACTTTCCCAACTCGGTGAGATTAGGATAAGATAGAAAGGTATGGTAATGGTTAGATTTAAGACGACGTGGGCGTTTCTCTAACAAGTTCCCTGTCCCGAGGCACGTGTTCCTTGTTCATTGATATGCAGGGAACTTGACTCAAATCACTGAACAAGGATACGCTCCTATCGATTATGCATCGTCCTAGAATCCCGATGAGATCTCCAAGAACTAAACGGTGTCCATTGTTCCGAATTCAAAAACCGACTGAGTCACAATTTAATGAATACCACATTTGATTGTAGAAGTGAATTTAATTTCAAATTTGAAATAACTTAATTCATTGCAGGTTTATTAGCTCGAGTGCAAGAGGGTGAAATCAAATTAGTTTGATAGATGCCGTTTTCCAGTTTCTTCATATGAAAAAATATGCTTTATAAGTGAAAACAGAATTTAAGGACCTAATAAAATTCATTTGTAGCCTTAATAGAAACGTCTCAAAAGACACATACGCATACCACATGCCCATTAACGATCTAGCTGTTTCTTTTTTTTTATCATTACCAAACTTCATGCTTAAACGTGTCATTTAAAAATGCATTGAATGATCGAGTTCGTTAATTGCTGAAATCTGAACAGTGAGAAGGGGTTTGAGAAGGGGGATTCCGAAAATTCTTAATATCACCGTTATTATGAAAAATTGTAAATGAAATGTTGTAATATAAATGTTTTTAATATTTTGTATATTAACCAATATGCATGCATTTTTTTTTACATGCTTCGGTCTTCAGTAAACCCCTAATCCTACTCATGCCATATTAACAATAAGCTGTAATATTATGAATCAATGTATTTGTAGCCTAAATACCAAATAGTTTTCTCGTTGAAGTTTTACATTTTGGCATGAATGTAAATACGTGACGCACGTGGGAAATCTGATAAGTTGACGCAGCCCCTGCGTGACAGACATTTCTTTAGATATTTTACTTTTTCTGTCGAATCTTTAATTTCTCACGCTGTGTTATCTGCACTGAGATTCATTTAAGAATCTACTTGAATAAACAAGATGTACATTTGTGGTATAAGACTAATGCTTCAAAGAACATATAATTTGGTGCTTATAAGATGCTGTCTTTTTATTACAACACATTTTCTCAAAACTAATGATTTATGCATTGTGAGAACAGTAGCATAAATAAAGGTGGGAGTGAGGATATTTTTTTCCCGAAATCTCCGATAAACTTATTTTAGTTATAAATCCACTGACTAAACCCAGTATTATTTAAAAATAAATTTTGTGACAGTGAAAAACGGTTGACATTCAATAAACCACACTACGCAACTTAAATACTTCTGGGATTACAACGCACACGAAAAATCTATAGCTCACTGCCTTCGACCAACTTGGATATTTAATGAAATGAGAAATAAAAATACTCCTCAGTACTTCTAATATTCTTATTCAGCTATCTTTATTTTATTGTCAATTATCTTTGCATAATAGATTGGTTAAATGATTGATTTATGCCATTTTTCGATCCGACTCATAACAACGGAGATATTTCGAATTTTGGAAATTCATTCCCTCCGAACCTCCCCACTCCCACTGGTCCAATTTTAGCCGTAAACGAACTAAATCTTTATTTCTACATAAAATGTTTAAACATCGAGTTGGGTAATGATCGGATAAAAATTTTGACTGCTAGAGCATTAACATATATATAATTTGAACAAACACATATTTCAGTTATTTCCTGGGTAGAACGATGGATATATGTAGAAATTCTCCTAAGGGAATCATGCTAAAAAAATACGACCACTAGAGCGGTAACCCCGCTTCCCTTAAGAGAAGTCTACTAAAAGAAATGGGTAAATCCTAACAGAACCAAAAGCCACAAAAACTGTCAATATGCCATATTAAATTCTTAGTTATTTGGAACTAGCGGGTTCCACTAGAACTCTCGAAAATCCAATTAAGATTAGCGAAAAATCTGAGACAATAAGAAAGGCTCTAAATTACCAACACACTGCTTAAAAATGGATGAGGCTTTTTCCAAGCTACTGTTGAATTCAAATTCTGCCTGTCTTATTGATTTGCTACGGTTTCTGATGAAAGGTTTTGGCGCCGAATTTGATTTATTTCCTCCGCACCGTTCTCTAGATTTATCTCCCTGAATTTTTTACATATGCAGATCTCGCGTTAGGTGTGAATTAGGTCAAAAGGATTGATAAAAATATTAAAGTCAGAAATATGAGACATAATATTGATAAGATTTGGAAGCATTACAGAAGATGGAAAGGCGCCAGAAGTGTAGCTGATAGCTCAGAGGGCTTAGGCACAGTTACTCAAACGGGACTTTGAAATGAGATTCTTTAAGCACGATTAAGAGGAATTCGGCAATCAAACATATAATCCAGGAAGCAGACGCTAGGGATAATTACCACGTCTTTGATTTAGTAGATGTAAGCCGCTATTTTGAAGATAAAAGTGATGTCTTTGCCAAAAAAAAAAAATATATAGATATAAAAGGATTTTACTGACTTCATTAGCCAAATGGTGGAAGGCGTCTAGATATCTTGGAGAACCAGTACGTGGGAAGAATCGAGGACTTTAAACTTATTTGGTCACCTCTAGAAATCCAGGGCCTTGACAAATAAATCTCAAAGCAGCTTTTAAATATTATAGCGTTTATTTCCTTAAATTGAGAATAGGTCAGCAGAAAATCAAATGTAAATAACTCCTACTACACTTGACAATTTTCTTTATTTGCACGTTTCACCTCATATTGAACTTCATCTTGAGTTTAATATGACAACCTGATAAAAGCTCTTGTCCTGTTCAAGTACTTCAATATGAGGATTTCACCTTCAAAGACCAATTTCCACCATCAGTGTCAGCTAAAAAAAAAGTACATAAAACAGTCAGTTTAACAAAAACATTATGTAAATAACTGGCATGAAAAAAACATAAATTAAAAGTATTAGTCAAGTAATAAATATAAAAGCATATAAACGGTTCTCAAAAGGAGAAACAAGTAAGAAACATTATAAAGCTATCTAAATTAAAAAAATGGCAAACCAATTACTAAATAATTAAATTACTAACTAAAGTTTATATTATATCATAAATTGGCAAAGTTCGCGGTTAAAACCCCCACAATTGTTTTTATTTATTTTTTTTTTGTTTACCTTTCAAGTCATTACAAGAAAGATACATTCTCATTCGTTTGAGGCGTTTTAGAAAATCAGTTCTAATTAATTTACTAAAAATAATGTGTATTTAAGTCGACAATTCTTTCCAAATAGAAACAACACACATCATATACATATCTACTATAAATTAAAAGTAATAGTAAACAAAAATATATAAAAACATATAAACATAAGTTAAAAGGAGAAAAAAAGTTAAAAACACTATAACCATTTTGTGATATAGACTGGGAATTATTCAAAATAAGAAATATCTCAGTTACTGTATGTCGAATCCAGAAATTATGTATAATCAATGTTGATGGAATTTTAATTTCCTACAAATATTGCTTTATACATGTTTTCCATGGCGCGAATATTAATGGTTATTTGAATTTGATTTTTTTTTGTTTTTTTTTTTTTTTTTTTTTTTTTTTTTTTTTTTTTTTTTTTTTTTTTTTTTTTTTTTTTTTTTGTGTTCAGCCATTTGTAAATCCCTATTTCCAATTAACGTTTTAATTCCTATTTACATTGGTCTCTTAGTGAGGGAGAAGTAGAGAATATATGTTGAGATGAGACCATCAAAATAAGGTGCTTCATAATACATCAGTTTAATATATTCGTATGTCAAACTGTACTTGTATTACATAAGTAGTAGTGGGGGTTTACTGAAGACTGAAAACTATAAAATGCAAATATCTCGGTTATTAATCAAGACTCATAATAACGGGGATATTAAGATTTTTCGTAGTTCTTCTGCTCCTAACCCCCTTCCAATTGGTCGGATTTCAGTCATAAATGAACATAATCTTTTTTTCTTTTTACACAAAGCAATTTAATTTCGAGTTTGGTTACGATTAAACTAAAATTGCGACTGCTAGAGCGGTAACAGATATATATATATATATATATATATATATATATATATATATATATCGAGTATCGAGAGAGCGAGAGAGAGAGAGAGAGAGAGAGAGAGAGAGAGCGAGAGAGAGAGAGAGAGAGAGAGAGAGAGAGAGAGAGAGAGAGAGAGAGAGAGAGAGAGACAGAGAGAGAGAGAGAGAGAGAGAGAGAGAGAGAGAGAGAGAGAGAGAGAGAGAGAGAGAGAGAGAGAGAGAGAGAGAGAGAGAGAGACAAAATTTTGAAAGGACCTCATTTTCGTCCTCATCTACAACTTACTATCAATGAACATTTGAATTTCTCGAAAATCGTATCATGAGTACAACCTCAATAGCTGATTTCCCCTAAGGGAAATCTGCAAATATGAGTGTGGCTGTGTGTATGTAGGTCATGGAGGGGTTGGATGACAGCCCTTCTGGGGGTAGCTACCCTTATCTCGAGAGATAGGGGCGCATCTTGTTCCCATTAGCCTCTACCCGCAGTGCGGCGCTAAATTTCGCCGCTCCGGCTCTTAGCGAGTCGACTTCCCCAACGATTCGAGAACAGAGAATCGATAGCCCCTTACGTTATCGAGAGCGCTCTGCTGCCATATCGATAGTACCCTCGTCAGACTCACTGAAAGATCTGACAGGAAATGAAATGGACAAGCAGATATGTGATTTAATAGAACACTTGTGATCTCTTCCTACCACCTTTCACTATTTAAATGTAAATAACCTATGAGTTTGAAGAGGAGAGGGAGAAACTTAACTTATTATTATTATTTATTAACGTCCACTTTTTGCTAATCAGGCTAATTGGGACGGGTTATCTACAGGTTGCCACCTGTTTCTAGCCAGGGTGGGGTTTTAGGATATTATTTAATGAATTTCGTCACTAAATAATTTCCTTTGCTCAGGCAAGAATCGAACTCGCCACTCTAGGTTTACCATGTGAAATAAAGGTTAACGCTTTTACTCGCATGGCTAACCTGAGCCCCAGTTTATTTATCAGACTAAGTCAGAATACAAGAAAGTACAAATAACTCGCTAAATACTTGAGTTACGAAGAAACGCTAGAAAGAAAGTCCGTCACGCAGGGGCTGCGTAAACTAAGCAGATTTCCCACGTGGTTTTACAATAGAGAAATTTCACGAGAGCCGAGCAGTGAAGGAAACGGACAAATTAGCATTTGGCGGGAAAGTCACTTAGTCCGTTAGCCGCCCAGATTTAATAAAAATGCATTTAACGGTTAATATTCAAGATAGAAAATAAATGTATATATCAATATTTATAGTAAATTTAATTTGCAATAAGATTGATTCTATACAATTTTTCGATTTGACGTATAGTAACGGAGATATTTCGAATTTTCGAAAATCCTCTCTCTAAACTACTCCTCCCACTGGTCCGATTTCAGCCATTAACGAACTTGATCTGTCTTTTTACACAAAACGATTAAATTTCGAGTTTGGTAACAATCAAACAAAAATTGCGATCGCTAGAGAGTTAACAGACAAATATATCTACATATATATATATATATATATATATATATATATATATATATACAGTTTTGAACGGACCTCATTTTCGTCATCTAGTCGGTAGGATCGATCAGTGCAGAAACAGCCATTTAACAATAAAACTAAATAAAATTTACATAACTGTATTAAATTTACGTAATTGACAAGGAAAAGAAGGAAAATTTATTTATTATACACAAAGTGTTAGTCGTTCTTCAGTCATTGTGCCTAAATTATAATTTGTGGCTCCAATTGACATGGGAAGGCAGCCCATGATATTTCCTTACAAGTTATTGAATGTGAACTGAAATAGAAGCAACCTCCAATTCTCTGTGGATTTGGCTGTTCCTAACAAACCAGGGAATATTCACCGCTATCCGAAGTACATTGGTCTGGAAGGACTGTAGTCTCTTTTTGTGTGTGTTGCTGATGCCCAGCCAGACTGGGCATGCGTTTGTTAATATTGGGAGTATGAGTGTTGTGTAAAGTAGTGTTGCACAAGTCAGTTTCAGTGGAGTATTTTTATTTGTTAAAGGGTATATTTTTGCAAGTCGTGTGTGTGCTTGTTGCAATTTAATGTGGATATGATGCCGCCATGTAAGTCGTGTGTCAAAATTTACTCCCAGATAGCGGATGCTCTGGTCCTTCGGTGTCCAAGGAATTGAGCGATGTCCAAAAAATTAGTTCAGGAAGAAACTGACAAGGATAAAAACATGATTTAATTAAAATTTATGGCATACAAAAATAGAATTAAAAAAAGTCCTTCACTCAGGGGCTGCGTAAACTAAGCAGATTTCCCATGTGAAGTTTTACCACCGTGATTAAATACAAACGGTAATGAGAAAACTTTCAGTTAATTAAAATAAATTCCCAACTGAAACGGCTTCTGAATTGTAAGAATAATTTATATTTTAATAACTCAAATTTTAGTAGTCCAAGAACTAAAGAAGAGATTTGCATGAATCTCACAAAGAACGAAGGTAAGGTAAAGTTAGAAACGACAGGTAAGGTTAGAAGAAGCTTCCACCTGAGCCGAGTGGTTACGAAAATGGCCGACCTAATCCGAACTATACCCGACCACATGTCTCACAGACTTCATAAAAATGCAAATATCTCGGTTAATATTCAAGATAGAGAATAAATGTATATAACAATATTTATAGTAAGTTTAATTTTCAATAGGATTGGTTCTATACGATTTTTCGATCCAATGCATAATAACGGAGATATTTTTCAATTTTCGAAAATCCCCCCTCTAAACCCCCTCTCCCTCTAGTCCGATTTCAGTTATTAACGAACTTGATCTGTCTTTTTACATGAAACGGTTAAACATCGAGTTTGGTAACTATCAAACAAAAATTGCGACCCCTAGATCGTTAAAAGACATATATATATATATATATATATATATATATATATATATATATATATATATATATATATAGTGTTGTTTTTTTCGGCCAGGTTTTATATATATTTATGGTAAATTTAAGTTGCAATAAGATTGATTCTATAACAGATATTTCGAATTTTCGAAAATCCCTCCCTCTAAACCCCCCCCCCTTCCCACTAGTCCAATTTTAGCCATTAACGAACTTCTGTCTTTTTGCATAAAACGTTTAAATATCGAGTTTGTTAAGGATCAAGTAAAAATTGCGACGAGCGTTAACAGACAAATATATATATATAATTTTGAACGGACCTCATTTTCGTCATCTCCTGGGTGGGATCGATAGACATTTGAAGAAAATGTTCAAAAATCGCGTCATGAGTACGACCTCAATAGCTGATTTTCCTTAAGGGAAATCTGCTAAAAATATTTATTTCCCACTGAGCAGTTTCTTTAGCTCGGTGTAACCACTGCTCGTCTAAATATCTGGACTACAGTCTCTTTAAAATCGAAATGGATTTTTTTTTTTTTTTTATGCTGACTATACTTTATTGATGTCTCACGTCACGTTCCTCTAAACACAACCTTTTTCGTTACATGGTAATTGTAAATTTTTATAATTTCAATTTTAGGCAATAGTTCAGAATTTATAAAGAGGAATAAAAAAAATTACAATATTATTACGACACCCTCTTTATTACAACTCTACATGTTTCACATTGTTCAATTCTACGCCTGATCAGTGTACATTAACCTGAAAACTATTAACCGAGTCAGCTCATGGTCTAGAGAGGCACCCCATTTCTAAGCCGGCTTCGTCCATACTGATAAAAGAAAATAATCAAGTATATGATACTATAAATATACACTCCTGTAATGTAAGTTTATAATTATTTTTTATGTTATTTATTAATGCCCACTTTGTGGTACAAAAGCTAATTGTTGATGTTTATCTATTGTATTGGTTACCACCCTTTTCGAGCTAGGGATTATATTTAATGAGTTCCTAACTAAATGAATTCCTATTGCCCCGATGAGAACCAAACTTCTCTCCAGGAGTACCAAATGTGATTAAGAACAATTGATGTTAGTAATATAAAAAAAAATCACTGATGAAGTAACGTTTATAATTTAATCAAATATAATAATTTATATCAAAATATAAAAGCTCTATTACTTGAGGAGGGAGCCTAATCTGAGTTTTTGTTTCTCTTATTTTTAAATATATTTATGTTCTCCTTCATCTGTATTCCATTCTTTTCCAATGATATTTATATTATCATGATCAAAAGATTGTCGAATAAAAGAGCATGGGGAGTAAGTAGTGAGTATGTTCTTTTTTAATTTTGGCAATTAGTTTAGAATGTTGCTTCAGCCTCTTTTTAGCAGATTTCCCTCAAGGGAAATCAGCTATTGAGGTTGTACTCAAGACGGAATTTTCGAAATTTTTCTTCAAATGTCCATCGATCCTACCTAGTAGATGACGAAAATGAGGTCCGTTCAAAACTGTATATATATATATATATATATGTATATATTTGTCTGTTACTGCTCTTGCTGTCGCAATTTTTGTTTGATCGTTACCAAACTCGATATTTAGTCGTTTTATGGAAAAAGAAAGATCAAGTTCGTTAACGGCTGAAATCGGACCAGTCCAGTGGGAGGGGTGGTTTAAAAGGGAGAATTTCCGAAAAATCTCCGTTAATATACGTCGGATCAAATTATTGTATAGAATCAATCTTATTGCAAATTAAATTTACTATAATTATTGTTATATGCATTTATTCTTTACCTTGAATATTAACCGAGATATTAGCTTATTTCAGTTTTCAGCGTTCAGCAAACCCCCACTTCTACTCATGTTTCTCGACTCTCGTGAAATTTCTCTATCACGTGGAAAATTTGCTTAGTTTACGCAGCCCCTGCGTGACGAACTTTTCTTTCTACTATTCACTATGATTGTAAATTATTGTTGTCCAAACCAAGGGTTCTGTGGAACAGTGTATTTCTGTTTTTCAATGTTTTGTACATTTTCGCAGTCTCACATCATAATTTATTTTGGAATCGTAGATACTGAAATCTCAACCTTGTTTTGGAGACAGTCGACCCGACCCGTACCCTTTGCTAAAGCTCCCAATTATACCGTTCCACAGCAGTGTTGTTGGAAGTGAAGAACATTTTTACTTGGAGAGAGAAAAAGACGTCCAATTCTTCACAAATGTTTTCACAAAAATCCACCATATATTTTGGAAACGGAAAAATAATTTCGTAGTCAGGACTAATGTCTAACTTAACTTATTCTGACAATAAAATTAAGGCAACTTTTGATATATATTGTTTTCGAAATTCAGGAAATGTCCTTTGAAGAAATATATTCAAATACATGTTTGCTTTCAACATATATTTAGAACTATGTTGAGGCTAACTCAAAAAGCCGGTTCTCTCCATGTCCCTCGGATTCTTTCGACATTTTTATTTATTTTTTTTTTTTTGGAGATCTTTAAATTCCTCCTGTCTTACATATCGTAAAGCTCTCTTTTTTATCTCCGTCGAACACAAAAAGAACAGAAAATTTCGAAGTGATTTGTACTAATAAAAGATAAAACGAATGTATCGCCTTATTTATACAAAATCGACACAGTATTATTCAATACTTAAAAAAAAGTGAGTTTTTTTTTTTTTTTTTTTTTCTTTTCTGTTTACCTACAAACTTCATATTGGCTAACTGGTCAATCGAAAACCATAGATTTGTCTTACTGTGAGATGACATAAGTGTTAAATCGCAAAAACAACCATCTTATTCTCCTGAATTTTCTAAATTCTTATGCCTTTTCCTTAATTCTCTGGAATTTTTCTGAAAATGTTGACTTATCCTCTGTGTTTGTTTATCCGAAACATTTACAAGAAACTGATCAGTGTTTCTTTAATATAAACCAGCAAAAACGCCCACAATAAAATCATAGAGTTCCTATAGAGCATTGAGTTAGCTAATTGAAAAGTAAATTTAGATATTAAACCTAAACAATTTACGATAAAATTAAAACATAACTAATAATGTATGTAATATCTAAAATACAATTATCATTTACTAAAATTTATAATATAAACTAATAAATAATTTTTTAATAATATTAGTAACACAAGAGCATTCTCCTAGAATCGAAGCAAAAAATGGGAAATAAATTTTTAAAACCGAGTTTACCTTAAATTTGAAGAACATAAATGTAAAAGGGGATGGTTGTACGTAAACGTCGTTATACTCTCTGGCTTATGGTTTCTATTATATAATTACGACCTAGTATTTTGGCTGTATATTAAAGTAATTTTAATGAAAATTATTTGTAGTTTTGAATTTTTGGCTTAAAGATTTATTTTCTTACTTAATATGTTAAAACTTTGATATATATATATATATATATAAATATATATATATATTAAAATGCTGTATTTCAGTTTTAGAAATATGTTTTTAACTTTTTCATGAACTCATTTCTATTATATGAGACATAGATTATACATTAACTATGTGTAACGGGCACTGATGAAAGCCCTTTGTCGTAGTAATAAATCATTATTTTGGAAGGTTGGCCTTTTTATCCAATCCACCTGAAAAAAAAATAAATAAATCAATAAAAAATGGTATTTATCCATTTTATGCTACTCTGGCTAATTGAAAGGGGTTATCTACAGGTTACTACCCTTTGCTCGCCAGTGTTGAAACTAAGGACTTTGTTTTATAAGTTCGTCACTAAATAAATTCCCGTTCTGCCCGCCTCTACAGGTTTACCAATATTTTTTAACTTGCAAGGCTAACCTGAGCCAACCTGAGCCCCACTTTTATTTTTGTTAATAAATAGATAAATTGTTCAATTGAATTAAAATGTCTTACATTTATGAGAAGTTTTAATATACGATATATAACCACTTCAGGTCATCAAGAATTCAAAAAGTTTTTTCAGCGAATTTCAGAATCATTCTGAGAGTTTATTTTTATCGAGGTTTCATAGTAACTTTTATTTTCGTGATTAGCACTACTGATATTGTGATTTATATGTAGATTTCAAGATCAAAAGGTGGCAGAATTTTAAATCCTCGACAAATAAAATGTACGAATCAATTTATTAATCCATAAAGGAAATAACCATGTGTACAGTTCTCCTTCCAAATTAATACTTTATTTAATTCTTTATGACCCTTTTCAAATAATCCCATAAAATAATTTGACAATGTCAACATAAAATTAGGTATACAATTTCCGGTAAGTGAGGCAATATATCATAACTTTTAATTGTAACAATTGTTTTATATAATTTTGCCCGGTGCTCTTAAACTGTTGCACAGGTGAACACCCAAAGTTAAGGCGGTGGTCTTTATAAACACTGAGTCTTGGGTTAGATTCCCGTGCGGGCAAGGAGAATTCACTTAGAGATGAAATCCTTAGTCCCATCATGGGTGGAAAAAGGCTGGTAACCTGTAAATAATTCCTTCCAAATTAGCCTCAGAGGCATAGAGTAGACCATAGTAGTTATTAGTAAAAATTAAACTATTGCATTTCATTTACACGCTTATCAAGGATTGAATATCTAAAATAGAAGTTCGCTAATTTTCAGGATACTTTCATTTTCCTAGGTAAAACATCTTACACAATTTAAAATCTGTATTTTATTTACGACCTATTTCATGTATCTGCCCTTTCGCATGCCTGTAATGGGGATTTGGGATATTCATATTTATTTATTATTTTATTAGGGCTATTTATTTTAAAATGTTTGTTTGTGAAGATGTTTAAGGAGAGGTATGTGAAAAATTTGAGTTGGAATGCTGGTGAGAGAGAGTGTGTGTGTGTGTGTGAGAGAGAGAGAGAGAGAGAGAGAGAGAGAGAGAGAGAGAGAGAGTGTGTGATTGTGTGTGAGAGAGAGCAGAGTGAGGCCTGCATTTGGCTTTCAACTAAGACGGCCCTTATCGAGGGAGGCACTAAGGGCCTGTGGGGCGGAAGGGAGCCTGTTATCAGAGAGCTGTTGCTATCAGCAGCTAGGCAAGATGGCCTCCCTCGGTGTCCATAGCAACGGGCCGATAAATCACCCCCGGGGGAAGATGGCTGCCGACAGGGGGCGGGTGCGGCCATCAGGCTAGCCGACCGGGTTCAGCCACTCTCCGCTAGGTGTCAGCCCTGCCCGGCTCCTCGCTCTCTATCGATCCAGTACCTTTACCCGCCAAATTCAAACCGCGCCAACTCCTAATTCGCGCCAAAAAGCACAAACATTCGCGAGCCCACTCAGAGTACAATCTGTCAGCGGAGACGAACCGCAAGTGACCCTTTAAGAACTGATTTCCATTTTGTGGCCTCGACGCCGCCGTTGGGGCCGTGTTAGGAATGCTAATAGACTTTCTTGATAAAATTTATTGCTCAACAAGTTGAAAAAAGAAGACTCTAAGGCCAAACTTGTCCTGTAAATTAAGAGCGGAGACAGATACTTGTAGCTCTGCCCAACTTTGGATAACAATCACTTATTTTTCTAATACTGAATTTTCCCTGTTATAAATATAACATAATATTGCTCCATTTCTTTTCATTAATATTGCTAATAAAATATAAATTAAACTATGCCCAAAAAGTATAAATTTAAACTCCCAAATTACTCAGAAAACATTTTAGGTTAATTAACAAGGTTATTTCCGTTTGTTTAGATAGATATATATTTTATAGTTTGGTCAATTATTGTTAGTAACGTTTTTAATATAGTTGACTTATTAACAAATGCATAAATAAAAATAACAATATTTTCAAAAGAACAAAGTAACCGTATATAAATTGGTATGTAATATAATATAAATATCGATCAAAATAATAATACTTAATCTAATAAATCATACTTTATTTTTTTGTAATGTCTAAATAAAGATGAGTTTTCTAAATTATGAAATTAACATAAGATTATACTTCTCTAAGATTTATAACTAAGAGAATAATAATAATTAGTACTGTTGTATATAATGAATAAAGTGTTCATTATTCTTGTTTAAGCTCAGTTTGTTTAAATGCATTGGAATGTATAACAATATAACTGCTATTTTGATTTTTAATTTAATTAGCTGGTTTTCCTGCATTTATAAATCTCCAGCATTTCAAAATAATAACAATAAAACTCATCCCAATAAAGTCATTGCCATTCTCTGAAATTTCTAGAATCTTATGCCTGAACTAAAATAAATCATAGTTATTTTGAATGGCCTCAATGGTTAATTGTTCCTGAATTTTTGTATCTAATCTGCAGTTATTTTATATTAACTGGAAGATAATGAAAAATGACTCTGCCTTTTTTATTTACTTATGATCTCATTAAAAGGTAAGGTATATTTCGTGGTATTTATTTTAATTTATAACGTAAAGCAGTGTTTAATAAAGCCAATCTTGTAAAGGGAGTATTCTTAAAAAAAATAATCTCTCTTTCTCATTATGTGATTCATTATATATTCTTGAAACGCAGTAAATAATTTAAATATTATTTTTTGGTTATATAAATGATAACTCATTTTTAAAAATGCAGTTATATAATCATTAATAATAAGAACTTAATCAAATGTTACCAGACATTTCCAAAGAAATTTAATCAGTTTTTCATTAGGGAAAACAGTTGTTTACTTATAAAAATTTGATGGATCCTTTATAATTTTTATAATCAACATAACCCAGAAATTGTTGTTGGTGGTGTATTTTGAGTGTTTTAAAATGTAGGTACTTATAAATATATTGCTGAATCCAATTGATCTAAATATTATGACAATAACATTTCAAGTTATGAAACTTTTAACTAGTAATTAAGTGTTTAATGTTCTGGCCATTAATTTGTACATAAATAAAGCTAATGATCTCTTTAAATGACATTAAATATGATTGTTTTTTTTCTTTAATTTTTTTTTTCAGTGTAATCGATAACTAATATTCTGTAGTCTCCAATTTGTAGATCAATTATTCCTGTTCTTTATAATTTAAAATTCTTAAATTTAGTAAACTTAATTAACTTAAACCTTCAACGTCAAGAATTGAAAGTGGTAATTGATAAACGTCAATACCACGTGGTTATTGATAGTGGTTTTTGACAGGCGTCCCTAAAGAGAAGTGAGTCTTTAAAATATAAGTTCATGGGTTTACAGCCAAAGAGCGCGAATTTCTATCGAGACTTTGACTCTCATAGACCCCGTCTGGAGATCTGACTACATCAACTGGGAAAAACTCATTATTCGACTGGGAAGTCCATCTTGGATAACGAGATGGCGATGTGGCGATTCGAATTTTCAAGAAGTAAGAAATCCGTCACGCAGATGCAGTGTAAACTAAGCAGATTTCCCACGAACTGGTGCCGATGATCTGATCTCGCCAACTATTCCCTATTCCTCCTGCAGTCAGAAGTATTAAAAAGTTAGTCGGATTGGAAATGTATAGTTCCGACGTAAGTATAAGATTAGTAACCAAATTAATACGTGGACTTTAATTAATGGAAGCCTAATAAATAATTTTATAAACAATTAATGCAGAAAATTGTGTTAATACTCGAGAATGAAAAAAACATGTATGAAACAACAGTTGTCGAAAATTAAAATTCCAACAACATTTGTTACATTAAAATTTTATATTCAAGTCATAGTAACCGGCATATCACCCTCCTGTCTCCATACCTATTCCTCAAATCTGATTTCAGCTAGACATATTAGACTGTTAAACTGTCAAGTTCGACTTTCTGAACTCAATATTTGGAAGTTAAAAACTAAAAATTAAGATCGCGTTAGTCAGTTACTAAAATTTCAGTAAGTGCTCAAGGGGGAAGAAAGTGGAGAAAGAATATGTTAAATTGTAAATAGCTCTACCTTCAATTAACGAATAGAAAATATTGGCATGAACAATTTTGTTGATAATGAAATTCCTTTAATTGTTCAGTATATTATATTAGTTCCTAACTGGAATATTAACGGCGTTATTTGTATTTCTGCGGTTTGAGTTTTTAATAAAGTTCCACTTTTAGTATTGTGACTTCCAAATGCAGCTACGACATCGCTAGATATTTAACGTTCGGCATAATTTTTCAGTTTTGTTGGCTTAGGTTCATTTCTAAAGATGGATTATTGAAAGGAATGCCATCTGTGTGCCAGTAGGTCGGGAATCTGTTTAGTGTAGGCAATCTGAGAGTGGGGGTTTTAAGGGATAATAATATATAATATACCTGTTATCAAGTTGGTTATCAGCGTGATAAGGTTTTGCGCGGGAATGATGGCGTGATGCCAGAGGGCTGTTTTCCATAACAATGCCCTACCCCTATTGAGCTAGTCCACCCCTCGCAGAAGGGTGCTCTTTAATCCAATACTCTCACCCCTTAGGGGTGGTTCTTCCCCTCTCTCCCCAGAGTCTGCCTCTTCTCCTTCCATTCTCGCCAAAAGAAAGCCTCTCTTTGTCCCAGAAGTGGTTATGAAATCTTAAAAGCCGCTTTCGTAATGAATGAATTAGCCGTAGCGAAGAACTATTGAACGATATGAAAGGCGGAAACTGTCTCGATCAAAATCCAACGAAAAAGAAACGGGTTATGTGATTCTGTTTGGAAGAGAGCATTGAGGAGTAGTTCCTGAATCTCTTTGATAACATTGAGCAAGCTACATTCAACTCAACAAGTTAGTCACGCACATGCTGCGTAAATAGGCATATTCCTGGCTGAAAAAATATATTGTCTCTATTTCATACCAGCCCTGATGAAACAGCATGATGAAAAAGGCTTGAATCATAAATTGTCAATGAGATGTAAAGTGAAATGTCACTTTACATGTATGTCAATGTATAATGATACATTGAAGTAAAAGTCCTCCACTCAACAGCTGCGCAACATATTTTCCTCTAGCTAGTATGACAAACAACTGATCTCATATCGCCATAAATTCTCTATTTCTAAATAAACACCCCCTGAGTTGAAGAAGGGGTTTGCTGAAGACCGAAAACAAGGAAGTACCTATAACTTGCAAAATATTTGTGTTACGAAAAAGTGTATATAACAAAAATTGAAGAGCCTCAATAGTTCTACCAGATGGGTTCTAACATTTTTTGAGCGAAAGGATATTTTTATTGTCTCCCCCCTATCCCTATATTCCTGGTCCGATTTCAGCATGTGTCAAGAATACAGCTTAAGGGAAATCTGCTATAACACATATATGCTGCACGTTTTGCAGTACTCATTTAAAGTTATTTAAAAAGTAACCTATACAACGCAATTTATAGGTACCTTAATGATTACAAGAAAAGTCATTTACACATTTTTATATAATGGGTTCAGAGAAATTTGTAATTTTTTATATTCACTCTACAATAAAACCAGCTCTCCTTGAGTCGTTTCAAAATTTGAGGTGTATAAATAGATGTTACCGCAGTCCCAAATATGAAATTTCAAGGTTAAACCTTTAAGAGTTATGAGTAACACTGACTCCGACAGTTGTCAAAATTGTTTCTGTGAAAGCCTATACCAAATAATTCCATTGAAATTCGAAATCAAAATTTTTCGCTTAAAAATACTTTTTTTTACTGGAGAGTAAAAATCTCATGGGTATCAGTGGGCGTTTATTGAAGACTGACCTTGAAAAATATACAACTATAATAAATCTCCTTATAGTCAATCATAATTTGTATTCTATATTCATAATCACATTAAACATTTAATACCAGATTATTTATTGTCTCGACCTGTCATTGATCGACATTATGTCTTATTAAGCCTTATATGGCACATTTATAGGGAGTCGTTAAATAATAATTAGGTACTTACTTTTATTTATTTTTTACTAGATGCATAGAGGTAAGTGATTTAAACGCTCGCGTATAAATATTCATAGAGTGAATACTAATTTCATGAATAATTCCCCCTCCCCTCCCTCAAGGATAAACAATTATTTACTTTTAAACGCCAAAAGATTAATTAGATATATAATGGAAAGAAAAAAAAAACAGCAAAAGGCTTGTATATTTATAGTACCAACACCTTATTAAAGTTACAGTTAGATGGTTGTCAGCTGTGAGAAATAAATTTAGTGTCACTCTCTAATCATCTTTTTAGGTACTAATTGTAGGCTGACATATTAGAGACTTACTTATAAACTGAGTATTATAGGACTGGGACTGACACCTGTTGATGCTCACTTGTGACATCTCTACTAACCTGATTATGGTATTCCAATAATTATATTGTTATTGGGACGTGTTTTAGTATATAAATTAATCCAAGAAAATCCTTTTTTTTAATTATCGTTTATTTCGTTATCGAGCATGATCATGATGGACGTAATGTATGTAGGTAATTTTAGTAGAATTGCGTAATAGTCAGATTAAATGATCATTTCAGCTTTGGTGCTACTAAGGCTAATTATTTTTTTTCTTTTCTGTTGGGCATCAGCTGGACTGGATGGTTTCACTATCAAAGTTTTTACGTAATGAGTGATCAACCCCCATTAATCAAGTGGGCCTGGAATTAGTTGTCTCCAGTAGACTTATGGGCATGGAGAGGGGCCACCACTATAGGCCAGTTTGCTTGTAGACGGGATCTAAGAGAGTCAATGCCCTTCGTCGATTTACTCACTAGACTTCCGTCATTCCGCTACCGTCGTGGAAACAGCGTGCTCGCTCTGGTAGTGAACCTGTGAACTGACTTTTTGGTCGCCCATTCAAGTACTGACCAAGCTTGATGTTGCTAAACTTAGGTTATCTAATGTCAGACGCTTTACAGCTGACCTATGGGCACCCCCACAAAGGTTAATATTGTTAATGTTTTTTTTTTTTATAATAATATTATAAGGTTAATATTATTATATTAATAATAAGGCTCATATATTCCGTTAATAATAATATATATTATTAAGTCGTATATGATCAAGATCATAATTTCGATTTTGTGGTAGGGCTTATTAAAAAAAATGATAAGACACGGCTAACAAAGAGTTACATACGCCGACGACGGTTGAGAATGATTAAATATTTACTGGTCTATCAGGATACCGATAATCATTTAAGAAATTAAGTTTGGTAAATAGGCTTTTGTGCAAGTATTTTTCATATACTTCTGCTTGATGCATTTTTGAATTTTATTATAGAAGGTCATTATCGATATAATGGTTGGAGCACTGTGTTAGTGACTTCAATTATGGCAAGTGTGGCTCCAGTAAACTTTTAGCAAACGTAAATGTTTGAAAAATATTTTTAAACCATAGCATTATGCTATTAAAATTTTGATCTGGCACGAACTCAATTTAAGATGAATCTGTAATAGGAGGTTTCAGCCAATGATTATAAAGGTGTTTTATTTTTTATATAAGGCACTTTCAGAAGAATCATCGGAAACAGGACAGAAACTCTCAACTTTAACAAGAAGCTTTGGATTAGATATGACACCGCCAACGGTTCACTGTGTTACATCCACAAACCTAAAGACACCTGTCACTTCCTAGCTGTTCATCCCATACTCCAGGAGTTCCGCCTTGCAGCATTCGGTTGAATTACTCTCAGTAGGGATCAAGTAATGAGCAGCCATCCTGATCGGAGGAGATTACGTTAACTTGTATAAAAATCTGAAGAGTGCTAAAAGATATTGCACACTTCTATGTTTTGAGTTTATTTTATAGCTTCAGATGTTGTTTTATGATCTTAGATAACGGAAACATTACTACTAATAGAATTATTTTTTATCCGACATCAATATTATGTAATACCATTACACATTTATGTTATAATCTTATTTTATAAATGTTTATACAAGAACAATGTTTTATTATGTACTTTATCATAAAATCACTCGTACTAATGGTATATTCCAAGCACTTTGTAAATTATTATGCATTCCTGAAATATTTTAAATGTAATTTGCTTGATTATTTTAATTTACTACTTTACTAAAGTATTGGATGGGGGCATAAATGAATAGTTATTTCTAACCATATGAAATAATTAGGTGTATTTTTTGACAATGATTTTTATCTTTATATAGGACTAGGTTCAAATTAGGGTGAACGGTTTACGTCACGGTCAATGGCGTTTCCAGTTTATTATGATCACAAAAATATGGATGTAATTACAGGTATCTAGGACTAACTTATGCCCCTCTGGATAAATGTCAAGGATCTTTTCCAAGGTCATGTCTGAGAGTAGAAAAGTATGAATTGGACGAACTTAGTATAAACTTGAATAGAAGTTAGCCTTACTTAGGATACCAACTTGAGCCAGAGGTCGCGTACTTGACCTCATGGAATGAATACGGACTTTGGATTTGACCTTGAAACAAGTTTCGGTCGTCTATTTGACTTGGCTTAAAGTCGTAATGGGTTTCATAGAAGGCAGGTTATTAACTGAGAGGTTTATTGGAACTTCATTACGAAATTTAAGACGTCGTTGTTTGTCGCTTTGAAAAATGTGTCGATTGGAATAACAGTGATAGGGATTGTCAGGTGTAAATTACACAGATGGCTGTGTGTGTGGGTTTGGTGTAAGCCAGCTGCTTTACGATATGTTTCTTATTCCGTGGACACATCCTGTCCTAAATTTTGTCCCGGGAAACTAACCTTGAGAGGATAATAAGGACAACGACCTCGATAGAGGTTTGAAGGACATTAACCTCGAATCTATTTAATAATCTCAGGAATTTCTTTAGGGATTTATAGTACTAAGAGGTCGTTAACTATGATTTTTAGCGTATCCCAAAACAGTTCCTATGTGTAGAAAAAACTAAGACACCTATTCAAATCTTATAAAGTATTTGAGTTTTTGGCCTTATTATGCTCTAAATAATTTAATTATTTTATACTAATCCCTCTCAGAACCTTCTAAACATTTGTATGCTGTAAAATACCGAAGTGAAGGAAATATTTATATTTATAACTAATATTTTAACAAAAACACATAATTACAAAACATTTCTCTTTTAATAAAATCCTAGATAGTGTAAAATGTATGATCTTAAATCCGCTATTAGGCATAATAATGTATTCTTTACATTTAATTTTGTTTGTATGGTTATTTATTTCAATAAAGTTCCAAAATATCCCCAAGAAATTTGATTATTAACTATACATATATATTTAGATAAAAGATGTCATCTATAAAAATTTTTTAGGGGCTCAGGTTAGCCATGCGAGTTTTAGCGTTGGTCTTAATCTCAGATGGTAGGCCTTAATTTTCGAGTTAAAATTTTCCAAGTGAGCTAATTCGAGCCTGGGCAATAGAAATTTATTTAGAGGCAAACTCATTAAATGAAATCGTTTGTCCCATACGATCTAGGAAAGGGTGGTAACCTGTAGGTAACCCCTCCCAAATAACCAGAGTAGCACTAAGCGGATGTAAATAAATACCATTTTTTATTTATTTTTTTTTATTAAAATCTTAAAGGAACAGCATCTTCAGTGTTAAATAAATCCCTTTACTTTATATATTTAATTTAGGTTTGGAGAAATTACGGCTAAAATCGTTTATTTATGTTTTGTTGATAAATTTTATTAAACCTTCAATCCCAGTCACCAGACAATAATCCGTCTGATTTATAACTTAAATTCCATGACTTGTTTACATAGGTTGCGATGCCATTATCTGTGTGTTATTCGACTTCTATTGAAATCTATTTATTTTAAGGGCCCTGTATAATATTTTGTTCTAATTTAAGCAAAATAGAAATGTGTAAATTGCGTAACAAGTTGCAGTTGATGGTAATTATTTATTTGTTACATTTAATTTTATGTTAGCAATTGGACAAATCAACTTACTTTCTCAATCAGGAAATCAAATAATTATCGCTTCTCAACCCAACCATCAATATTTTAGCCCTACGAACCATCACAATGTTTGTTAACTTACACAGTATTAATCTTGCAATCTTTTCAAATTCATCCCGTTATACCAATTATTTTTGTCACTGATGTATATTTTTTGTTTTCTTAATCTACAATTTTGAAATGAGAATTACTAATTCTATCATGTTGTTATATCACCAGACTTAAAAATCTAGGTGATAAATAGGCGAACTTACCTTCAATTTTTCTTATTTTCAGAAGATAAAAATCACCAAACGTTTTATTGTGTTCTATAATAATTAAACGCCTATTACTGTAAATACACTGCATTTTTAAAAGCAAAAATAAGATTGTTACACCACAGTTGAGCATCACATCGAATTATTACATGTTAATAGTATATAAATTCTTATTAAAGAATTTATATATGTAATATCCTTGAATGAATTATTTTATTTAACTCATTACAATTTTTTCTTAAGATTTAATATATTTTTAAAGAAGAAAAATGTAATAATTTGTCCAAGGTGAAAAATGCTGCATTTTACATTACAACCATACCACACTGAACTAATAATGTCAACTTATTTAACAGTAGAATATTAGTCTTTGGTGCATTTTTCTTGAAGCTTGTTTTTTTTTTCACTTACGACGGTTATTTTTGAGTAGTTTAAAGCAATTGACATGAGTGTTGGTATTTTCTTTTTTTCTTTATAAATTCGTTATTTTACTCATACATGTTTAATTAATATTATCATTAAGTCTATTTATTTAATCCAATGGTTACATTTAATTGTTAGCATTTCCTAAAATTAGCAACCATTCTATGTTTTTGTGGCTAATAGGGACCGTAGTTGTGAAGGTTAACAGAATGTTTAACCTAGAAGAGCTAGAACTAAAGCTTTTTTTTTAATCATTCCGTCTCTAAATAAATCCCAATTGTTCACATGGGATTTCATTTTAAGAGAAAATCGGACACTTTAAGTATTCTATATAATAGCTCAATAGTGGTGTTTATGAAACTATTTTTAACTGCAAAAGTTTTTTGTGTTTATATCCTTATCATTTACATGTCGAAAATTAATTCATTTCTTGAAACTATTCAAACAAAATAATATCAATGATTTTATGGGAAATTTATTAAATCAATCTATTTACATGTAGTGTGAGCTTATAAAATTAATTAAATTTATATTTTAAATTATAGACAGTTTGATGTAATAAACATGTAAATTATTGCTGATGTCCATGAAAATCCCGAGGATAAAATATAATAATCAGGTTGATTTGAATAAAACTAAACTAGCTGGAATGCCGGGGCCATTTGCAGTATGAGTTGAGGGGAGTTGGCCTGCCTTCTGCCGCCATGCTCTAGCGGCCTCATGGCCGACCTCTTTCACTGGGGAATTCCAAATTTAAACATTAATTTTATCCACTAAATATTATTTTTTTAAAATTAACGAATGTTATTATTGTTTAAAAATGTTTTTTTTAATAAATGTTATATTCAAGCGGTTAACTTCTTGAGTTATTAATGAGTTTAGTCAAAAAACAATTAATATGTTGCTTTAATTGGTATGTTACTTCAAATCCTACAAACTTATTTTATTAAGAATTATTTATAATTTTGTTTGTAATAATACAAATACAATTTCGTACAAAAATAAACTGAACATTCAATGTTTTGTTAATTAAATTAAGGTTCTTACATATTTTGAAACTAGACAATTACAATAAGACTGAAATTTATAATATTTAAAGAATATTCTTAATCAATAAGTATCTAGAAATTAAATCTGGAAATTACGGCAAAGTTTCTTAAAGATATATCAACCAATAGCTAATAATTATGTAGTTTGATAATTCGTTGCTTGTATTTATTTTAGTTGATCCAAAATTGCCATAAATAAATAATTAGAGGTTGTGCATATTGCAGCTGACAAATTTAAAAAAAATGAATTAATATTATGTATAAATTTATAAACTTTAACATTCTTTTTTGTACTTGTTTTTAACAGAGTAATTATGTAATAAACAATAAAAGTATTATTCAATAGCAGGTTTTATGACTAACGGCTTCATGGAAATTAATTTTTAAACATTTTAACGACTAATTGTATTGCAAAACAATTAGTGGTGGTTATGATTCAATAAAATAATTAATTATTTTGTACGTTGAGAAACTAGTATTTAAACGATGTGGGGATATCATGAAAAATATTAAATTAAGAAAATTAAAAATCTAAGACTATCATATAAAGTTTAATACACATTCTATTCACATTTTATGGTAATTTTATTGATTTATAAAGTGTAAATACCTACTTGTTTAAATGGATACTGAATTTACATCTGTAATTAATGGGCCCAGACTGTTTCTGATGTCCTAAATTTTGACCAATCGCAGAGAGTAAATTGACTTTTGATAATTGTTACTTTGGGAGGTGTGACGAAGAGAATTAAGCCCACATTTTCTCAATAACTATTTCATTTGTAGAAAACTTTCTCTCGTTGGAATTAATGTTATTCAAAAGGATTTACTGTTATTCATGTTTCATCCTCGAATCTAGTTTATCGCCACAGATGAATAAAATATAGAGCGCTATTTTGCTACTTGAACCAGTTACAAGTTCAATATATTATTATATGCACTTACCTTCATCCAGTTGTTGTCTCTCATTTTGTGGTACAAGGGTGTCAAATTTCTCTTTATTGGTGGCAGTTGTTACAATCGTTCATATACAAAAATCATTCTCATATTAACAACTTGAAATACGGTTACAGCACAAAATATTAAATAATAGTTTACATTCACAATATGGTGTGTTCTGTTTCAAGCTATTGTGATTTCTTCACTACTCTTCTGAAGCTAAGATTTATCAATAATCCATTTTCATGAATTTCTTCTTCCTAAAAAAAATAAAAATAAAAAATAGTCGGATGGAACATTTCTTAGCATAAACAAATATCTATCAAATAAAATGGTATACATTGGCATATTCACATGAAAAACATGTAGGGAAGCTAATAATTGAACTCGGAGCCAACTCAACATTTGATATTGTCACTGTGGCCAAGAAAATATCTATAATTACAGCCAGATCATTATATAACTAAATTTGGTAAAGCAATAACACATGAAATAAGACAAAAATAGTACTTGTAATTAACATTAATTTTTCGAAGAGAGATTCCAGTTTAAATGAATTAAGTATCTACATATGATTTTAACAATATAGATGATTTCATCAATATATGCTTTAACAAATCTCTGATGAATAATTAATTAATGAATTGAAATTAGAAGTGGTATAGAATATTCTTCTGGAATTTGGTGATTGATTTTGGGTTTAGTTATAAATAAACACTCAGCACTATTTGGATTTATCTTAGGTTGGCCATGAAAGGCCGTGAAGAATTGTGTCAGATTCGGCAAAAAATCCCAGTTTTTATTTCAATACTTGAATTAGACTACAAAACTAAGCTACGGGCATAGGGATTTTTGGTTAAATGTGATAATTTATAATAATGTCTCGTAAGTACTTGTGTACTAGTTATTAAAATGTTATAGTAATATATAATATTAGACAGTTGAAATGCCCTTTTATATTTTGTGTGCCTGTGTAACATTAAATATTTCATAATTATTAAATCTTTTGGTACGTTTATTTCATACATAGATTGATTTTTGTAAAATAGACAATTGAAGATATCAAGTAGAGCGTTCTGAAACATGAATAACATAATTTCGGGTTGTATGGAACGTTTTAAACACTGTATTTGTGTAGTTAAAGATCACAATGCAGTGTTTAATTCGTTTACTTATTTTTAAATGAGATTTCTGGTATTTATACTATTTTTAGTGATGAAATCCAATCTACAAATGAAACATGTATATAACTCAACGATGATGTAATCGTATATTGATTATTATTGTTCTGACTACAATGTTCCACAGACTGGTGGCAGTATGCAGGTAATTTGAATTCTAATGTTGATCTGGTAAATATTTCACATATAAACATATACGAAGGTTAAATGTCAGCATGAAGGCTGTAAGTCTAATATATTTCCTCCGCTTCAACAGCATACAATTATTATATAAATAGCGAATTAATGCACACGGTTAATTAGCTGAAACTGTTGTTATTTCTAATTTGCATATCCAACTCCGGCTTCTTTCCAGACCACCCGTTATAGGCCGCTTTTAATAAATGCCGAATAAAAAAATCATATATAATCAGTATAATGAGTCGGTGGGCATAAACTATATAAAATATTGCCTACGGGGAAAATTCGTTATGGTATTTTATTCAGGGGAAGACTGAATATATCATTACAGGATAAATTTATTTATCATTCTTTTAGTCTTAAGAGGAATTATGTCTTAATCACTGCAAAAAAAAAAAATATATGTTATCTGTTCCTCAAAAATATTAAAATTCTAACAGATGTTAAGGAAAAAGATACAACGCATTTATTTAATTTATTTTTGTCCCAGTAAATAAAAGGTTTCCCGATAGACTATATATAACAAATGTAAATAACAAATAGTATTAATTTATTTTTTTATTAAACCAAAGCAGTGTAGTCAGTAAATAAAACCATTTTAAGAGAATAAATATTATTGGGCTGTAAGACATAGCCCAATATATATATTTTTTTTTAAATAATTCAATTTTATTGGAAGTGATTGAAATTATACGAGAGTTATTGTTATCTCAACAGACATCGACTGGACAAAACAAAGATACGAATTAGGAGGTCACAAGAATATTTAGTGGCTTACTTTTGCCTTCGGCACGAGACAATGCAAATATAAAGGCATCTGGAAGAGTAGAGAGAATTCCACTGGAGGATAGAATTTTAGAGCGCCATCTCACCTTGGCCTGCAACCTGCTACAGATTCCTAATGATTAGCAACGGCCAGTAACAATATTCATACAACTACTCCAATATACTGTCCAAGAATAATTTCAATTATTCTGATAAAATAAAATCCAATATTAGCTCAAAATCTTTAAAAAAGATATGAATATTTATTCAAAAGTTTAAAGCTTATACAAAAATATCTAATAAATTAAGCTAAATTATTATTTTTTAAACTATACTTTAATGTTTATTATTTTACAATCTTTCATTATTGTTATTTATTTATTAATTTCGTTATAGTGTTATTTTTCATTTTCAATTTTATTTATAGGTATTACTATGTATCTTCTGCTAATATCATTTCTCCTGATGCTTATTATAATGTACTCATATTTTATTCTTTTTCTTACAATTTATGAATTCATATCTCCATCATTTGTCATATTTAAAAAACGTATCTTAACCAAGTAAGTTGTACTAAAGTAGTTGTTCATTAACTTTCTGCCCCTTCTTATTTTATAATATATAAATTAGTTATTATAACAGATTTATGGATTCCCGGTTTTTTCTTAGTGTTTGTTATATTCTTTTATGCACAATAGTTTCCGTTGTAAGTAATTGTTTTTTACAATAATTTGTTTTGTTATTATAATTATAACTGGTCTATTTAAAAAATGTTTTTTTAAATCTGAATTGATTAAACAGCTTAGTTTTAAACTAAAACAGATCCAGACTAAGAAAAAATATATATATTTTTTCAAATTAACTGTTGGATATTCAGAATTAATATAGGTTGTAATATATTCTCTTCAATTGTAAAAAAAAAAATAGTTTCTTAGATTAAATCACCGTGATGTTCGAAATTTCTCTTGTTATTCAGCCATTGAACACTCTATGGCATTTCTCATAAGCCATAAAATGGGTGAATTCATAAGGCTGTATATCTCATAACTAACGGTTTACGATGTTGCCTATCGCTGTAAATATCCTGCCAGGGCTCTCAAAAATATTGGGAATGTTTTAGACATTTTTATTCAATAGTGACGGAACGATGTGAATTAATTATGATAGTTTAGCTACACACAAAATCGTATTTGAATTAAATCAGAGATTTTATTGGGTAAATATAAATTTCAAAGATTTTTATTTTTCATCTGAGGAGATAGCTATAAAAGATTTGTATAAGGAACATCTGCGCAGCCTTCATAAAAACCATATTTTTCCTACTGAACTTCCTCTTCTCGTTCATGAGTGATACACTAAATCATTTTTAAATATTTATCCAGCGTTATTTATTGCATAAAATATTGTAAGTTATCATTTTGTTTTTGCGAGTATACATTACATTTTAGTTAATGAACAATTAATGTGAATTTCTCTAAACCACGTTTTATTAACCTTAACATACGTCTTTTGAGGGACATAAATGTCACCGAGAATCACAATTCGAGTAGATTCAGATTTGGAATATTGTAATAAAATACGTTATATTACGAATAAATAAACTGTAAGCAAGCAATGTAATTTTGTTAAATACTGCAATTTTGCGTAATTATGGAAGTTAATTTGGAAATATCATTGGAATCTACATTTGAATATTGCCATTGTATCGGGTATACGAAGAAAAAACCTTTTTTTAATATTATATCTTTTCCACAAATGAATATAATCTGCAATTCACACACTTTATAAAAATAAACCAATTGTTTGTAATTAGATTAGGAAAAACTAATTTACTCATAATCACACAATAAACACTAAGTAAAATGTGTCTTTTTGTACACCAAAAGTGGCAGTGGTTAGATTAGCGCTTAAACACGCAACGGTTTCAATCTCATAAGTCTCTTACATTCATTGACTTAAAAGCTTCTGAAAGTAAAACTAAAAATGTTAACACTTTTATTAATTATAATAAGTGTAAGCCAGCTAAAAATTGAAAGGAAACGCAATGCTTGTTATAAAGAAATTGTTGTATCAAAATTATTCTCTTTACTGAACGCCCAATGTACATCCTGATACTTTGTAGGAAACATTGGTGATATTTTCATATTATTTCTGTACTCCGCGCGATATTCTAAGCACATTTTGGGTATTATATTAAATAATACTATTCTTTTATAACTTTAAGATTAATTTTTTTAAGGTTTTCCGGCAATGGAAATTTATTTAGCCTTTGTCGGTCTTAAATTATTTATCATTGATTTGTCAATACAGTTTGAGGGAGTTAGTTCCTATATATAAAAAGAAAGAAAAATATTACTCCCATAGAATACAAGGAGCAGAAAACAAGAATTTTTTTTCAATAATTCATGCTATTGTTTAATTAAATTCTATTGAATATGTGTGTCTGTCTTTAATTATTCACTTATTACTTTAAAATGTTTTAAACATTGACGTTTTGACTGTAATTAGTTACAAACTGTTCCAGTGGTTTACTCTACTGCCAGTAAGGAAAAGAGATTATGGTGGAGTGTTTATTTCATCAACAGAATTATATTCAATTACTTAATTCACAATTAACTAATGGTCATTACCAAACATTTTCATTCCACTGCCTGCTCCTGCAAAGTATGCCTATTGCAAAATGACTTTTTCGTTAGCTATTGAAGTCAACTGATAGCAAGTGAAGGAATTAACAAGATCTGAGAGTCCACAAAAATAACCTTCGTAAATCAAAAAGTGACTCTCGAGTAAACATAAAAAGGTACAGTAAAAACAGTAAAAATGTTGTGAATAATGATGTCATGAAATAATAATAATAAACAAGGTTATTAACCGACAGACTAGTATGAATATTATCAGTAATTCTAACTTCTTCTTGGAACGATAAAGGAAATAAATTTGATTTATATTGACCGTACTATCATCTAATATTGTGTCAATTAAGTGAAATTAAATGGGAATACCAATAGTTCACTATCGCATTATGATTATGTTCACTGATAACTAAGAATTAATTGTTACATTGATAAACAGCGGCTCATAGGTCAGTTCTAATACAAACAGTTTAGATAAAAGTGGTGTACTTGATAGTATTCTTATCAGTTTGATAACATAGCTGCTAATGGTACTTCAGTTGTAAAAATGATTTACTGAGCTAAATTTGAATTGATGCATTCATCCAAAAATTGTGAACTGTGCCCAATTGAGCATGCCGTTCTTTCATTTTGATCAAATTTTATTTTGTAAATTTAAAAAAAAAAAAATTAAATGAATAAAAAAGACTCCTTTGAAGTTTGAAAATGGATTTATACTTTCAGTTCCATTTTATACTGTGGTAGATCATTTAGCAAATAATAGACTACTATTCAATAATAAAAAGAGGTTCCGTGGAAAATATTGTAAGAATTAGAATAGTTGCATAAATGAGACGAATTTTAATGAAAAAGGGATTGCTCTGCAGTATTAATTTTATATTATAATAGAGATTATTAAGAAGGCTAAATTTCTTTGGATTAGTTATGAGAAAAGAATGTAACCCTACAGGCTTCACTAGCTAATACAATCCAATCGAAAGAACTGTTGTGTTTATGGGAGAAAGTGAATATAGTAGACATATTGATGACAACAATTACCTTTATAAATAAATATAAAATATAATAAATATTTTATAGTGATATCGGATATCAATAATTTGAATTTCATGAATGAAAACTGTGTTTGAGTACTGCGAAATATATGTCATACACAATTTATTCTTGATCAATACATTCACAAAATTATTGATTCATGTACATTTAGATTTTAAACAAATAATTCACTCGTCTATCATAGTGCAGTGCATGCAAATAACTTTAATTTGCTTAATCCAAAAATGGAAAAATTCTTAACTCGTGGAAATCGCAAGTCTAAATTTTAAGGTTACGAAGAATACAATCATGTGTCTCCTCACAACATATTTTTTAAACGCTTAGAGTTTTCAGAAATTTACATTGCCCTTTCAAAGCTATACACAATAAAAACCACAAAAAAATAAGGTTTTTTCCTAAAATGCATAAATAAATAAAGTAGTTTTTAATCTCTGAAGACGGCTATGTAAATTTGCTGAAAGAGCTTAGCGCTTCAAAAATATATTGTAAAGAGCAACAAAATTGCGTTATCAATAAACTGATTCAACTCCCTCACCATCAGCAGAAATGACAATGAATTATATATATTTCGAGTTATAAGCCTATTATAAAGCAATATACTGCGGGGTGTAAGACATGTGAAAGACCGGAGATTTGAAGCAATGAATATCCCCTGAATTTAAAGAGAGTTTTAGATAAAATAGTTGAGACTATTTACACAGATAACTATTTTATATTCAATTTTAGCAGATTTCCCTCAAGGGAAATCAACGATTAAGATTTTTAGGTGTTGGTTGGAGAATGATTATTTGAACTATATCATACTCAATATTATACCGTTTAATTCAACATTAATGTTCATATTCCTTAATAATTGAAACTGGACCTTGATTGGAGGAGGGAGTTTAGAGGCTTGGGCGTTTGACATATCAAAATATCCGTTAGGAAAAATGTTATAAAACTAAAATTGTTAAAATATTGATTGCCTACAATATATATGTATTTTATTATTTCCTTCTGTATGTCCCTCATTCTATTCATCGTTTTTTACATAGAAATAGAGGATTTATGGTGAAATGAGATCAGTAGTATGTTATACCAGCACGCGGGAATTCTAATTAGATTACGCAGCTCCTGCGTGACGGACTTTTTAAATTTAAACATTAGCGGTCGTCTGAGGTACTTAAAACAATGTCAAATGGGCGCACATAGCGATATAAATTACATAGATACCTTAAGAGCAATTATTAATTCAATAAGAAGGGTGTGAACGAGGGGTAAAGCGTCGTAGGGCCATTTGGGTAATATTAGTGAGTGCCGTTCGGTAAACAATCTCTGAAGAAGTGACCGTAATGTGCCGAAACGGCGGCCCCAGTCGTAGGACAAGGTGTTAGGAGCCATCCCGGAGTTATTGGTCGTAAACTTGAAATACGGCTCTCTCTCTCTCACTCCCTCTCTCTCTCTCTCTCTCTCTCTCTCTCTCTCTCTCTCTCTCTCTCTCTCTCTCTCTCTCTCTCTCTCTCCCTCTCTCTCTCTCTTTTTCCCTCTCTCTCCTCTCTTTCCCCGTCGTACCACTGGGCCCACCAGCTGACACCATGAGCTTACACTCACAGACACACTTACAAACTCACCCCCGTGTATTAGAACTCAGTGTTTCCATCTAGGATTGATCCGTACCAATTCCTCAGTTGGCAGCCTTGACTGAGTCCGATGAATCCAGAGATCGTCCTTGAATCGGATCTAATAATCCGGAGTTGCTCAAGGCAATATATTCTATCCTTTATGTTTTCCTTTATCCAACTTAAAATACGATCCTCCGAAAAATAAAAAGAAAAAGGAACAGAAAACTAAAAAAACACACTTTCAAGATAAGTTACATTTTCCTCTACTCGAGCAATTCAACTCCGGTGTGATTAAAGATTAAGTCTACTTTACTCCATCATAATTTATTGACACTATTTCAATTCTTAAGTACATAAAGCGCATATAAGCATACATAATAAATCCCGTAAAAGCGCGCTTGGCACAAGAAATATGTATTTTAAATTAATATATACAACAATTGACTGGCACAACAATGTAACAAAGCGCAGAAAATAACTCCGAGTTAAAGATAACAAATGTGTCAGAGTTTATTTACTGCCTTTATCTAGGTGCTTTCAAGAAATATTTTTCGTTCACGTAATAGTTAACATATAATTTTCCGGAATAATTATTCAATGAGAGCTACTGACAATGCATTGTGGACTATTTTAATGTTTTTCTTGCAGTTTAGGAATTCAATCCGTTTATTCCAAGCTCTACCACTAATGATATTACTTCAAAAGTAATTACATTTTTATATTTAAAACAAATAAAATTAAATTTATTACATACAGTTGTTATTTGACATTAAGGATTATAATTACCTTCGATTACAGCCCATAATTATTTATTTATTTTCCAATTAAACAAAAGTGATTTCAGACGTATATTTAGCATTTACATATTCTTTTTAAGAGTTTTCATGCCTGTTCGAGTATTCTAATCCGGTAAAACCATTAAACATAAATTTGCATACGTATGAACACAGAATTTTATTTATTTTTTATATAATAATATTGTCAAATGACAACATTCAATTCGATTTCTTCAATCAATTGAACTTATTATATTATAATAGTTCAATTACAATATTATTCGTTGATTAAAATTATTTTATAATATAACTTATTATCGTCAATGTGCTCAAAATTGATTTCTGTTTTGCTGTATGCCTGGTTTAGGCCTTGCACAGGTTTTATGGACTAATCATTATCAGAGATGTCTGTATGCAAATTATTCATATATTTCAGACATTAAAATTAATTTTTATATATCACATCCAACCAAGCTACATTTGACTACAAATTTTCCCCGTCAATTAATATGAAAATATTTGGATTTAGGAAAGGATTATACCATAATTAATGTTTCTAGCTTCCTTAACTAATAATGTATGAATTATTTGATACAGCCAACTCAACAATATTTTTATTGCATGAAGTTAACACAAATATATACAGTTATGCCCAAAAATGAAAATAAGAATTGCTGAAAGTTCATTCATTTACATATTTCATTGAAAGACATTGTCATTAGTTTCTTGTATTCTTTTCTTACTCTTTTCACATAATTGTCCGAAGTAAGGGTACTATTGTAATATCTAAAATTTTCGGTTTTCGGACTTCAACGGAATTATCTGGTTTGATCTTCCCTGGACGAAATTTGACTAGTTTTGATGTGCCGTCTGTACATATCTCGCAAAACTCAAGCGGCTAGACTTAGAACGTTGAAATTGTATATTTAAAATTTTTGTAACGTGGAGTTATGCACCGCCATTCTTCATTGAAATCAAGTAAGAGAAAAAGTGAGTTTACATAAGAGTGAAAAAAAAAAAAAAAAATAGCAGTCAGTGGACTGCCGGTAGAAGTGAAAACTCCTTTAGCTTTGATCGCTCAATTTTGGCATCGCTGAGAAATTTTTTTTACGAAGTCTTATTTTAAAAATATTTTTAGTTATTTATCAATAAGTAACAGTTATGTTCTATTTTACATGAAAAAATGGAATGACAAAAATAATAGTGATAAAAAAAATAATTTACCACGAATTGTTTTATTTATCAATATAAAATACTATACATAATTATTTCAGTTATTTTACATAAAAGAAAAAAATTACATTTCAGAATTATTACAAATGCTTTACAAAAATAAGTTAAGTACACTCAGAAAAATCAATTTCTATCCATAATTTCAACAACTCTTGCACCATCATCACTGCTAGCATCATCACCAATTTCTAAAACTGATACAATCGGTATATGGTAGCTAAAGTAGGATACAAACAGTTTTGATTCGAATTTATTTAAATATCGGAATTTATTTAAATATTCGAATTTATTTATTTAAATATTCGAATTTATTTAAACTTCGGATTAAAATATCTATGAAAGTAAAAATGGTAGATATATAGTATCTGTGAACGAAATGATGCTGGTTTTGTCCTCTTTAAAATGGTATGCGAACGAAAACTCTAGCTAATTTGGTTCAGGAGTTATGAAGAAAAGAAGCTCCTTTAGCTTTGAGTTGAGTACTAGCGGTGGCGGTGGCGGTGTCGCGATTTCATACTTTTTTCCTCTCCCGCAAATGCTTCCTTACGGGGTGCACAACGTGCCTAAAGAAGTTTTCACTTCAATTGTAAATAAACTATCAAATGATTAGGTTATAAAATATCATATGATTTTATTTCTAAATCTTAGTACTAGCGGTGGCGGTGGCGATGTCGCGATTTCGTACTTTTTTCCTCTCCCGCAAATGCTTCCTTACGGGGTGCACAACGTGCCTAAAGAGGTTTTCACTTCAAAAACAAAATTTTCTGCTTGCGTTAGAGATACATCAGATTTGTAGGAAATAATTCTTGTTTCCCACAAAACTAACTATAAACTGTGTTTCAGGTCATGTTTCTATGCGAAGCGTTAGAATAGAGAAATCTTAAATATTTATCATTTTGTTTATTTAATTTAATTGGAGGTTCCTGAAGAAGCACATTACGCAAAAGTACCATTTTCAGCCATTCATTTCCTATTAATAATCCACCAACTAGGCTCACCACAAATTTCTTTTACTTGTATAATAATATTCTGATTATAATTACTTGAGTTTAAAGTAATTTAATAAACTTAGTATGTTTATTTAATTTACTTTTGTTAGTTGTATTTGTACAATTTTTGACTTTTTAAAGAGAAAATCTCCTTCGATGGGATATCTATAAATAAATAAATCAGAAAATAATAATTGAATAGGAGTTAAGGAAGTCATCTGGTGCCACATTTTTTTATTATTATTATCTGTAGTAGTTCTCAGACGTTTTTATATTTTATTAACTTTATGTTTTGATAGAAATCATGTGTGGTTATTATAAAATCGAGATGTATCTTAAAAAAAGCTTAGTAAATCGGTGTCGGTACTCTTAAAAATGATTATATACCTATATATACTTTTAAAAAAAATAATTATCCATCAGTGCTATTTAATTTCGGAGTATGGCATTGCTTTTACAAACTGGAGAGAGAAAGTATTGAGTTGGAAGTTGAATGAACTATGTAAAGCTTTGCTAGTAGACATTAGCCGAGGTATGTGAGTCTTGAAATAGCTTTTAGTGATAAAACTTTATTCAGCTATCGGTAGAACCATGAATGGTCGCAGTAAATCATACGGCGGGATAAAGTGGTTGTAAAGCTCGCTCCGGGAGCGGAAACCGTCCACGCCACCTCCGCCGAGCCCGAGAAAACAATAAAAGCTACTGACAAAAAATAAAATAAAAAGAGAGAGAGTAAGAAAGGAGGAGGAGAAATAAAAAAAAAATACATATAACCATTTTACCGACACCGAGACCCACGGGAGTTTTTATTGCTTATTAATTGAGCAGTAACAGTTAGTTTAATTTTTACTGCGCCCTCATAAAAAAGTCACTTTTACTGCATTGTAAGACTAGATGTGGTCCTCGGGTTATCTTGCTTCCAGCACGTTAATCTTTCCCCCTCGCCGGCTGATAACAGTTTTACATCACTCCTAAATCATTTCGTCTTGTTGACGTGTCTTTTAGTGCTGACATAAAGTGGGGCTTTTATTCTTATACTCCGGAAATTCCTCTCATTTTCCTTTTATACATTTATTTATTTATTTATTTGGGCTTGTTTTTTTTTCTGTTTTTTTTTTATTTTATGGGGGCGCTTAGTTTTATGGGCCATTATTTGCCGTGGGCTCGTAAGTCTTGGCTGAGAGGGTAATAAAAATCACAAAACAATGTAAGTGTTACATTGATTGCTCGACAAATTGCATTCCTTTTTACGATAATAACCATTTAATGAGCTGGATGTGTCATTTCACTTTTAAAGCCACTAACAAACAGCACATTCCTTACATAAACTAAACAACATTAAAGTACAACAATTAATTAGTCAAAATAGTTATGAAAATCAAGTATTCCTGCTCAATAAACTAAAACGAAGCATTTTTGAAGAATCAACACCTAACAAAAACACTTTTTCTCTAAGGTAGTATAACTTACATTTTCCCCACATAATTAATATAAATTTCAATATCCATACCCAACTCAATTTTTAATATCAAAACAATATTTGCGTCCATGTAGATTTATTTATTTTATCATACAAATACAATTAGTAATAACTGCTAGCTGGTATTATTTCCGAATAATATTCATTTTAGCGTCATCAATTTTAGCCATTAATTATTCTAATTCACAGTATAAGTACCATTTCTGAGTTCCCAATGATAACACCTGTTGATAGAAAATAAAACGTCCCAAGGAAAGCAATATTTCGAAAAGAAATTAACAGTTCATAGCATATTATAATGCAATTAACAATAAAGTGGCATAGGTAATGACAATAAATGGTTTATAAACAGTGCAATAAAATTAATATTAAAATCATTTTAATTAGTCGTTATTAATAGTTGTTTAGCAATAAAATTGAATAAATAAACTCTATCTGCCAATCATTATAACCAAAACCATTAATTTCATGATAGGATATGCAATTGAAAGTTGTAAGTCATTACATCCTAATATGTTTTAAATTCCTCGTACGAAGAAAAGAATTATTGTAATTACTAAAATTGTTGGTATTCCTATTTTACAAGAATTATCTTCTTCTTGACATTCACTCAACACCTTATGACTATTTTGCGTAAAATCTTTCGTTTAACTCAAAAACGACTAGGTTTAGAATGTTGAAATTTCATATTTTGTTTACAATGAGGCGGAAAAAGATAATTGCAAATTTCTTATTACTTATTATAGATACAAAAAAAAATTGTTCGGAGATTTGTTTGTCATAAAAAGATTTATAAATTATATTTCAGGACTTTCTCTGAACCGATGTATTAGGACGACATTGCATATTACTTTCGAACGAGATAATCTTAATTTCAGCTTTGTTTATTTTATTTAATAGGAGTATAAGGCAGTCATGTGGCGCTCACATCCGATTTTCTGAACTAAACTTTCAACGTTATGACTAAGTGATAAATTAAGTTAATATATGACTAGTGTAGATTTGTTATCAAAATCTCAGATGAAATTTCTGAATATTTAATTTAATGATTTCTTTTTTACGGAGAACGATCAGATAAAAATAACTATAGCTAATTGCTTATTATTCGAAAATTGTTGAGTTGAGCCGTGTTGGAGCATGTTTAAATTTGTAGATATATAACTACCCCTCGAGGGTTTAATGAGAGATAATTCAGTAGAGTTAAGGGTTCCAGTCAGTTGAGCTCGCCTTCAAAAGTAATCTTTTAGTCAATTGAAGGAGGAAGAGGCAGTTGAGTCTGAAAGATACGGTGAGCAGCCTACCGTGGAGAAATACTTTCAAAACTGGTCTCTTAAGATGTAACAGCCATGAGAACTTGTCTCGGGACTCTTAAGCTATTCACAGGGCTCTTATTTTTATTTCTTTTCTTTTTTTTTTAATGGCCTCCACACCCCGAATAGGGCCGATATGATATGAAACACTTAGTGGAATAAATGTTATCGAACTGTTTGGAAGAATCTACGAAATAAATGTCGTAATGTTATATCTTAATTAGCTTTCCAGTGGTAGCGTCTAAAAAAAACCTGAGACGGTAGTAATCCACTGAGTTAATAAATTTGATAGAATTGTGAACACTATTTCTATTATTATAATTATTATAAAAATCAAATATAATTTGAAATTCATTGTCACTAAACAAATATTAATCTCTATTCGTATAAAGATGAGTACAAAAACGAGCAAAAAAAATATACAAACATGTGAACATTAAAAATGTGATTTTAGCATATAAGAAAAACATTTAAATTTGACAAAATTTATAAAAGAACAACATTAGAGGTTGCCTATGTCATAATGTAATTTATATTTTTTTTTCTGATACAAAAACAGAAAATAAGAATAATCCTAAAACGGCGATTTATGCACACACCAAATAAAAAATCGAAGAAATTTGATTTTGCTTGGGATGTATGAATTCAATAACAAAGAAACGTTGCAACTAATAGACAAGGCAACTATAAACTATTATAAAAAGGAATAATAATTTACATCCCAAGACAAATTGAGTGAGAACAGTTAGTTGAAGTTGCGCGAAGAAGACAAATGGAATAATTCACAAGAGTGCAATGTGCTTGCAGATACCAATAGAGAATGGAGTTGATGACGTTATAATTCTTACAAAGCGTTAATAAAGTAAATTATTACAATGAAAGAAAGGCTTCTATACTTTGGAGGTTTAAAATAATTAGTAGCGTGCCTCAAACTGTAATACAAATAATTGGAATTATAGAGAATAATAAAAATAAGAAATTACTAAAAATAACGGAAAATATGTTATTATGAAGAATAATAGAAGAAGAAAATCCTTGAAGAAGCATGGAATATGAGTAATTATGAAGAGTAATGAGAAATAAGTAATTAAATAGAATCATAAAAAAAATAAGAAATGATAAATAAAATAAGTAATTATGAAGCCTAATAAAGAATATGTGATTTTGAAAAATGATGGAAAATAATAAATAATTATGGTGATTAATAGAAAATAATGAAAAAAAAAATAATAAAAAATAGGCTTAGAACTAATGTACTCTAATTTTAAGTATTTTCTTGAGTAACCAACATAATGATCTAGTCCAAATTAGGTTTCAGAATAAACAGAGATTAGGCTTGTTGATATGAATTGCTTTGAACCCCATTGTTTGAAACCCCCAGTAAATGTAGTTATTTTGTTCTTAACGTATAGTTGAAGATACTCCTTTATGTTGTAATTTTTGTTGGAGCATTTCGTGCAAAAAGGAACAGAAAATCTGTGGACTTCCTTAAAACCCTCCTCCCTTGCATGTTGGGATTAAGGCTTAAGATTGAAATGAGATAAGAATAATTAAAGAGTTTGCTTCAGGTTTTTTTTTATGTTTTATGTCATTTTTACAGAGGTAAATTAGTTTGGAACTTTTTCGCTTGATGAAAGAATAAAAAAAGAAGTTTTCGCTGAACCTCTAAGGAAAAACCCGGATCCCTCACGAAGGATGAATGATAAGTTATGGTAATGGCCTTTGTGGAAAAGGATTGGAATGATGAAGCACGTGGTGAGCATGAGCGAAGGTGGTGGGAAATACTTTGGGCGAGAGGGAGGAAATTGGAAAAGCCCTCGGCCTCGGGAGAGAGAGAGTGCTTTCCACTGGAGTGGGTCCCGAATTAAGGATTCATGGAAACGGAAGCCGGCAAGATCAGATAGGGAGGCTCCAAAGATTAGGTCTGGAAGTCTCCCCCACTCTCGACGAGGGACTTTGCCAACATTTTTCCAGCAGGGCTTATCTATGGAAAGTGAATAATAAGCTGTGCGGCTTTCCTGATCTCTGGGCCGCTTTCCACAGAGAAAATAAGAAGACAAAAAGAAAGTGGGAGATCTATTTCGCGCATAAGTCCCTCATGGCTCAGAATTCAATCTTATTATGAAAAGAGGCTGGAATTGAATTTTTCCCTCCAGAGCCCGATTCGTATTAGGATGAGCTCCGAGAACACACCTTCAATCAACTTGGTTACATTAACACTTTACCTCCCTCAGTCAGTCAATATTGAAGGCCAATCTAATACTCCCAACCCAAACAGAACGAAAAATAAATTCATCCTCCTGATGGAATCCTAAATTTATTTTTATTAAATTAATTTGCCAATAGAAGAAAAAACCCAATTAATTAAAACATTAAGTGAGGCTCCTTACCGATAATGAGCTGCTCTTATCAATCAAAGGACATCAAATAATAAAATAAAAAAGGGGCTTAATAAAAATAATTTATGAACAAAAATTAAGCAAAAACAATTAATATAAGAATATAAAAATACAAAAAAAAGAAAAATAAAACATAATATCAACAAGTTAATAAATTTATTAAGCAAAATAAAAATGATACATAAATATGATGATTGATTGTTCCTAACTAATATTGAAATATATGTTACTTTCCACCCGAAAAATATTTTCTTCTACTGAGAATAGAACGAGAAAAAATATGATTTCATATATTAGAAAATTTGAGACAATATCTATAACGGAAACCCTAAATATAGCGATAAAACTAAACTCAAACAAATTTTGATGCAATACGTCCAAATTCAAGCAAAAAAATTCTATCAATTATTAAAAAAGTAGTTCCAATATACTACAAATCATTTTACGAATTAAGTTGCAACTGATTGGTAAATTTATGTAGGGCAAATTATGGGATTACCTACAAATTTATTAATATTTTTGTTAGTTAATTCAATAAATATTTTTCTATTGTCAGGATGGAATTAGTGTAATCCTTTATCAATTGAATCCTCAAACTGTAAACATTATTCACTTCTTGGGATTAAGAAATCAACTTAAAATGACCATTGATGTTCAGTAAAAAATTAAAATACTGAAGTGATCAAATCATTTTTTGGGGCAGTTTCTTTTATAAATCAAAAAGCCCAAACTTTAAAATAGTTCTTCATTAAAATTAAATTTCACCTGTTGAAGTTTGAATTTCAGAGTCATTGAACTAAGGTTTTTAAATGATAAATGTCTATCAAACAGTATAATGAAACACATTTTTTCACTTTTTTAAAAATTAAGAATGCTCCGAAATGAAACCTCAATAGTATGACGTAAATATGAAATCGTAAATATTCCCCTTGATATGGCAGAATTGAAAAATGTTATTCTATTTAACTTATTTAAGCGCTTTTATTCTTACTTGCTTACATTTTTGGCGTTTCAATATTTAGTAAATCACAGCATTTAGGTGATTTTCACTCCAGCTTTAAAATTTAAATTGACATGTTGTACGTGCCATGGAAGAACCTTGAGAATGCGATTTTAGTTGGTATTATATGAATAGCTAATGAAGCCCATGCTTTATTAAAAGTTTCCTATAATGTTCATTTTTGAAGGTATATCATGAGTAAATGGATAAATGGTTAAATATTATTGTATTGAAAGAACATTAATAATTTATAGGCACACACGCGCAAATTATTAGGTTAAATAGTTAGTAGTTATCCATTATATTCAATTCATTGTCACACATTAATTTCATATTTTTTTTTACTTGAATGTTGGATACTTTGGAATGTTTAAAGCATATTTTCTGGTTTTAAAAACCTTGAAGTTAAAAATTACAGGATAATGTTATTTACCTCAGTGTTGAAAACTAAAACTTGTAATTTAAAGCCGGTGTGTAAATCGTTGTTTGTGAATTAATGACATTTTAGCAGAATATTTATAAAATGGAAGTAATAAATATCTCGAAATCAAATAAATACAACTCTATATAACTTTTGACCCATTCATTCAACTGAAATATATTTTTCATGCAATGTCTAAAATATGATTTCCAATAAAATAGCCTAAAAGTGTTTTGCTTTTGACAGAAGGACATTTCTGTTATCTTTTTTTATGTAGGCGTGGGAGGAAAAGCAAGGCCCAAGTGGAGGAAAATATGAACTATATTTCACGTCCATTAGGGCAAATATTTATTGTTTAAGAGTGGAAAAAAATGTCGACCAGACTAAACCCCAAAATGACTAAAACATAGGTTTAATGCTCAGGCGCCGCACAACAAAACAGGCCGCAAAACTCCCAAAACAGTCCGTCCTTAATAGAGTGTTTAGTGTAACCTTTTACCAAGAGATGTTACCCACATGGCTTCGACCAAAAACTAAACCGGGGTTCAAACAAAAAAAATATCGAACCGGTAGCGGCCATTTTGATGTCGGACCCACCTTGCAAGCGCCATACCCTAACAGCTGTGGGAGAGACCCCCCTCCGCCACAAATATTTCAAGGTTTGTTTTGGAATTTTTCTCCCGATAGTCACTCCCGACTTTAAAAAGGTTTGAGATAAACACAAACAATAAACACTCAGAGTTACGGACAAATTATTTCTCAATATTGGATAACGGTCTTATCCCTGAAACCCAAATTAATGAAGGAATCTATAATCTAAATTATGATAAAACTACTCTAGTCTACACTATAATATAACGTTTTAATTAAAATAACTGAATAATCTGTTTTAATTTATTTAAAAAAGCGCATTTCGGGATAATACAAAATATAACCTGTCAAAAAAGATGTATTAAAGCAGGAAAATAATTTTACATTTTTATTTTAAACTAATTTGCCCACATGGACCAACAACAGAATATATTAATAACTCCACCCCTAGCCCTTAATATCTATAATAAACAAACATTTGAAAAACGCAATGCTTTCATTCACTTAAGGTCACTAAGGACAGAATATTTCTCTAGATATCAATTATATAGTAGGTATACGTAATATATCTGATAATCCTTTCAACAAAGAGTGTTATTAATCTTTTATTAAATTAGTGTTCAATACATAATTGGTAATGGTAATATTTTTTTTAATTTACCTATACTATCTTAAGTACTAAAATAACATCAAAAACGTCGTTTGGGTTAATATACATTGAAGCATATATTTCAACAACTCTATTTCTCTTAAATTTATCACGTGTACTTTTACAATTTAATTCTAAAATAGTTTTGTTTCCATTAAAATAATTTTAACCTTTGCGCTATATATATGGAACAATACCGTTAAGTTTTAACTGACGGAATTCAAAATCCTGATTCAAAACAGTGAGTTATAGAAGACCATCATTTTGTTTTCAATTTTTTTTACACCTTTTGGTTCAGGAAAATAACCTGTTTTGTGAATAAAGCATTAAAACCAGAATTAAACCCACTAGACTGAAGTTACATAATTTATTGATATTTAAAGTAGCCGAATTATACTGAAAATGAAATAGTATTATTGCTAATTAATAAATTCCTGTGTTACACGCAGGCCTATGTATAACAATTCAGGTATTTCAAATAGAAAAACAATTTACCTTTAATACTAAATAAAGTTATTAAACAAATTTAAATCATAGAGACAAAAACAATGTGCTTACAATCTTTCTGCCCAAGTTAAAAATCTCACACATAATTAACATATCCGAGAGGTTTGAACATATGTATCTTTCCATTTATAGTGAATCATAAACAAACAAAAACTATAATTGAATTGTACAATTGAAATGTGTCTTTTGAGCAATTAAATTCGGTATTATCCATTTGAAATTTAATTTTTACTATTTTTAGAGCTGCTGTAACAATTGTCCTTAAAATGAAACTATTTATAACTTAATTAAAACACTCATACATGCATACAGCTTTGAAGAAACAACGTGAAAATTTGATCTATTTCCCCCTCCGTTTAAATAGTTTTATTATGCGTGATTAAAAGAACATCAACTAAGATTTATCAGTTAAATGAATATTAAGTATTCAGAGATAATAATATAAATAAGGAAATATGGTTTGCTTCATTCTTTTTAGTTTTGCTTGGAAATTAGGGCATTCCAATAAATGAAAAAAAACAATTATTTCTTTAATTGTTCCGAAAATTATATCAAGAAGTGTAATAATCCCTCATATTTTCTTATAAGTGTAGATTATAAAATGAATTGAAGATATTTCTAATTCAGTACAATACTACCACTTCACGCCATAAAAGTTTGATAGTTTCGGACAAATACCAATTGGGTTGTCAGATTTGGTTACCACACTGTCGACGAAGCAAGGATATTACTTAAACAAAATTATGAAAAAAAATAAAATAATAAATTGGAAGAATAACTACATATTTTCAACAAGTTATTGAGACGTCCCACTCTAATAATAGCCAGAAGATGAAATTATTTCTTCTCAATTTATGTATATCTGTTTAGCATTTTATTTGGGGAGAACATATTTTTCATTGGCTTATAAATTGTATTCTTCTTTGACGGTATCAGCTGAGATATGGCAGTCGTAAATAAACGCTTTCTTAGTTTAGTTCGAGAAAAACACAAGCTCCTTACTCACTTAAGTCATTTTGATCCGTTGTTTCGTGGGAGGTTATACACGAGGAAAGAAATAAACCGGGATGTACTTATCAATTGTGTAATGGAATAGAAAAATTGCATAACAATTGTGTTATACAATCAATTTGTCTAAGTAGAAGTTTTATGTCAGTAAGAACATTTATCGTCTTCAATATTTTCTAATGGTCTGAAATTAATTTGATTCATGGCTTAATAAAATTAAAAGTTTTATTGAAACTTGGATAATTCAAAACCAGAATGTCTATTATCCTCATTTTCAAATAATACCTAAATATTATTTTTAAAAAAAAAAAAAATCCAAACCGTAAAAATATTGATTAAACTGATGTGTGTAAATTATTTTTAATCTTAAAAGTTAAACTAGTACAATAAATAGTATAAATTAAATGATACTTCCTTAGATTTTTAAACATCCAATAAAACTATCTAGGGACATCATTTTGAATAACATATTAGGGTTTATAGATAGTATAAATTGTAGAAAACTGAAATTAAAAGAATCATCATTGATTTAGTTGCCTTTGTTATCATTACAAGTTTTTTCGCCAGGTAAAATAGGAGCAGAAATGAAGAATAAGATTATTATTTAAAATATAAAATTATTTTAAGAAGAAATTCAAATAAAAACGTAAGGAAGTTATATATTTTAAATATATAGAGAAATAAAAATAATCCTAACAATTAGTTCAATAATTTTTAAAGGTGAGAAGCGTTTGATTTCTCAACAATTTATTTGTAAGAAACTCTTAATGAATGTAATAAAAAGAAAATAATTTAATAATAATTATACCTGAGAATTTTTCTTTTCAATGTCCTGTGTGGGCGTATCTGGTTAAAAGAAATGCTTTTTTGTATGAATATTAAAACGTTCACCAATAGCAAACTAATTCTGAATTTTAAGAAAATCACCAAATAGATGAACACACCTAGAAAAATGATCGCTGAAACTACCGAACTATTTCATTTGAAGGTTGTATCTCCACTAAGTCTGGTGACTGCTCAAGGTTTTTCTGCTTAGATGTGGACTGACTCAGCGCACTCAGTCAGGAAAAAAAACTTCTTTCCAACGAATTGAGATAGGAACTCAAACATTATACAATCGGCATTGGGCCGATCGATCCAGAACAGAGATGTGGAACGTATAGAAGATGTTTATTAATATATGCCTTTAAAAATATGTTCCTCTTATAGAAAGTTAAAAGTTATAAGCACTTTTTTCACTAAAATCAATTAAAACATTGATTATATATATATATATATATATATATATATATATATATATATATAGATCTAACAATTTATGTGATATGTAAATATAAATATATACCTACAATTGTAAATATAATTTAAATTACCTTTCGATAATTTTAAAAAAGTATATTGCTGTTTATTTATTTTTGAGTTATTATATATCATAAAATTTGAATTTATTCAATGATTTTTTTTTTCAAAACTGTCATCGGTGGAAATATATTTTTTAGAAAGTAATATTCTATTACTGCGTAGCTTTTTGAGTTTTAAAGTGTATCTCTTTATTTTAAATATATTTTTAACTAACAGATTTGTATTAACTATTCAAGCGTGGAGTAGTCGGGCTAGAATTAACTATTGCTTTTAGGACATGCTTATATTATTTGAGCTTTTGACATCAATTAAGTGTTATTCATTTTACTGTGAACTAAAGACTTGTCTTTGATAAATAACCTTCAGATTATATGAGCTCTCATCCATTGTTTACAATAACTGTTATTTAAAAGGACTATTATTATTGTTGTTACTATAGTTAAATATTTCATAAATCATTTAGATGTCAAATAAACTAATATCAGAGAGTTACCTATATTATTCTCATTTATTTAAGACATACTGGAGTACGGATAGCGTGATACGGTCAAGAATTAATACGCTATAAACCAGTGAATCAAAATTCCATTAGAGAGCATCCCAAAATCTTAGTCTTACTTAAACAGAAGTATAATAATTTTAATGCAATTTAAACAGAAACACCTTTCGTAACATTTAGATTTTTAATGGAAAAAATATCCTCAGTAATCGGAATGAATTACTTTTGTGCATTATAATAATGAATTAGTAACACAACAACATACAGTGACAAATTTACACATAATATAAATGGGGTTAAAGTATAAACTCAATGATTATAATGTATATTTAATTTCAGTTTCTTTTTTCGGAAGTTAGATGAAAAATATGATTTAGACATTCATCATTTTCACCTCGTCGGCCGATATATATTTAATATAAATGGGTAAACTCACAGATACATTTGTTTATTTCGAAACAGGAACGCGGAGAGAGTTATTTGAATATTTCAGTTCTAATTGGCATTTCTCGTTTCATCAGATAATATTCTTTGAATAATTTTCGGGGCTTTGAGCCTGTAATATCTCACTCAGAGAGCTCTGTCGGACTTGTGCTCCTTTATTTTTGTTTATAGCATTTCCTATTGGTAGTTTTGCCACTGGAAAATGTTGTTTTAAGAATGGTTTCGGGAGTTATTCAAATGAGCCACTCCGTATGAAAATACCTAAGTTGAAGCGTTACTGATGTAACGGCTAATGTTTACATTTTAATTCCCGAGGGAATTTCCTGGGACTTGATCTGTTATTTTTCCTTATGGAATTTTAAAAGCCACTTTTTTTGTAGAAGAAACACATTTGTCAATAATATTTTCAAATCATATATTAGCTATGATCAATGATCAAGAATCACTAATTCTGAAAAAGAAATTAGACGAATTAGAAGAATTTTGTTCATGTCATATATTGTGTTTATCAAAAATTATGGTTAGCATTAGTAATGAATGAAATACTTTTACTATATTAGATGCTTTAAGTAAAAGTCACTTATTTAAAATTGAAGATGATTAAAATTTGATTCAGAGTTCTACAAATGATTAACTATAGAGTCTTTATATTCAAGGTAATAATTTATCTTGAAGAAAAAACATATACAAAATTAACTTAAAAATGAGTTAAACTGTATAGTAGCACATATAAAAATAAAAATAAAGTATTACAGGAAATAAAATATGGATTATGATAAAATTTCAAACTGAAGTTAAAAAATAAATCAGTATGAATATAGAACACTATAGAAATCATTTAATTACACATTCTCCTTATTCGAAGTATTGAGTTTTTGAAAACAAAGTAATGAGTACAAAATAAACAAGTAAAGAAAATACAATAAAGATAACTATAAAATTTCTAACTGAAATTCAAAGAAAATAGATTTTAAACACAATACAAATCAAATCATTTCATGAAGTGTAATATTGAATTAATATTAATGCTTCGTTGAATGTTCATTATTGATAAACGAACTGCGTTCAATAGACTCTGATTGAGTCAAGACTAAATCAATGCTGATTGGTCCATTAATAAACCAATTGAAAGCAAAGATTGTTCAGTCAATTTATTATCCAGCTTAATTTGTCAATTGTACTTCTGCTGTAACCTCTTTACATGTCCAGTTGTCAACAATATTAAAAATGTTTTTTTTTTTTTTTAAGTGATCAAGCTCAACGGAAAGACTATTGAAATATTCAGTTCACTCTTTGTTTTAAGATATTAGATATTAACAATTACAATTACAATTATTCCATTATGTAAAACTATTAAAAATATTTAAAATTCAAAACTAAATTGTTTTGCTTTTTAAATAAATTATATTTAAAGAAGAATATAGTGAAGCTATATATAAATTTTTTTAACTAACGTAGGGAAAACTAATATTAATCTTGATTCCTAAAATTTGTAATCGGATTAAGTAATACAATTACCCAGAACATGATTGCATTTGTAATTATATCATTTCTGGACAGTTGTAATATTTTTTATTTAGTTTAAAACGCTTAGGCATTCAATAGTATTATGCGCATACTCTGAATAGTTTTTAGCAGATTTCCCTTAAGGGAAATCAGCTATTGAGGTTGTACTCATGACGGAATTTTCGAAATTTTTCTTCAAATGTCCATCGATCCTACCTAGTAGATGACGAAAATGAGGTCCGTTCAAAACTGTATATATATATTTGTCTGTTACCGCTCTAGCGGCCGCAATTTTTGTTTGATCGTTACCAAACTCGGTATTTAGTCGTTTTATATAAAAAGAAAGATCAAGTCCGTTAACGGCTGAAATCGGACCAGTGGGAGGGAGGGTTTAAAAGGGAGGATTTTCAAAAAATCGAAATATCTCCGTTACTATACGTCGGATCGAAAAATTGTACACAATCAATCTTATTGCAAATCTAATTTACTATAAATATTGTAGGTATTAACCAAGATATTTGCATTTTTATTAAATCTGGGCGGCTAACGGACGGGTGACTTTTCCACCAAAAGCTAGTTCGGCCGTTTTCTTAACTGCTCGACTCTCGTGAAATTTCTCTATTGTAAAACTTTACGTGGGAAATTTGCTTGGTTTACGCATCCCCTGCGTGACGGACTTTTTTTATCAAAGAAAATTCTTTATTTTTCTTCGAATTTCTTTTGAAAAAAAAAAAAACTTATTTGCAATTTTGATTAAAAATCTTCAGCGTACGTCTTATTTCTGGTGACAATTGTCAGAAATTTCAATGAGCTCTGGAGAACGTATTTCAGTTAACAGGAATTTATTAGCTGTGGCTTAAAATCCACTATTGTATTTATTTAGTACATGACGTCAGATATAAACTCTCAGGTTTATTTCAACAAGAACCGTGGAGGGTTTCTTTAAAATTTCGTTTAATAAAGTTTCTTGAGTGATATAAATTTTGAACATAAAATACGAAGTATTTGCATGTAGAGGCCTAGTGGAAAATACATTTACATATATAACGTATTTAAAAAAATAAAAATAATAATAAAAAAAAAAAAACATTAAACTGGAAAGAACAAGACGAAGGAATTATACATAGAAAAAAAAATGGAGTGATATGGAATAACATTTTCTTAAAAGGAGTCAACAACGTAAAAAGAGATAAGGCGACAGGTAAAAATTTATTTATCTCTAATTAAATAGCATTAGCTGTAAAACCGGAGCTTTTGAAAATGTATTTTATGTAAGATGTCGAACCGACGGAGATGCTGCCAGTAGTAAGACAGTAATAATATACTGTATTTAATGGCAGATCTCAATCTCACTCTCTCTCTCTCTCTCACTCTCTCTCTCTCTCTCTCTCTCTCTCTCACTCTCTCTCTCTCTCTCTCTCTCTCTCTCTCTCTCTCTCTCTCTCTCTCTCCCGTTCTCTCTAGCGCTGAGGAGACACAAGGGACATCACTTCTAGAACCTATCTTCCATAATAATTGCCCTTTTAGACATTTCAGAATGACTTTTTCAGTTTTATTTTACTTTTTTTTTTTAAGTTTCTCCTTCTGAGGGCGTATCTGGGGAGAACAGTGTAATATTTTAGCTCCTGGATCCGGGGCGGATGGCAACGACCGATAGGAGATTCCACACTGAAAAATCCAACCCTCGGAAGATCTCGGAGATTTTGTACATCTGGAATTTTTTCCAAAGCAGAAAGCCAGCTCGCGGTCACATAAACAGTGACCGATTATCATTTAATCTTCTTGGAAGAGCTATTATTTATTTATTTTATATATAGTACTAATGGTCAGAAGTCTTACAAAAAAAAGTAGATTCCGAATGAAATTTAATGATTATGCTTCCAACCCCCAACCAGTACATAAAGGTTTGGAGAAAAACGTATCATTTTCAAGAGCATAACTCTTTAACACTCTGTCCGAAAGTATTAAACCTATTAAAAAATATTCTTCGTTTAAAAATAAATTAAAGGACTTATTTTATACACAAGATGAATACTATCAAAAATACTCAATTATTAAATAAAACTTCAAAATATTTGTGATTAAAATCGGCCAAAAAATAATTAAGTATGAGGTACATTGTCTCTTTAAGGTGAGAGAAGATTCACATCATTTTTAAAGATTTTTATCCTTAAATAAAATTGTTATATAAAGTTATTATTGACAATGTTGACATTTTTTATAGAAAACAAAAATATTCCTATTTTACTGTATTTAATATATAAAAATACATTTAATTTCATTTCAACCGTAGGACTTACAATCATTTTCGTTGTATTAATGTTGCATTGGATTTTTGAGGACGAATTACCTTATTGTTATAAAAACTAGCGTGGCTGGATAAGTACATTTCGAAATATCATATTTTATTTATTCATTCAGAGATATAATAAGATTCTAAGATTTGATCCACGTAATAGAAATACTAATTTTTGCTAGACGATTTATATTGTACGATAGAAGTACTGATCCTTTACATATAACAAAATAAGTTAATAAGAAATTCTAACAGGCTTGTGTCTTAATTCTCCTTCAGAAAGATTCCGGAAATAGAAGTTATTAAAAGAATTCATGGCAGAAAAAATGATTTGAATTTAAAACAGCACGAAATAAAAATTAAATTATTCTGTTTGTTACTTTTATATTTTCGGAGTTCCTTTATAAGAATAGGTATAGATAGTAGTGTTGAACTACTACAGAGTATTTAATTACTATTTGGTGTATATGTGTAGTAAAAAAAAATTAATGTGAAAATAATACCTAATAACTTAACTTTTTTTTTTTTTTTTTTTGTAAAGTAGCCGCATTTCTGTAAATATTTGTTACGTAATTACGGTCGTTAACATAATGACTGATTTGCAAAAGTACATCCAATTAAGGAGCTCTTCATAAAATTGTGTTTATTGATGAAGTTTATTTTTAATAAAATGTCGTATGACCATGAACTGTGAACGAAGTATCTAAAAATGAACCGTACAGATGAATCAACTACAGTTTTTCATTAACGAATCAATATAAATAACTAAGAGTGTAAAAGTAAATTAGTAGTTTTTATCCCTTATAGTCCGTCGGAACAAATTAATTTAATAATCATTCCGTATTTGCTACAGGATTATAAATTATTCATTTTCGGTTACGCTTTCATATTGAAGAAAGGCCACCCATTGAAAGAGAGCATTCAAAAGAATTTGAATAGCATAAGTTTATAATATTTATTTCTGCCAGAATTCATTTCTCTTAATTTATAATTAGCAAAGTCATATTATGCAGTTGACTTCAATTGATAATGATAAAAATAGGAATAAAAAAAATAATTTCATATAATTTGTTGTCCAATTTATGTCCACAGCTATTCACTGCCACGAGGCACTTTAATTAAAATATTTAGACTATTAATTTGGAATTTCGTTTTTAGAATTTGTCTTAAGGCATTAAAAAGATAATTATTTTTTATATTCTTCATATTTTGTAGGCAAGGAACACCAATAAAAAACATTTTTTCGCGTAAAGTTTATTGATACAGCCCTACACGTTTCGTGGCCTATATACCAACTCTTCAGGGTTAATAATAACTTTCATTTAAAAAAAAATTAAAAACATTAATTTAGCAAAACCATCTGATTATTCTTTATTAGATAGAGTATAGCCTACTTACGTATACATTTACTAAATCTAAATACAGATTGCTACTTACAATTTTTTTTTAAATTAATATTTTTATTTTTTGAAGAGGTGGCATATAGACCACGAAAAATGTAGGGCAGTATAAATAAAGTTTACGGGGAAAAAAGGTTTTTTATTGGTGACCCTTGCCTAGAACATGTGAAGAATATATAAAAATAATACCTTAAGACAAATTCTAAAAACGAAATTCCAAAATTAATAGTCTAAATATTTTAATTAAAGTGCCTCGTAGCATTGAATAGCTGTGGTCATAAATTGGACCACAAATTATATGAAATTCTTTTTTTATTCCTAATTATATCATTATCAATTGTAGTCAACTGCATAATACGACTTTGGTGATTATAAAAAAAAAAGAAGGTTTTTTAGTGGTATCTCTTGCGAAGAATAAAAAAATATTCGATCCAAAATAAGAAGAAGGACAACTATTTTTATAAAAAATAATAATTAAATATTGATGATTTTTTTTTGTAAATTAAAATACTGAGTGTGCAATAACTATTGAGAGGAGATTCGATAATGCTCATTATGTCAAAATATTTAAACGAATTTTGTTATTATTTACCTTTCTATTATTAATATGTGGTATTTCAGAAATGTTAGTTAGTTTAATGAAAAATAAATAAAGGGTCAATATAGAAATCAAATACCTCCTTCGTTGGCAGAGCAGGTCCTATTGCTCTGGTCTCCACTCTGTGACTAAGGTGAGGAGACGAGGCCTGATTTAGAGAAAGTCAGTGTACCTATTTGTACCTCTTAAAAGGGTTGTCGAGAGGAAAGGACCTCTGTACCTGGAGTTGCGTCACCTTACACAATCCGCACAATAGCCTGACAATAAGGTCACAATACCCCGTTGTAAATCAGCCAGATGGTCCAAAGGGAAACAAAACTTTCACCCGCCCCTAAGAGGACAAGGGTTGCATCTCCCAGCGACCTACGAACAACCGACCCCTTTTTAATGGGTTCAGGACCTCCTGGAAGTCGTAACTCACTTAGGGTTTTCTCTCTCTCTCTCTCAGGACAAGAATGATTTGGAAAAGGAGAAATCGTCCTGCGAGGCGATGTGCTGGCAACAATAGTGTGGAGCAGAGAGGCAACAGATGTTATGAGTAAGTGGTAGCCGGCGTCTTAAAATAGACCCAGAGACTCGTTAGCTATCAGCTAGAGATGGGACCTGCGTTATTTCTATCTCACTCACGTAGGGTCAGGACCTTACAGACATGTAAATAAGGTATATTTCACTCTTTCACTCCTCTAGATTTTAGCTACAATCGGTTCTAAAGATAAGGCACAGTATACGGAGAAGACTAATAAAAATTCGTATTTTAACCAAAAAATGATTTTTAAATTACAAAAGAGAGTAAAAATATTTATAGACGACTAAGCCACTCCTTAAGGGGTCAAAAATAATGATAATTCCTTCAATATATATATGTACCAAACAATGCTGTTAGTGAAAAAGAACATGAACTTCTTTATAAAGAAATAGTATAAACGTTCGTCACGCAGGGGCTACGTAAACTAAGCAGATTTCCCAGGTGCTGGTATCACTTGTGGTCTTATATCTCATTTCTAATTGTATGAAAAAAAAAACAACCGATGAATGTGTGCGGAGTGGGGATTACTGAAGTCTGTAAACAAGAAGGTATGAATAACTGGGTACTAAATGAGTTTCCAAAAAATGCATTTTAGAAAATCAAAAGTTTAACATGATTAGTTCTTACAACATTTTATAATCAGACTCAATTAATTGTTGATTATGTTATATGTTATAGGTTATATGTTAAATAGGTTATATGTTAAATATGTTATAGGTTATATGTTAAATAGGTTATATGTTAAATATTTTATAGGTTATATGTTAAATAGGTTATATGTTAAATATGTTATAGGTTATATGTTGATTATGTTATATGTTATAGGTTATATGTTAAATAGGTTATATGTTAAATATGTTATAGGTTATATGTTAAATAGGTTATATGTTAAATATGCTATAGGTTATATGTTGATTATGTTATATGTTATAGGTTATATGTTAAATAGGTTATATGTTAAATATGTTATAGGTTATATGTTAAATAGGTTATATGTTAAATATGTTATAGGTTATATGTTGATTATGTTATATGTTATAGGTTATATGTTCAATAGGTTATATGTTAAATATGTTATAGGTTATATGTTAAATAGGTTATATGTTAAATATGTTATAGGTTATATGTTGATTATGTTATATGTTATAGGTTATATGTTAAATAGGTTATATGTTAAATATGTTATAGGTTATATGTTAAATAGGTTATATGTTAAATATGTTATAGGTTATATGTTGATTATGTTATATGTTATAGGTTATATGTTAAATAGGTTATATGTTAAATATGTTATAGGTTATATGTTAAATAGGTTATATGTTAAATATGTTATAGGTTATATGTTAAATAGGTTATATGTTAAATATGTTATATATTATTATACTGTATATTAAATAACTGATTCGTCGCTAAATCGCCCCTGTTGCGAAATGCGATCATTATATGAATAAATAAATAAATAATCAGACTCAAAATAACGAAAATTTCGAATTTTCTAATCCCCCTCTCTAAACCACCGCTATTCCAGGTACGATTTCAACCAATAGCTCATATGATCTTTACCGATGACTAAATAGCTTAATATCGAGTATCGTATAGATCAAATAAAAATATTTTAGTAAAGTACGAAAAATCATAATTGATCCCACGCTTAACATCGGAGATATTTTGAATTTCCCCATCTTAGCTGTTAACGAACTTCGTCTTCATTTTTACATAAAACGTTTAAATATCGAGTTTTGTAATGATCAGACAAAAATTGCGACTACTAGAGCGTTAACAGACAAATATATATATATATATATATATATATATATATATATATATATATACACACACACACATATGTATATATGTATTGAACGGATCTCATTTTCTTTATCTCCTGGGTAGGATCGATGGACCCTTGAAGAGAATTTTTGGAAATCCCATCATGAGGAAATCCTCAATAGCTGATCTTCCCTAATGGAAATCTTCTAAAACATAATCATAAAAAAGGTACAATAAATGCTTCAAACACACAATCAAAACATGAATATTTCCAGAAAAGCGTATCATTTTCCAACGCACAGCCCGAATGTATTATTCTTAAAATATTCTTTGTCTATGAATAAATTAAAGTGGGTGTTTTTTTTGTGTCAAAAGTGTTCAATTATTAAATAAAATTACAAAAAATTTGTCAACAAATAATTTATATCAGGTGCATCGTCTCTTTAAGGTGAGGACAAGTTTCTCATAATTTTAAAGCATGTTATTCTTTAGTAGTATGGCTAATAAGTATGCATGTCAATGAAATTAAAAATGAACTTTATATATTTAGAGTGAAATGAATATTGCTAACGAAATTAATTCATTATGTATAATTATTAAGTTAATTGTGTTAATTTCATAACACTCAAACTCATTGTTAAAGACGATCTTTTTAATATAGTTTTAAAATTTTAATAATATATTGGTAGTGAACATTTTTGTTAAATCTATTTTTTTAATTACCTTTTTTCATTTTTCTTTTTCATGTTTTTAATACTCTAATTTTTCACTAACTTACAACCGCCCCGCCCCCGATCGTATGACCTGCGACTTCACAGTTTAACTTTGGACTCTAGCCTGCGCTAGTCAAGGCTTGGCTTGGTTATCAGTTACGTCCACCTGCCCCAAACTAACCCACAATATAGACATTTTTTTTTTGACAATCTGTTGGAATCTATTCTTTCAGTATGAAGCTACCACCTTATTCTACCATTCATAATATAAAGCGTAGACCTTTATCTCACATGGTAAACTTAGAGTGGCGAACTGGATTCTTGCCTGGGCAAAGGAAATTATTTAGTGACGAAGTTCATTAAATAACATCCTAAAATCTCTGTAGGTAACCTGTAGATAACCCGTCCCAATTAGCCTTAGTTGCCAAAAGTGGACGTTAATATATAATAATTAATATAATAATAATAACCATTCATAATATAAGGTTAGTCATACAACTCCGCTATTGCTTTTAACTACCCAACTTTCATGGCAATAGGGGAGGGACGGGGTTTGGAGTTCAACTGGTAGTAATCTACCAATCTCACAGTCCTCATACCTCTTTTAACAAGTACTCTAAAATTCTGGATTTTCATTTTTAAATATTACTTCGCTATTATTCGTTTAACCTTATACAATAATTGGATCTTCTGAGTGAGGGTGGGCGATTGAAACATTTTCTCGAATATATTTTAATTTGCCATAGGAAAAATCTTTAAGAGTACTGTTTTTACTTCCTTGCCAGGCAGGGAGAGGCTGCTCCTCTCATTCTGGTGAAGAGGTGTAGCTTCTGTAGAGAGTGGTGGAAGGCAATTGAATTGTACATACCACATTACAAAATGCATTTGATTTGCAGACTGTAATATTCTTTTATTACAATTTTATAATATATTTAGTGACGAACTCATTACATAAAATCCTTAGCTCCACCCAGGATAGAAAAAAGTCCGTCACGCAGGGCTGCGTAAACTAAGCAGATTTTACATATAATTTTGTATTTTCCATCTCCCAGACGGCAGACACGACCAACTGAAATCGTCATTTTCTACAACTCCACTACAAACTTCGTTCTCACTGGGGAGTACTTTATTCACTTCAAAACCTATATAACATCAATAATAGATTAGACTAAAGATATTTTAATTGTCCTTTTTTGCGAGTAGGGGGGGGAGTTCAGAATTTTTGCTAATCCCACTTTTCAAGTGCAAATTCGATCATGCTAAAATGGCTGTAATTAAGGCGAAATATTATTCCACTTTGAACCATTTTAGAAAATAAGGATATAGGACTTAATTTGTGACATTTGGGTCATAGAAACAAATACGCAAATGATGGAATTTCTATGAAGTTTACATCTTTTACAACGCTGAATTTGCTAACGTTTAAATTGGGTTAAGATGAGCCATTTGGATCCAATGTTAGTCTGACCTTCGTTTTTTGCATTCCGAATTTCCAATGAGATAGTATAGTAGCTTTCCAAAATGTAAAATAAGAATGACTGTTTCTCAATCTTAAATTCTCAGTTTCTATTAAGATATTATAATTAAGCGGCAATAATGTGGTAGCTTCGGAACACGATTTTACTAAATTAAACGAACTAGACAGACAAAAACAAAACTTTAATAAAAAGTAAGATATTGATGTATCTGGAAAATGACACAAACGAGAATAGATAACGAACCGCCTTCTGCTGGCTATGCAGATTGGATACAGCTAGGCAGAATAAATTATTCTGAAGGAAGGCTTCATCAACATACGTAAACATGAATAATTCATTAAAAAATATATATACAATAATAAATAATCAAAAGATAATACAGTCGTTATCATCAAAGATATAAAGCTAGCGGGAAACACGTGGATCTCTTTTCATAATGCAATTTCATATTGAAATTCATGAGGTGTTTGATGTTTTCGAGGAATAATTTTGTCGGCCTCCCTCTTTTATTTCAGCCAGTTATCTCATCTCCAAATATTTAGGCCTCTAATTCGTGGTGTCATATAATACGCAACACCAGACTTACTTAGAAATCCCACACAATAATTAAAAGACAGGAACTAAACAGACGATTCCGACAACTTTATGGACTGCTAAATAGAAAATCTCACGTGTCAACCAAAAACAAACTAACAATATACAAGCTACTACTTAAAACTTCCAATATGAATTCACGCAATAGAATTGTGGGCAAAACCTTCGAACATCAGACCCATCCAGATTTTCCAATCCAAACTCCTGCGCACCATAGTAGATGATCCATATTATGTTACAAACCACATTCTCCATAAAGATCTTAATATCCCGTTTGTAAATTACATAAATCCCCTAAGATTCAAAAATTCCACAGGAGGCTATCCAATCATCCTAATCCAGAAGTCCTAGCCCTTTCCAGTACCACTCATCCATATTCCCCTCCACAAGAGACAATGGCCCAGAGATCTCCTATAGAAGTGTAAAGTGAAGTGATAGCAGTGGCTATTTTCTTATCAAGTGCCATTCCTCCTTAGCTCTTCCTCTCATTCTGGTGAAGGGGTGTAGCTTCTGGCGAGTGATGGAGGACGATTGAATTGTACATATCACATTACAAAATGCATTTGATTTGCAGACTGTAATATTCTCTTATTACATTTGTATAATATATTTAGTGGCGAACCCATTATATAAAATCCTTAGCTCCACCCAGGCTAGAAAAAAGTCCGTCACGCAGGGACAGCGTACACTAAGCAGATTTCCCACGTGAAGTTATACATTAGAAAAATCTGCATACGAGAGCCGAACAGTTACGGCAAAGGGCCGAACTAGCTTTTGGCGGGAAATTCAGTCATCCGTTATCGGCCCACAATTGATAAAAATGCAATAACTCGGTTAATATTCAAGATAGAGAATAAATGTATAGAACAATATTTATAGTAAATTTAATTTACAATAAGATTGGTTCTATACAATGTTTTGATCCGGCGTATGGTAACGAAGATATTTCAAATTTTCGAAAATCCCCCCCTCTAAACCCCCCCTCCCACTAGTCCGATTTCAGCCATTAACAAACTTGACTTTCAATTTACATAAAACGACTAAATATCGAGTTTGGTAACGATCAAACAAAAATTGCGACCGCTAGAGCGGTAACAGACATACATATATATATATATATATATATATATATATATATATATATATATTATATAGTTTCTGAACGGACCTCATTTTCGTCATCTACTAGGTAGGATCGATGGACATTTGAAGAAAAGTTTCGAAAATTCCGTCATGAGTACAACCTCAATAGCTAATTTCCCTCAAGGGAAATCTGCTAAAAGGTGCTAACCTGTAGATAACCCGTCCCAATTAGACATAGTTCCATAAAGTGGGGGTTAATAAATAAATATATGTAAGATTCTCAATAAAAGAAAATAATCTAATATATATATATATATATTTATATATAATGTGCTATTTTAATTTCACCCTTCTTTCACCCATGACTTTGATGAGGAATCGCTTTATTTATTTGGAACTACTAGATGAGGTTATCTTTTGTGAAGTTTACAACTCACATTCCAACGAAATGAAACTAATTGTTTGTGATCTGTACCTCTGTCTCTACTATATTGGTACTATACTGGTTTCTCTTGGCAAATACGAATGCAAAACATCAGCAAGCTCAACTTCATGTCACTAAGGACCACCTTTGCTTGGGTCGGAATTTATTTACGACTTGCAAGCTTACGAATTGGCCATCATCGGGTAACCCACAATTGTCTCATGACTACTGGCTTGAAGAATATGAAATACGTCATTGACAACCAAATACATACTTAACAGACAGCAGAAGAACAACAATAAACATACCTCACGACCTATAAGAATAATTAAGAGACAAAATCCCTCACGTAAAGAAGATCTTAAAATATTTAAAAATAGTGAACATATTCAATGAAATATAAATGATCCGTTAAGGTTCTACTAGAGAGAATCCAGCAGAATAATATATAGTTTAGAATGAGCATTTATTATTAGATTTTATGTTATTTACTTTTTACTACTAATGCTAATTGGGACGGGTTATCTACACGTTATTACTCTGTTCTAGCCAGTGAGACTTATGATTTTATTTAATGAGTTCGTCACTAAATAAATTCATATTATCCAATAAATTCCTATTGAATTCGACACCCTAGGTTTGCTATGTGAGAACAAGACCAACGCTTTAACTCACATGGCTAACCTTAGATCCTGTTTATTATTAGATTTCTTGTTATTTATTTAGGCCGACTTTGTGCTGCTATGGCTAACTGGGACGGGTTATCTACAGGTTATTACGCTAGGGCGAGACTAGGGATTTTATGTAATGGGTTCTTCTGTAAATGAATTCCTTCCCTCCAAGGGGGGATCAAACTCAATCAACGCCAAGTTTACTAGGACTAACGCCTTAACTCGCATGGCTAATCTGCACCCCATTGAATTTTATTTTAATTGAAAACATTTTTTCTATATGTTAAAAAAATATTTGACTTCACTGAAGTTAATACTGACGCCAATTACACAAGTTACATCAATTTTGAAGCCCAAAAAAATTAGATGTAAAGATATATACCGTAAACACCACTGGATATTACACAGTTTACCTCCTTTTAGTTTTAGCAGATTTCCCTTGAGGGAAATCAGCTATTGAGGTCGTACTCATGAAGTGAGTTTCGAAAATATTCTTCAAATGTGTATCCTACCAAGGAGATGACGAAAATGAGGTACGTTCAAAATTATATATATATATATATATATATATATATATATATATATATATATATATATATTTGTCTGTTAACGCTCTAGTGGTCGCAATTTTTGTTTGATCGTTACCAAACTCGATATTTAAACGTTTTATGCAAAAAGACAGATCAAGTTCCTTAATGGTTGAAATGGGACCAGAGGGAGAGGGGGTTTAAAGGGGGGATTTTCGAAAATTCGAAATATCTCCATTACCTTACGTCGGATCACAAAAGTGTATAGAACCAATCATATTGTAAATTAAATTTACTATAAATATTGTTCTATACACTTATTCTATATCTTGAATATTTTTATTAATTTGGGAACGATAACGTAGAACGGAGCTTCCCGTCGAAAGCTAGTTCGGCCCTTTGCCGTAACTGTTCGGCTCTCGTATGGAGATTTCTCTATTGTATAACTTCACGAGGGAAATCTCCTTAGTTTACGCAGCCCCTGCGTGACGGAATTTTTATCTTCAATGCTATTGTGATGTAAATTTATTTTTGTGTAAAGATGAATCGCATTGAAAAGCTTTTTTATTAGTGGGGTGGGGGTATTAAGTTCCTTTTGAAAGTTCCTTGCAACTTATCGAAGGCGTAATAACAAAATTGCTAAATAAGAAGAAACAAAGTCGTTATGGGGATTCGTTTTCTTTGGAGGATGATATTGTGTTAGTTTTTCGATACAACTCCAAGCAAAGTCCCTGACTGGAGTCCTCGCATGCCATTGGATCTTCTTGTTGAAAAAGTGTCAGGCTGAGTAAACAGAATCCTCCAGGCATAGTCCCGTATGAGGGAAAGGCGGAAGGCGGCCCAAACTACAAAGGGTGGGCTCACTTCTAAAGTCCGAGAGTGTCCTTTTGAGTCGGGCGGGGAAACTTACTCGAGTGAGAAAGAGAGGAGGGAAAGAGAGAGGGAAAACCAGCCAAAAGTTTGAGATTGTCTCCAAAAGTTGAGAGGGGGGAGGGGGCGCCCTTCCCAACGTGCCAAAGTTTTAATTCTGGATGGTCTCCCTAGGAGAAGTTGTGTCCCTCTCGCCCGGGGAATCGCCAAGTTTTCTCCCAATCCGCGCGACAGCACATTGTTCTTCTCGGGGAAATTAGGTTGGCAGCCCTGATCCACTCCCGCCTTAATGTAATAGTCGACGGTCCGGAAGTTTAATTTCGTCACAGCAAACTTTCGTATTTCGCCCCCCCCCCTTCAGGCTTTATTTTATAAACCAGAGCTTCGCTGCACTCTCCAACTTAAAATCTCTAAGTCGTTTTTAGAGAATATTTTAAACTACAATCTTCCTTTTCTCTTTTTTTTTTTATTCACAACTTTAAGTAGTCAAAGTAATTTGTTCCCTTATCTGTTTCATGAATGTGGAATAGCTTATTCATTTAAATGCATTGCTTCTTTTTTGCCAGATGAATAGCAAGTACAAAGTGTATATTCAGCAAATGAAGTACATTATTCAACGTCTGCCCATGTCGTTTGTGATTGCTCCGTTGCGTTGATGCTTCATCCATATTGGACGGCAAACTTCTTTAACCTGGATTACACTTGA